>CM035173.1:34503994-34907839 GCA_020205615.1 Panax quinquefolius
ACAAGTTTTATCACCACAAGTACTTCTACGTATACTATATGTTCATGGTTTAATACATCTAAATGCAGGGATTCTATCTTTTGTTCAAAATAGTCTCTAATAGGCTTTTAATTCTTCTTTCATTGGTCCGAGAACATCAATTTACAATGTTCTAATTTGAGACTCAAAGTGGGAGGTCCGAAGATGACTTTTAAGTTGAGATCTACGATCGTGGAGTTGCACTCTACGATCGTGAAGTAAGGTACTCTACTATCTAAAATAAAATTATCATAGCATGTAAGTTATACTACAACATTTTATTTTTAAGCATAGAAGCATGTTTGAGGCATTTATCTCAATATATGAGCCCGTAGACATGATTTGGAATCTAATTCATAGCTAGCATGATTTTATACTATAACAACCCCTACTTGAACATTTAATCAAATAGTTGGTGAGCATGATTTTATTTACATATAACCACAAATTTCCTGTCCATTTCCCCCAGCCGTTTGGTTTTTGATTTATTAAGGGTTTCCATATAATGCCTCAACAATCACACAAAACTCTAATATTATCATAACAGCCATTATAGTCTTATTTAATACTATAGCCACTAACAGCCCATTCTACTATCAAATATGAAATGGAAAAGGAATGGAAAGAATTAAGTTTTCTTAACTCGCTAACTTCTAGGGATTGAAATAGCTTTGCTTCTCAATCCTTCCTTCCCTTCCAGTCATAGCTTTGTTACTCTCTCAATTTAATGGACTGCTATTGATATTGCTTTTGGAACTCGGATAAGTATAGAAGTTATTTGATTTCAGGTGAATTGTATGGCCATATATGGCTGAGCTTTCTCTCTCTCTCAATCAACCTACTTGGCCTATTGTTGCTCTCCATCATTACCTCTAACTGGCTGCTCTCTTTGGCTCCTATCCGTCCCCTACATTGACATTCATCATTACCACTACACAACCTCTACAAGGCTTAGCAGCCTCCTACTACTCTGCAGTTTACTTGGCCCCTATTCAGTCCTCTAGTAGCTACTTGGGCGCTCATGAAATGAACTTGGCTCTTACATACAGCCACTCTATACCTTATAGTTACTAAGTAAATTTCTAACTAACTGTTAGCTTAATGACTGACCAACAACCATGTCACTGCTCTTTTAATTTGAACAAACAGTTCCTTTTCTCTCCAATATGGGTTGCCGAATTGGGTCTAATGCAAGGTTGGGCACAACTTTGTTTTGAGCTCAATGCAGTACTTATATCATATTAATAAAATAAAAAAGGTTTGAATGCCTACATGGAAAAATTAATTTGGCCCTATTTATATAATTTGGACTCTTATTACCCCTCTTTACGTAAGGCACTGGTCCATAACACTAAATTATTTGCAAGCACACCTAGAAAATTTGATATGGTCCAATATTTAATATGAACTTTTATTACATATTAATATACATGGATTTTTATCCACCACAGTTCTTTAATCTAGTAAAATAGCTAGCACATACATCATTAAAAATGACGGCTCTATGTAATATAAATACTTCATGGTTGTACCCACCATTTTCCTTATTTATCACTAAATAATACTTTTGAGCGAAATTAATTATATTATAATATAATTATTTCATTGATCTTATATGTGGATTTATGTTAAGAATATTTCTCAATTAAGCCATATTGGCTTCCCTTTATATTTTGAATAATCAAGGTATACATTTAATAATACCATTGCTCACTACATCTCATAAAATTTATTCAACTCCACATATTACATTCTTTTCATTATGAGTAAGTAATATTTATATTGTCTTGTATATTCTTAGTTAGAGCCTTTTATATTAAAAGTCTCTCTTCCTAATCATTTTACACCATATGGGCTCTTTATAGAAAATAAAAAATTAATCCACTCTTTTCACATTTTCTTTATTAATAAGATAAAATATTTAAAAAATTAATCCAATATTTTCACATTTTCTTTATTAATAATTGAGGTTAAATCTATTATTCTAGCCTTTATTTAATCATTTAATATTTCCTTTATTAAAAGAAATATTACTAGACCCAGATTTTATCGATAAAGATTTAAATTTTGTTGAAATAATTTTTTAATATTATGGTGTGAATTTGAGATAATATTATAGTTGTGGGTAGTATTTATAAATTTTGCAAAGTACAGTGGTTATATTATATTCGATTGGTGGGGAATATTCGGTTTAGCGAGGGAATATTAAATACAGCAGCTCAATCATTGGTGGACCCCTAGTGAAATTATTGTCGGATTGAAAGCGACAAAAATATTTTATTGAAATAACGGCGGGGAAGTTTCTGGTAGTTCTTGTTGAACTACTCGGTAGTAAAAAATGCGATGTCGTGTGGTTGCGTAGTAGCTTTGCGGTATTGATTATTGATCTTATGTGAGAAGTCACTCGGTTTGATTCCATTATTGTCGATTAATAATATGAATTATTATAGCGATAATGGCGTTTTGTTTTATTCGTATTATTAGCGTAATAAAAGCGAAACATCTTTTATATAAAATAGAATACTTTATTAAAGTTATTACATAAATAGAATATATTATATTTTATTATGCGTAGTGTTGCATAGTGTTTTGCATAGTGTTTTGCATAGTATTGCATAGTGTTTGCATAGTAAAATGTTTTTATATAAATAGAATATATTATATTTTATTTAAAGATTTTTCTTTAAATATGGATAGTCAGTTAAAGTAAATCAATCTGGATAGTTCATGGATTAATTCTATGCATTCCATTTTCCTATAATAGAAGCTCGTTCCTTCATTATTTTCTTACGAATTCATTGAAACTACAGAGAGAGAAATTATAGAGAGAAGCTATAGAGAAAATTATAGAAAAAGAAGAAAGAGTATTACTTCACTTTTACTTATATATTAGGTTCTTTACGGGGTATTATAAGGGTGTTATTGTTATTCTTCTTGAAGAGAACTTACATTATTCCATTCATTTTATTATTACATTGGAATAACTTTGTGTAAAAGTGGCATACCTATACATACATAACTTTGTGTCTGTGGCGTACCTATACTTGGTGAAATCCTTATGTTATTCCATTCTTATTTATTACATTGGAATAACTTTTGTATCTGTGATTTACCTATACTTGGTGACATTCTTTATTACCCTATACTTGGTGACATTCTTCGCTTTTTATTATACATTGGAACATCACATGCATGTGTTTTACAGGACTGGTTAGATTTTATTATTACTGTTGGAACATCACATGCGTGTGTTTTACAGGACTGGTTAAAATCTTTATCATTACATTGGAATATCTGTCATGTGTGTTTTTACAGGATGCAGTTCCATCTTTATTATTACATTGGAACATCTGTCGATTGTGAATTTCACGACTGGTTAGATTATTATTATTACATTGGAATAACATACATACATCTGCAATCTGCATGCGTGGTGATTTCTTTTGTTATTCCATTCTTTATTATACCCGGTTGGTTAAAACTTTGACTTTATACTCCATGAAATTAGTAGAATATCCTTGATATTTGCGTTTCATCGATATCTTTTCATGGAAATATTCTTACGATCATTCTTGAATTTTACTCTCTACAAAAGCGATATCGTGTTGACAATTTGGGCGTTAATAATTCATGGATTAAATAATTCTTGAACTTGTTTTATTGAATTATTATGTCATTGTCATCATCCTCATGTTATATTATGTTATCTTTGGCTTACGTGCGTAGATGAACTTAGTATGATTATGACCGAGGATCATTCGGTATAATCATGACTTGATATAAATGATGTGATAAAAGTCCTCGGTGGCTTTTGTAATGCGATGATGGATAGTTTTTGGTATGATTATGACCGGGGGTGATTCGGTATAGTCATGACCATTGATAATTTGATGAAAATCCTTGGCCAGTAATGCGAGGGATGATTAGATGTGGTGGTTTATTTATTAAAAGTGAGTCTCGGTGATAAAAATTGATGAAAACCTTTTAAAACCTAAAAGATAGTAGACTTTATTCTCTACTTGACTCTTTTAATGGATTGCTTATTCATTATGATTAAAGCTGGTTGTCTATTGTATTTTATCGGTTTAACTTTGTTGAAGGCTAATGATAATTTATTACGCATTATCTTAGTCGTAATATTTCTTCTTGGGCTAGTTGAGCTCACCCTTTCTTTCCTTTATTCTCTTGAAATGAGAACATATTTGAGACGAGTCGGGGAGCAGTAATGGTCGAGGAGGATAGCATTAGTAGTCCTCACTATTACGTGAAATAGTGTGATAATAGTTGTAATGAGGACTCCTTTTGAGTTTGTATAATATCTAGTAGACAATATTTGTATTCAAACTCACGGTTTATGTCGTATTGTACCACGGCAGTTATATTAGTAAGTTGTATTTGAATTTATGTACCATGTAAGTGGCGACCCAAGATGGGTGGCGTATACCTAATTTTAGAGGCGTCGCGGTTGGTATCGAGCTTAGGGATATGATCACTGGCTAAGATGTGAGAATAGTACTAGGAGGAGAGAGGCGGGGAATACCTTCGCTAGTATGACCTACCTAAGTTTATTTGGTATTTGATTGGTCGATCGGAGTATAGTGATAATATGTTGCATGTTAATTAACCCTTATTTTGTGGCGGTGTTTGAAAATGGCATCAGAGAATGTTGAGAATATGATGGAGCACGAGTATTGATTCTCCACGGATCGATAATCGGGACAATGTCTGCAGCGGGATGGCGATAATCCTCTGTAAACAACAACTTGATCGATTGATTGATGCAATGATGCGTTTAAAGGTTTTAGAATTCATACGACATCGGTGAAAGCGACTCTGTCCAAAAGCGTGGGGTGGAAACACGGAAAACTCTCGGCGGTCACCATTAAACAATTCAAGGAGATTTGGGACCACCGGGAGTTTAAGGAGAAGCAAAACCACTTGGCGGAAGCATGGATACATGATTACAAGATATTTGATGTCTTGGGATGCTCAGGAAGCAAAAGGTTCCTTTTTTTAGCCTTTATGTTGTTGTGGAGAGGCGATTCTTGGTGGGAATCGGTAAAAGCGTACTCGACTTCTTTGTCTTGAAGATATCTTGGGAGAAGTTCGGGGAGGCATTCAGCGACAAATACTTTCTGAAAGTATTACGCCACATGAAGGAGGTGGAGTTTATCAAGTTGGAACAAAACAATATGGCCAGGTAGTGTCATGATACGAGGCAAAATTTGCGGAGTTATCACGGTTTCGTCCCACTTGGTGGATAATGAGAGAGAATGGCGCGAATGTTTTTAAGAGGTTTGAAGCGGAGATCGTCGACATCTTATTTCTCGTAAAGCGTGTTTTTATTGGATGTTGTAAATAGGGCTCGATTAGTGGGTAGCGATAGCGAGTCAATATGACTAAAAAGAAGCGGTAAGCAAAATTATAATACTAGCGAGTAGTCATCGAGCGGTGACAACAAGCGTGGAGGAATCAGCGGGCGGATATGGTAACCACGCCGGTGGTGTCGGGGCAAAAAATAATAAGAATGGACATTTCAAGAAAGGAGATTCAATGATGATGGAAAGCGTCGTACTTGACATTTTTGTTGTTAAGGAAGGAGAAGGACCACTATTGTATGCTTCAAATGCGGAGGAGAGGACACATTAGTCGAGCTGCGCCATGCCATCAAAGCATGTTATAATTGTGGAAGAAGGTCACTTAGCTCGATTTTTGTCGTTTCTGAAGACAAATTCAACTAGGATGGAGGCACCAAAAGGTGTCCCAGACAAACCCAAGCCGTAGTTTAAGAGAGCGTTTTTTTTTCGTGACGAGGAACTGAATAAAATTATCACGGGTAAGTTAATCATAAGCTCTTGCGAAGTCTATCCGTGTTAGATGCGGTTCTACCCACTCTTTTATTTCACCTAGTTGTGTTCGGCGTTTAAATTTGACTCAGAAGAAGTTAAACTTTGACTTATTGGTTGAAACCGTTAGTAGGAGCCTTCGTTACTGCATTCTTATTTTTTAAATCTTGTTGATTTCAATAAACATTTTCACGTTACTGTCGATCTTATCTTTTTGAAAATACTTGCCTTTGATGTGATTTTAGGAATCGATTGGTTAGCTACTCATTATTCTTTTTGTAAGGTTGTTAGCTTTTATATTCATAACCAACTGTTATCTGAATTCAAAGTAACCAAACCCTAAAGTTAATCTTTGTTATATCAAGCCATAAGTAAAGAGCTCCCGAACCTTTCGTTGTTGACTTCCTTGTGTGGAATGCTGCAAAGCGGACTTTTCTGTGGCGACATCGTGAATGAAGATGGCAAGTTTATAGGTATCATTGTGAGGTCTTTATCTAGGTTAAGGGATAGAAGTCGCAGTTGGTATCAATGTGACGTCTTATCAAGTCTTGGATAAAATATGATTTTGAATGATATTTCTATCATTAATAAATTTCTTGGCGTATTCTTGAAGATTTCCTAGCCTACCTAGGCGTGAAATCGAATTTTGTATTGACCCCGGTCAAAAACCCATTTCTTAAACCCTCGAATATTTCTTGACTAAATGAGCAGTTTCGTGGTTTATGATGAAAGTCATAATAAAAGCATTGGAATAATGAAAATCATGGGTATCGTGGTATTAGTAAGTTTTATGATGAGTTATGTTGGTTAGTATGTGAAAACATGAAAGTTTCTTAGAAATCACAAAGAGTTGAAAATCAGATTTTGGTGAAAAGCGTAACATGAAATTCAATTGACCATATCTCTTATTATATTTTGAATTTTTGAATGTGGTCAAGTCCTAGAGTTAGATCTATGAGTTACCTAACTAATCCAAGTGGAATTACTGGAAAAGGTGTTGTAGATTTTTTTGTGTGGACTGATTTTTAAAGGAGGCCAAAGCTGTAAATTTCAAAAATACTGCTGCCAGAATTTTAGAGGGCTGTTTCGGCCACTTAAATTATGAGAAAAATTCTGGCCTTTTGGGACATGAAAGGTATATGGTATAAAGTATCTCCTGTCCAAAAATGAGCTCATTACGACTTAAAATGAGCAAGTTATGACTATTTCAATATTTAGGTTTTTAAATGAAAAAATGCTATATAGGAGTTCTATAACTCCGATGACCATGAAATTTAAACTAGAAGCTCACGTTAACATGTGTAAGAGTCCTGCCAAGATTTGGGAATTTTGGAGTTAAACTTGAGGTAGCTAATTTCTTAAGGAATTAATTAGAAATTGATTTTGAAAAATAGTAAATGAATTTTAAAAATTCGAGAAAAATATATTTTCATTATGGGACTATATTATGCTAAATCCCAGAAAAGAAATATTTTTTGGGACTGATTTGGTATTTTTCATGAAAATAGTTTAATTCTGAACATATGAGTTAAATATGTTATGTGAAGTAACAAAGTTGAAAATAGGATTTTATGGCTAGAGAATCCTATATAGAGTATATGCATATTTTTTGATGAGAGATTTGATAATTGGTGATGATATTTTATGAGTATGGCATTTTGAATGATTAAATGCATTATATGGTAAGCGTAAACAATTAAGATAAATTGTTTATAAATTTAAGAAGTGATTAAAATATTGTTATAATATTAATGATATTAGATTATGAGATTATTAAGTGATTGATAACATGGGGATATTCTTGAATCTGGATAAATTATATTATAAATGTTTAATATTTATCCTTTATCTCATTTGATTGATTCTTTATATCATTATCCTCATGTTTATATTATGTTGAAAGTAAATACGTGGCTGTGTGGTGTAGATGGACTTGGTATGATTATGAATGAGGATTATTCGGTATAATCATATAGTAATTGAAAACACAATTATCTTTGGTAGTAGTGCATGGATAATTTTTGTGGTCGTAATACTAATGAATACAATTATCTTTGGTAGTAGTGCATGGATAATTTGTGGTCGTGAATCTTAATGAATACACAATTATCTTTGGTAGTAGTGCATGGATAATTTTGGTCGTAATCTTAATGAATACACAATTATCTTTGGTAGTAGTGTATAATGGATAATTTGTGGTGCATGTGATCTTAATGAATACACAATTATCTTTGGTAGTAGTGCATGGATAATTTGTGGTCGTGATCTTAATGAATACTGATTATCTTTGGTAGGCGTAATGGTGCGTGGATAATGAATACACGATTATCTTTGGTAGTAGTGGTGGATAATTTGTGGTCGTGATCTTAATGAATACACGATTATCTTTGGTAGTAGTGCATGGATAATTTGTGGTGCGTGATAATCTTAATGGACGATTATCTTTGGTAGTAGTGCATGGATAATTTGTGGTCGTGATCTTAATGAATACCTGATTATCTTTGGTAGTAGTGCATGGATAATTTGTGGTCGTAATCTTAATGAATATACGATTATCTTTGGTAGTAGTGCATGGATAATTTGTGGTCGTGATCTTAATGAATATCCTTGGCACGTAGTGCGGGGATGATTCGATGATATGGATTAATTATTGGTGAGTCTCGTGATGAAATATTAATTCATGGATGTGGTAAAAAGTCGTCTTTGGTAGTAGTGCATTGATAGACTTGGTATGATTATGACCACGGATTATTCGGTATAATCATGGTAGTAATTGAAACACGAATATCCTTGGCGATGGTGCATGGATAATTCGTGGTTGTGATCTTATTAAAATTTGCGTCTCGGCATTATTGGTTTCTGACGGTTGTATATCTTTGGCTTTGTAGTGCAAAGATGAATTGTTAATGAATATCTTTTGGTAGGATTGCAAAGATGAATTTAATATTTTTAAGCGATAAAGGTATTCAAGGTATCCTCATCTCTTTATCATATCAGTCGTACCCTAATTTGAGGCGAGAAATTCCATAAGGAGGAGATTGTGAGACCCCAGATTTTATCGATAAAGATTTAAATTTTGTTGAAATAATTTTTAATATTATGGTGTGAATTTGAGATAATATTATAGTTGTGGGTAGTATTTATAAATTTTGCAAAGTATGCAGTGGTTATATTATATTAGATTGGTGGGGAATATTCGGTTTAGCGAGGGAATATTAAATACAATGGCTCAATCATTGGTGGACCCTAGCGAAATTATTGTCGGATTGAAAGAAAGCGACAAAAATATTTTATTGAAATAACGGCGGAAGTTTTCAAGTAGTTCTTGTTGAACTACTCGGTAGTAAAAATACGATGTCGTGTGGTTGCATAGTAGCTTGCGGTATTGATTATTGATGCTTATGTGAGAAGTCACTCGGTTTGATTCCATTATTGTCGATTAATAATATGAATTATTATAGCGATAATGGCGTTTTGTTTTATTAGTATTATTAGCGTAATAAAAGCGAAACATCTTTTTATATAAAATAGAATACTTTATTAAAGTTATTACATAAATAGAATATATTATATTTTATTATGCATAGTGTTGCGTAGTGTTTTGCATAGTGTTTTGCATAGTATTGCATAGTGTTTGCATAGTAAAATGTTTTTATATAAATAGAATATATTATATTTTATTTAAAAGATTTTTTCTTTAAATATGGGACCGTCAGATTAAAGTAAATCAATCTGGATAGTTCATGGATTAATTCTTATGCATTCCATTTTCCTATAAATAGAAGCTCGTTTCCTTCATTATTTTCTTACGAATTCATTGAAACTACAGAGAGAGAAATTATAGAGAGAAGCTATAGAGAAAATTATAGAAAGAAGAAAGTATTACTGCTACTTCACTACTTCTATATATTCGGTTCTTTTACGGTAAGGGTATTATTTGTTTCCGTTCTTATTCTTCTTCTTGAAGAGAACTTACATTATTCCATTCATTATTATTACATTGGAATAACTTTTGTAAAAAGTGGCATACCTATACATAACTTTGTATATATGTGGCGTACCTATACTTGGTGAAATCCTTATGTTATTCCATTTCTTATTATTACATTGGAATAACTTTTTATATCTGTGATTTACCCTATACTTGGTGACATTCTTCTATTATTACATTTGGAACATCACATGCGTGTGTTTTACAGGACTGGTTAGATTTTATTGATACATTGGAACATCACATGCATGTGTTTTACAGGACACTGGTTAAAATCTTTATCATTACTGTTGGAATATCTGTCGTGTGTTTTTACGGATGCAGTTCCATCTTTATTATTACATTTGGAACATCACAGCCGATTGTGAATTTCACACGACTGGTTAGATTATTATTATTACATTGGAATAACACATACATCACAATATCGCATGCGTGGTGATTTCTTTTGTTATTCCATTCTTTATTATACCCGGTTGGTTAAAACTTTGACTTTATACTCCATGAAATTAGTAGAATATCCTTGATATTTGCGTTTCATCGATATCTTTTCATGGAAATATTCTTACGATCATTCTTGATTTTTTACTCTCTGAAAGCGATATCATGTTGACAATTTGGGCGTTAATAATTCATGGATTAAATAATTCTTGAACTTGTTTTATTGAATTATTATGTCATTGTCATCATCCTCATGTTATATTATGTTATCTTTGGCTTACGTGCATAGATGAACTTAGTATGATTATGACCGAGGATCATTCGGTATAATCATGACTTGATATAAATGATGTGATAAAAGTCCTCGGTGGCTTTTTGTAATGCGGTGATGGATAGTTTTGGTATGATTATGACCGGGGGTGATTCGGTATAGTCGTGACCATTGATAATTTGATGAAAATCCTTGGGTAGTAATGCGGGGATGATTAGATGTGGTGGTTTATTTATTAAAATTTGAGTCTCGGTGATAAAAATTGATGAAAACCTTTTAAAACCTAAAAGATAGTAGACTTTATTCTCTACTTGACTCTTTTAATGGATTGCTTATTCATTGCGATTAAAGCTGGTTGTCTATTGTATTTTATCGGGTTTAAACTTTGTTGAAGGCTAATGATAATTTATTACGCATTATCTTAGTCGTAATATTTCTTCTTTGGGCTAGTTGAGCTCACCCTTTCTTTCTTTGTTCTCTTGAAATGAGAACATAAATTTGAGACGAGTCGGGGAGCGAAGTAATGGTCGGAGGATAGCATTAGTAGTCCTCACTATTACGTGAAATAGTGTGATAATAGTTGTAATGAGGACTCCTTTTGAGTTTGTATAATATCTAGTAGACAATATTTGTATTCAAACTCACGGTTTATATCCATATATTGTACCATCCGTGCAGTTATATTAGTAAGTTGTATTTGAATTTATGTACCATGTAAGTGGCGACCCAAGATGGGTGGCGTATACCTAATTTTCGAGAGGCGTCTCGATCGATTGTGTGTATAGGCGAGAGATCGAGTTTTGATTTGGGATAAAGTGATAAACTGATAAAAGGCTTATGAAGTTACAATTAGGCTTTATTTAATTTCGGTACAACCGGTTCGGTACGGTATGTACCAAACCCACAAAGTAACTTCCCGAACCCGGTCCCAAATAATCGGTAAATACCGATTGACTGTATCGATACCGAACCAGATTTGTTTTGTCTCGAACCAACCGTTTTGAATCGATTCGATAACCGGAAAGACCGAAAAAACCGAATGAAATGGTCACCCCTATCTGGCCCCGGACCTTCCTTTCTTTTCCTTGGTTGTAAGGTTTTAAGCCTAGAAAAATCAAATGTTTTATTTTTTAAATAATAAAATTAAATTTTATTTTGCATAATTAAATGTGTCATAAATTTTGTTCATAATTATACATTTTATAATTTATGTATATAAAGGAGTGTCACATACAGAAAATATGAATTATATGTTATGTATAATTAAAGAAATATATTATTCTCAATCTTAAATGAGAAATATACCATTCTAGTAGATTGTAATACACTTGATTGGATGATTTGTCTTAGTCATGTAAAGTAATAACTTTAATCTAGTGTGTTGATATATTTTGAAATACATAAAATTGGATCGTTACGAAAAATTATTTGTTAAATCTTTGTTATTATAAATAATTTTTTAATTACTATTAATGTGCAATTACTCTTAATTCTAAAAGAATAATGAACTTGATTTTATAGTGTATGTCACTTTAATATATTAAAGAGTGAGATTTTAATACAATCAATACCTCAATATGTTTGGTGATGTATGTTACGAAATTAGGAACATGTATTTTTCAAGATGGAATTCTACATTTAAATTATAATATCCCCTTGATATAATTTATTGGTTGATCACCAAAATCTTGGCCAAGTATTTTAGTAATTCAAATTACTAAAGTATTAATTTAATTAATAAATTAATGTGTGATCAAAAGTTTAAAATTAATGTACTCAAGGATATAAGCAGTAAACGTAATTGGTTAACAGTTTTATTCCTACATGCGTTTATGAATATTATTGTAGAGGAGTATTTTGCAAAATACTAATAATGGAAGGATTTAATTAATTAATTTTATTTCAATTAATTTTAAAGTGCAATTATAACTATTTAGTGGAATTAGTTATAATTAATATAATTCTAATTGATTAAAGAGTTGATCAGAAATTAGTATTATATTGGAGTTAGACTTATAGAATCCTACTTGATCCCCACTCTAGCCCTTGTTAAGAGATAACAAAATAACACGATAAAATATATCAAAAAAGTTTTCAAATTATCCTGATAAATATCATGGAGTTGAGGATTCTATATAGGGTCCTTTACATAAGTATACAACAAATAAAAAGATATTACAAGAATAGTGCACCAATTAAATAATTACAGTAATAGTGTAATAATATGTAATAATATCAATAGTAGTGCAATACACGTCACAGAACCCAAACCAACAAAAATAGAAACACCTTGATTCAAAGAGAAAACTATTCCACTTTATGCGGTCCTCCTCCTTCACCGTCTCCTTCATCGTCGCCGCCGATCTTGTAAGTCTTCTTCTTCTTCTTCTTCCTCCTTCGCTGTCGCCGCCGCTTCAACACCTTGAAAAATATGTAGATCTGTAGATCTTGAAGATGTAGCCGCCATGGACGCCGATCTCCTCATTCATTACGTTCACAACTGCCATTATACAAAGGTTGCCGCCGGCAAAGAAGGCGAGATTTGGTCGTGGTTTGGTGGGATGGGGACGGGAACGGAGTTTGGGGTTTATGGTGCCATCAAGGTGATGGATTTCTAGGAGGGTGACATCTTTTTGTGGGAAGCCTTCGGAGGTGTTGGCATTGCATAAGACTCTGATGGCATTGTTGTAGATGAGAGGGTTGCCTTTTGATGCATACGGAAACAATTTTTTAATTGGGACACTGATTTGTAGTCAAACAATTTTAGTGCAGTTGGTAGCCAAACATTTATACAAAGGTAACCATTTTAGTTTTTGTGGGTAACCAAGATAAATTTCAGTGCACTTGGTAACCAAAACTTTCATACAAAGGTAATAATTTTAGTTTTTGTTGGTTACATTTGTATTAAGGTTTGACTATCAACTGCACTATGAAAAAAAAAATCTATAATAGATTTTTTATAATTAATTGGTAACCCAATAAAACTGAATTGGTTTCCTTTGTATTAAGGTTTGGCTACTAATCAGATATATAAAAAAAATCTACAATAGATTTTTTTAATTAATTGGTAACCCAATAAAAGCTGAATTGGTTACATTTGTATAAAGTGTCATACTAATCAGTTTGTTTATTAAATAAAAAAATCTATAATAGATTTTTAAAATAAATTAGTAACCTAATAACACCGAATTGGTTACCTTAGTATGAATGTTTGGCTACCAACTGCATTTTATGAAAAAATCGCAAAGAATCGCATTTTTACCAAAAAAATCGCAGTGTGGATGTGGATTGGGTGAGGGGTCCGACAAAGATTTTATAAATTATTTATATGTATGTATTCCCGGTTTGGAGAAATTCAATTAGCTCGTCAAATATTTGATGGAAGCTTATGTAGGAATGTGTTTTGTTATACTAGTTTGCTAAGTGCGTATTGCAGTAATGGGTATATTGATGAAGCTAGCAAAGTGTTTGATTCAATGCACAAATGATGTTTCGTATAGTGCGATGATTGCTGGTTATATATGGAATGAAAATTTTAATGAGGCAATTATGTTGTTCGGCGGAGGGAGTAAAAGGGAGGAGAGAGAAAGTGTTAAATTAAAAAACTCAACTAAATTAAAGGGATAAGAATACACTAATTTTATAAATAAAACTTTAAATGCATAAATTGTGTAAATATTTTATGAGTGCACTATTGTTGTAATAAATTTTAAAAATGTAATAGAAAATGTAATTGTTCCTTCTTTATATTTTATCACTTTGTAATATTTTGAGCCCACACTTAATTTTACAGTATTTTGAGCCCACACTTAGTATATGATATCAAAATAAGGGTTATAAGGAGGAAGAACAAGAGGGAGAAAAATTCTATCATTAGAAAAAACCAAAATTCTTCATTGTGCTACAATTTAGTACGAGGAATGTAAAATATTTTTTGATTATGCTAAATTATGATAAAGATGTTAGGATAATAATTTTTACTTTTTCGCAGTATCACCAAGGTATTGACAGTCGTAATATCAGTAAAGGTAGTTATATGTCACCATGAACCATTTTGTCTCTTACGTGTTAACATTCTCATAATGATATTTTGCTGGTGTGGTGTCTGAGGCATAAATGGGCCATTCACATTACCTAATGGACTTTTGCCTATACAAAACCACGTGCACTCTAAGACCTATATATATATATACAAAATTGATCGGTCTTCCGAACATGCTTAAAATACGGACCAAATTTTTTTTTTTTTTTTTTGAAAACAACTTAAAAAAGATAAAAATTATGGAACTTGAATTTTTACATAATACAGTATTTTGGGTGTGTTTTGAATACATATACTGTATTATGTAAAAATTCAAATTCCATAATTTTATTTTATTTTTTTAGTTGTTTAAAAAAAAAGCAAAAAAAAAAAAAATTCCGAATTTTAAACTGTTTGGGAGTCCTGGGACGAGATCCGACTATATATATATATATATATATATATATATATATATATATATATATATATATATATACAAAATCCCATAACATGTATTTGTTATGGATAAAAATGAACAAATAGTATCATAACCATACATTACATAAATTAATAATTGAGATTAAAAAAAAAATATACGCCATCCGCTAGTTGAACTAGCGGACTCTTAAAAAGAAATTTTTAAACCAATTTGCCCCCATAACAAACCAATTATGTAAATACTAATTCCGCCAGTTCAAATAGCGAAACACGAATCCATTATTATTACAAAACGAAACAGGGTGTTCCCAGCACCAAAACATAAATCTTTATCAATAAAGTGTGATTTGCAGAAGTTCTTCTCCACTCTTCCTACTTCCTTCCAAAGTCCAAACCCTAAAACATAGTAAAAATTCTATCTTTTCTCACTCATCCATACTTCATTAGTTCTCTCTCTAAAAATATACAGAAGAAGCCATGACTGATGTTTCACCAAAATTAGCATTCCAAAGCAACAATGGAGACTAAACAAAGCAACCCACATTCCAAATGGGAAAGGCCGGGGAAGAGAAGCCTATACCCATAACTCTTCCTGCTCAAAACACTCCGCAAAATGCATAGAACCGGTTCAGGGTTAGTGGGTTTATTCGGTTCAGATGTGTGTTTGCTCTGTTGCTTGGAGTTGCAGTTTTGCTTGCCTCTGTTCTTTCGGGATGGAGATCGAGGGGATCTGGATCTTAATTCCCAATTTCGACAACCCACATTCCAAATGGGAAAGGCCGGGGAAGAGAAGCCTATACCCATAACTCTTCCTGCTCAAAACACTCCGCAAAATGCATAGAACCGGTTCAGGGTTAGTGGGTTTATTCGGTTCAGATGTGTGTTTGCTCTGTTGCTTGGAGTTGCAGTTTTGCTTGCCTCTGTTCTTTCGGGATGGAGATCGAGGGGATCTGGATCTTAATTCCCAATTTCGACAACCCACATTCCAAATGGGAAAGGCCGGGGAAGAGAAGCCTATACCCATAACTCTTCCTGCCCAAAACACTCCGCAAAATGCATAGAACCGGTTCAGGGTTAGTGGGTTTATTCGGTTCAGATGTGTGTTTGCTCTGTTGCTTGGAGTTGCAGTTTTGCTTGCCTCTGTTCTTTCGGGATGGAGATCGAGGGGATCTGGATCTTAATTCCCAATTTCGAGGTGTGCATTCTTTCTTTTACTTGATTTTGCGGACTTTCTTGTGATATTATATCAGATCTCCATGATATTACACTACCAAATATAACAGATCCCAAATGTATCAGATCTCCATGATATTACGCTACCAATATATCAGATCTCGAATATTACGCCTCAGATCTCTAATATATACGGAGAGAAATAAACGTTGGCGGCAGAGTATGGTGCAGCTCGATTTGAAGTACGATTAGTTAGACCGGCGAGCGGGGCCTGGTCCGGAGGCTCGACCGCTGCTTCTATTGCCGCCGCTGCCACCTGACTTCTTATTGTTTTTTATCAGATCGTCAAGAGTCATGTCTAGAGCAGCACCAAGATAATTAAACCTAGGGGAGAGAATTTTGTATAAACCCTAGGGGAGAGAATTAAGATATACAGAAACAGCTATTCAAGAGCTGGGAAGGAGAAGAATGGCTCGGAGACTTGACATAGGGACGACATCGCTTGTTATGGGGGCAATTTGGTCTGAATTTTTTTTAAAGAGTCCGCTAGTTCAACTAGCGGACGGTCGGTGTATATTATTTTTTAATCTCAACCATTAATTTATGTAATATAAGGTTATGATGTTAATTGCCTATTTTTTATCCATAACAAATACATGCTATGGATCATTTTCATATATATATATATATATATATATATATATATAAATGTTTAAGTATATATAAATAAATTTGTAGGCGTGGTTTTACATAGGCAAAATCCATTAGGTCATGCGAATGACCCATTTAGGCCTCAGACCACACCAACAAAATATCATAGAGACAAAATGGTCCATGGTGACATACAATTACCATTACTGATATTATGACTGAAAATGACTTGGATACACACTACAAGAAAAGGGTTTATTTTTGACGGAATACTTTGTCGAGGTTAATGATATTCCGTTAAGGATATCTTAAACCCAACGGAATATTCAGTCGGGGATCCGGTCGGGTTTAAGCACGTCGAAATTAAGTACGTCGAGCTTTCAGTTGAGGATTACTAACTCCGACGGACATATGGCCGACCGAATATTACGTCGAGTTTAGTCTATCCTCGACCGAATATGTTCCGTCTAGCTTATTCGGTCGGTATTAAATTGTCACGTGGCACATCTCGAAAAAATAGAAAAGGTATTATCTCCGACGGAATTCTGTCGGGTTTACCTTATTCCGTCGAGGATAATAAGGTTTTTTTTATTTTAAATATCTGCTCTATTTTGGCAACATCCAGGGTTTTAACCCACATTTTTATACTTGTAAACCTGTTTATATTTCTAACAGTACAGTCAATATAATAATAACCTTCCAATCACATGCATACAAGTCCAACATATATAACTTTTGCTCACATGCATACAAGTCCAACAAAAATATTTCCATACTCTATATTAACACAATATGTCCTATTCTCTATAAGATATACAAAAATACTCTTGAACTACATACAATACTCCATAATATATACAAAAATGAATTATATACAAGGTTTAAACTACAAAAATGTCAAATATCAACTAAACTAAGTCAAGCCAGTAGTACTACCGCTGGTGTGAGGAGGATCATCGGGCAGACGTCGACGTTGCTGCTCTGGCGTATGAAAATCGTCATCGACGTCGTTCCTCCACTCGTTATCAGAATGAGCATCATGTTGATACAATTAAAAATATAACTCATTAGTCCATATATATAATACAATTAAAGATGCAAATAAATAAAAATTAAATAACATGCAGAATATGGAAATTTAAAATGAATAGTATACCTTAGTAGTCGAGGGCTGACTCAACAGAAGCCCAAAAGCGTCCAAGAGTAAGGTAACCACCATCCGGACCACCTCGTCGTATATCGCGACGAATTTCTTCGGAGGGATACCCGTACTCTCAGCGGTGGCACCAGTTGCGATGTCCTGAGCTAGCTAGTGGAGACGAGCACAGCTGGGGAGGTCTTGATGGCGGAATAAAGGATCCGTACCATACCGCTCTAACACAGCCGCTATAACCCTTTGAAACATAGCGTCGTCTAAGCAGTGCCCGTATGTGATGGTCCCACGTGGGCTCTCGGACGCAGACGATGGCTAGTGCCTACAAAATAAATATAATATTAATAATAATCAAAATACATTCATGAACGAGAAATCTATACTAAAATATTATACCTCCAGGTATTGTATAGGCTGATATCCTCGCCAACCCTAACACTCGATATCGACCGGTAGTGCTACTAGGAGGATCCTGAGACGCGACCCAAAGAGTCATCTCCTCATCCTAAGATAAACTAATCTCAAGTGGAGGGATAATATAATCTAACGTCTCGAGATCGCCCCTAGTAGCCTGCAACTCAGCTACACGCGTGGTCCGGAGCTTCTTAAATCGGTCCTGTAATTTAATATATGTACATGTGAGTTAACTCGGTATCATCATATTAATTACGTAATATGATCCTAAATTATAATCATTTTAGTAAATGTAGTACCCGTATAGCTAATGCTGCGGGAGACATCGTCGACCCTGAAGTTGAATTCGACGTATGAACTCTATCCCAAAACTCCATCATATTAGGAGGTCGGCCCAAGCTGCTCCGCATGGCCTAAATCATACATTAATTAATATCACCTTACTTTACTATAGATGCAGTTTAATATTAAACTAAACTAAATATAAATACATACCGACTTAACCTCTTTGAACGACCGCGAGCCAGAAATATGTACAATCCATAGCTGGCCTTGATTCTTCTTCATCTTCTCTGACTTGGTCTTGAAAGCAGCATCATCCCAATACGTACATATGGCAGCCCATGCTGCATCTGATACTGTCGGCGGCTGATGATCCCGTATAGTAGTCCCGAGCGATTCTTCAACTGCCTGGACTGCCTTATGTCGCATCTCGTACAGCCAGCCGACATAGTTCTTCGAAATGTGTGGGATAATAACAGTGTCTCCGTCCGTGTCAGTGATGTCGGCTCATATCTATAATACCTCTATTACACGGACATAACGTACGTATCAATAATTATTTGAACAATATGTAAATTACTATGACCAAATTTGTGATTTAATATATGTAATTCGATGACTTACATAAAACTCGTGCAACACTGTCACCATAAAGTCGGCATCGTACCGCGCGTAGTGGCTAAATCACATGCAGCCAGTCGGGAGATGTTGTAGGCATATGGCGTGTACGGTCTTAGCGACCGCATCCATAATACTAGAAAACAAAATTTAAATGGATTATTTTAATTTATTAATCACATAATAATATCATTTTAATTGAACATAATATATTATAGTTGAAACCTACACCGACGAGCCAACATCAACATAAACCGTGTTAGGAACTGCCGGCGAACGACCTTATCGACCGAGGTTAGGCTCTCGTTGACGCCGACGTCTAGCATCTGTATGTATAATATAGTTATGACATTGTCAAAAAATAGTAAATGAACGTTTTTTTATTAAAAAATTATGAAAATAAATGTTATTGGGTCCAAACAAAATTAACGCACTACCTGATGAAGATGACCCGCCCTGGAAGCCGTCACTCGATCCTGTACGGCCGCCACCATGGCTACCTCCACCGCTATATCTAGGCATAGCTGTACTATTGAAGTAACAAACATAAATGACAAATTTCATTTAATTTATTCTAATGATTGATTTTAATAGTAATTTATTTACAAAACTTGAATAAGTTAAGCATTAGTACGTCGTGAAACCCGTCAGAATCAAAACCATTTTCATCCTCTGATTCTGTTTCTTCCTCTTGTGTTTCAATTTCTTCCTCACTATCATCTTCTACGACCACATATGGACTGACAACCACATCTTCCTCCACTTCGTCAACATCGGGTACGTCCCAATTTTTATGAATAAAGATAGATTTTTCTCGGAATATATTTTTGAATATTATGGTGTGGATTTGATATAATGTTATAGTTGTGGGTAATATTTATAAATTTTTCAAAGTAAGCAAGTTGTTATATAATATTCGATTAGTCGGAAAATATTTGTTTTAACAGGAAAAATTCGTACGACGTCACAATCATTGGTGGACCCCACAACAGAATTATTGTCAGAATGAGAAAACGACAGAAATATCTTTTTATAAAAATAACGGCGACAGTTTTATCGTTAAACTGTTGAAATACCAGGTGGTAAAAGTAAAGAAAATGCGATGTCTGGGTTACATAGTAGTAGACACGTGGTATTGATTATTGATGCTTACGTGAGAAGTCACCAGTTATACTCAATTATTGCACATGATAATTCTTGACAAGTAGTATCTCACGTTATTTGATTCAATTATTGTCAATATTTTTATATTATTAAATCAATAATTGAGATGACAAGTTATTCATATTATTATCTATATAATTAACAATGTCTAGAAAGTTCTGTCGAGGAAAAGGATTTGGTAACCTAATTGCGCCCCAATAGGGAGAAATCCTTATCGGAAAGCCCCCTCTTTCCTTGGAATGATCTGATTGTTAATATTGCGGTTATAATAATGATGAATAAATGTTGTTAAAAATATTTAAGCGATTTTTTATAAAGTATTTGTTGTAAATTTTGCTTATTATATGGACCCCCATTTACCCATTTTTTAAAATAATTGGTAATTGGTAGAAAGTTATTCTTTATATATATATATATATATATATATATATATATATATATAATAAAGGTGGGAGCCACAGGTGGGGCCCATGTTTTGAAAAATGAAATGTCAGGAGGGAGAATTAGAAAAATGTCACAGGTGGTTTACTATTTGCTTTATATATATATGTATGTATATGTATATATATATATATATATATATATATATATATACATATATATATTATAATAAATTTTGTTTCTTTATGAAAATAGAATATATTATATTTTATTGAATATTATAGTAATAATTGGAAAAAGGGGCGTCTGAGTTATTTTTCTTCCGCCCATGAATTTTCATCTGATATCCCACTATGCGTCCATGATATTTTTTTTTCTAAATAGTATCCTTCCATTCTCCTATAAATAGGATGCTTAGTTTAGAATTGAAAATCACACTAGAATCAGAGAATTCTCCTTCTATAATCTTGAGCGTATTTCTTTAGAGTTTAAGAAAGCTTTGAGCATAAAAAATAGTGAAAGTTTTCTTCAAGAATATCCCCGCTATACCAGTCGGAATACTCTTCTTTTTAAGGTAATGGATATTATTTTTGTTTAATACTCGTAAGAAATAATATTTTCTTCCATACTCTGTAGTATGTAAGTAATATTATTTCATTTCAGATTCCGAATTCTATACTTATTTTGTTAAGTTTTGGCTTCTACACTCCATGAAATTAGTAGAATATCCTTGATATTTGCGCTTCATCCAGTATCTTTTCATGAAAATATTATTCTGAGCATTCTTGATAATTTTTGATCTTTTCATGTCGGAGTACTATTCACGGGGTACTATTCTCGAATTACTATTCATGGGTTACTATTCACTCAGGTACTATTTACCCGGGGTACCATTCATAAAAAAAATTGATTTCTTTTCGGTCTAAATCATTTTTGGTACAATATTATTCTTGAATTTTACTCTACAAAGCAGTATTATGTTGACAATTTAGATATTATTGAATTCTAGATAAATTAAATTATATATCTTTAAAAATTTATCCTTTGTTTTCTTCTAATTGAATTCTTATATCATTGTCATCATCCTCATGCTTATATTGTGATGAAAGTAATTTTTGGCTTACGTGCATAGATGGACTGTTGATTAGTATGATTATGACCAGGGATTATTCGGTATAATCATGACCGTAATATTGTTACAAATGATGTGGTAAAAGTCCTCATTGGCTCGTAGTGCATTGATGGATAGTTGTTGGCATGATCATGACCATTGGTGAAAACACGAATATCCTTGGCCCGTAGTGCATGGATAATTCGTGGTCGTGATACTAATGAATATCCTCGCCCGTAGTGCGAGGATGATTCGATGATGTAGATTATTTATTGTCGAGTCTCAAATGATAAAATTGATGATAAACTTTTTAAATCATAGAAGATAGTAGATATCATCATCTACTTGACTCTTCTAATGGATTGTTTGTTCTGCTACAGTTTAACTTGATGTTTATTATATTTTATCAGTTTAACAGTGTTGAAGGCTACGATAATTTATTCTACATTATCTTAGTCATAATATTTCTTACTGGGCTAGTTGAGCTCACTTTTTTGCTTTCATTGTTCTCTTCAGGAAATGAGGACGTAGCCGAGACTAGTCAGGGAATGGAGTGACGGTCTGAGATGGTTCTTTTACTAGTCCTCACCATTTAGTGTGATAATAAATGTAATGAGGATTGAATTTGAGTTTGGATATTGTCTAGAAGACAATATTCGTGTTAAAACTCCCAGCTTATGTTTTATCGTATTTCACACGACAGTTGTATAATTAAGTTGTATTTGAATTCTGTACCATGTATTTGGCGCTCAGAATGAGTGATGTATACCTATTTTGGGGGCGTCACATCAACGACATCAACCCCTACCACATCGTCATCATATAGCAATACGTGGCTAGGATTGCTAACTTTTTCTTGCAACGGGTCATCTATTCTAGATATATTAGTACCATCAAATGCCCGAGTCTTCGTTGTGACAACTGTATACCAGGGGATTCTATAATTTATGACATTAGGGGTATAGTATACTTGAGTTGCTTGGCTGGAAATATGTCATCAGACTGTAACTTCGACTTTATATCTACTGTGACGATTCTATTACGATCATCTTTAACATCTTTTGCAGTATCAAACCAACGACACTTTAATTTAACGACATTTTTACCCCCGAGATAATTGAGCACAACAACTTCCTCTAATCGTCCATAGTAATTAGACTCAGAATCTCCGAAACAACTTCCCAACACGACAACGCCAGAGTTGACTGATGTCAGTTCATTCAAGTCATCAACCTTATATCTATACCCATTAACGATGCAGGCTGGAAATGAACTAATAAGTTTGTACGGGCCTAAAATGACATCTCTAAAATTCTCATAAGCGTTTTCTTCTTCGACCCTTCTATTAAACCACTGTTGGAAAGTTTCATTAGTGAATGCTTCCATCTGTGTTGTATAGTCAACCCATGGTTAGAAGAATGCGCTTTCGCTTCGAATGAACTGCGTACAATAATATAATATTATTTAATTGTTGATTAAGGTTAGATAGTAAAGCTTCAACTTATAATAATACATAATTGATGTACGAAGATACTTCAGGCATATTTAGAAGCACGTATGTAGATACAATTAGGTAAGTCTTCGTCTCATATCCAAATGGTTTAGCCGGATAAATGAATACAACCAACTCATATATCAGCACGACCAGACGGATCGACGACCTCATTCTGACTTAAACAGTTGTGCTTCGTTTGCGACTACATCGTTAAAGTGCAATGAGCAGAAGTTGACAAGCTCTTCCTCCATATAGCGTTCAACAATAGAACCCTCTACACGAGTTTTGTTTTTAACTTTCTGCTTTAATCGACGCATATACCTGAAATATGACAGTATCGGATAAATTAATTATAAAGATGACGAATATTGCACAATATAGGTGATATTACCTCTCAAAAGAATACATCCATCGAAATTGCACCGGTCCTCCAAGATTAAGTTCATATATCAGATGAATAGGCAAATGCTCCATGCTGTCAAAGAACCGCGGTGGTAAGATCATTTCGAGCTTACACATTGTCAACGCTATGTTTTTCTCCATCTGCTCCACATCACTATACCTTATAACAGTTGAGCAAATATCTCGAAAGAAACTTAAAAGTGCAAATAGTTATAATTCCACTATAGAATTAATATAAATAAAATTAATTAATTAGATCCTTCCACTATTAGTATCTTGGAAAATACTCTACAATAATTTCATAAACACAAGTAAGAATAAAATTGTTAACACACTACGTTTACTGATTATATCATCGACTACATAATTTATAAATTTTTGATCACACATTAATTTAATAAATTAAATTAATACTTTAGTAATTTGAATTACTAAAATACTTGACCAAGATTCTGGTGATCAACAAATAAATTATATCAAAGGGATAATATAATTTAAATGTAGAATTCCATCTTGTAAAATACATGTTCCTAATTTCATGTCACCCAACATATTGATGTATTGATTGTATTTAAATCTCAATCTTTAATATATTAAAGCTCAACTCTGAAGTCCGGCGAGGGACAACGTATTCTGCTGGCCGATCCTAAGTTTAAACTGTATGATAAGCCCTCCTACAATTTGGTCTGATGGTTTGTTTGTAATCTGTAAAAGTTGTAACATGTATTGTATATTATTTTCAGTCCTAATACATAATAGCCATTATGTTTAAAGAATTCTAGCACCTAATAGCTATGAGAAACAAAGAATCTAAAGGTTTTACAAACTTTTTTAATCCTTTTCTATGGGCTAAGTAAATGTTGATTAAAGAGCTAAGTGGTGTGATAGCATGATAATGTGACATTCCATTTACCTTGCTAAAATGATAATGAATGTGTGTCATTAAATTATATGATCGAACATGTATGAGATTATTAACTTATAGAGTTAAGTAACTAATAAATGTGTGGTATACATAACTACGTTACAATAGGATTTCAAGTGTTGATTTGGTAAACTACGCTTGAGGCAATTTCTCTAACTTCTTTTGATTTTCATATTGAATGCAAGTTTTCTAAACTCTTTACACTTTATAAATTGTATAATTCCGAATTATTGTCATATCAATCATACCTACATTGATTAAATATCTATTACCATTCGAAAATCGATTTTATATCTTGATGTTGTTGCAAGAATTGAACTTATTGTTCTTAAATGCATTATAAAAGTTGTCTAAGCCATTGATTCGACTAGACTATTATCATATGCGAAGCCCCCAAAATAGGTCAACACAACCTATTCTGAGTCGCCAAATACATGGTACAGAAAATAACTACAACTTCATTATTACAATTGTCATGCAAAATACGACAACACATATGCTGTGAGTTTAAATACAAATATTGTCTTCTATACAATATCCAAACTCAAATAAGTCCTCGTTACAATTATTGATACACTATTTTACAAAATAGTGAGGACTGCTAAAACAACTGACTTAAAACATCACTCCACACCACGACTAGTTCCCGCTATATTCTCGCCTCCTGAGAAGAAAAATGGAACAAAAAGGAAAAGGGTGAGCTCAACTAGCCCAGTAAAGAATTTTATGACTAACATAATTTAGAAAAAAATATCGTTAGCCTTCAATAATTCAGATAAAATATAATGGACAACAAGTTTTAGATCAATATTCGCAGCTAAAATAACAATTCATTAGAAAAGTCAAGTAGAGAATGAAATCTACTATCTTCTATGATTTAAAAGTCCATCATCAATATTTTATCCCTGTAACATCAATCAATATACATCTTGAATCAAATATTCATCTTTGCTTTACGGGCCAAAGATATTCATTTGTATCACCAGTTGGTCATGTTCATCTCAACACTTGTCCATCTTTACACCACGGGCCAAAGATATTCATCAGGTAATTATTCATCTTTGTACTACAGGCCAAAGATATTCAGTTATATTGTAAGACCCCGAATTTTATGAAATAAAGGTATTCAATTTTTCTTATAATTACTATTCAGTAAATGGTTAAATTGATAAAAGGTTAAAGTTAAGGGTGATATATGATTTTTTTTCAAAATACGCAAGTGGTTATAAAATATTCATTGTTGTGGGAATATTAAGCTTAGTCGTGGAATATTCTTTGCGTCGGGAGAATATTCGCATTTACGGCGCAAGATCATTTGTGGGCCCTATAATGTAATAAGCGCCGGATGGAGAAAGCGACAAATTTGAGTTTTTTATAAATAACGGCGTAATCGTTCTCAATTAACTGCTTGTTGGAATACCCGGTTGGTAAAGTAAAGTAATACGGCGTTGTTGCACAAGTAGCTACACGATATTGCATAGTATTTTTTCAATTATTGATTCTTACGTGAGAAGGCACTACTCAATAATTATTACGATATTCTTGTTCAATATTTTATTTTATTGATTCAATAATTGCTATGTTGATATTTTATATTATTGTTGTTCAATAATTATCAACCTTTGATGATTTCCCATTATCGGATCAATAATTCATATTATTTGAATAATATTATTAGATAGCATTATTAGCAATGTCTAGAAAGTTCTGTCGAGGAGAGGTTTGGTCACCTAATCAAGGCGCCAATGAGGAGAAATTCTTATTGGAAAGCCCCCTCTTTCCTAGGAACGGCCTGGTTGTCATAAATGTGATTCTGTAATATTATTTGTGAATAATTAATTATTGATTCATATGATAAGAAAATATTTATTTGATGTGGATATAAATGATGGATTTATTTATGTGGTTATAAATGAAGGAATTAATGTTGAGGTATTTTATCAGTATTTTGTCGATGGAGGTATTAAAAGATAAAATCGATTGTTACTGACTTTATTGTGTGAGTTATAATATTTAATCCAAATAGTTGGATCGTTGTAATTTTTGGATATGTTATACATATATAAGTTGAGTATATGTCCACAAATTTTTGAACCGTTAAAAATGAGCGTATAATTTGTTATGAATTTTAAGAGGTGACTGATTCGGAAATTAGGTTATAAATGATTTTGGTGGAAAATTCTAGAATTGGTGGGCCCCACTTTTGGTTGGTGAGAAATGTGCTCAATTAAATTTTTAAATGTGGTGGGTGGGAATAGTAGCAGGTAAAGCCATCAGGTTGCAGGTCAAGTCTGCTAAAATTTTCCTATAAATAGAGGGCTAAGTTAGAATTGAAAATCACACCAGAAACATAAGCTTTCTTTCTTTCTCTCTAGATTATTGAGCGTATTTTGTGAGTATTTAGATACTTTGAGAGTTCTTTATTCAAGATACAAGTTTCATTCAAGATCACTTCGACCTTTCATCCGGCAATCGCTCTTTTGAGGTAAGGGATAGTAAGGGATATTATTTTTTTTCAGAATGATATTATTTCTTCAATATCATTATCTTTGAAATGTTGATCTGAAGTTTTATCAAATTTGGAACTTTTTCATCTGGGGTTACTTATTCATGAGTTCTTATTCATGAGTTACTATTCACGAGTTCTTATTCACGAAAGTGCTATTCATGAAGCGTGAAGATGTTTTTTTTGTGGAATTTCTATCTTTTTGAGTCGGGTTACTTATTCACGATATAAGACTTTATTCATGATATCGACACTATTCATGTATATAATACTATTTACATTATATGACATTATTTACGATATACGATTACTATGTACGAATCACTGAGTACTATTCACAAGTTACTATTCATGAGTTACTATTCACGAGTTACTATTCATGAGTTACTATTCACGAGTTCTTATTCATGAGTTACTTATTCACGAGTTACTATTCACGAGTTACTATTCACGGTACTATTCACAATAAAATTGGTTTCTTTTTCTGACCAAATTATCGTTGATTTATGAATCTTACTCTTGAAATTAAAACCATGTTTTGATTATATTATTTTTATATAACATTCTTATAACTCTAATGATGATATTTCTCTTTGACTTGAGTTTAAAGATGGGTAGATTATTGGTATGATCGTGACCATAGGTTCTCTTTGGCGAAGAATGCAAAAGTTGAATTGTTGATCGGTATGATCATGACCATTGAATTTACAATTGAATATTTTTAGCTTAAGTGCAAAGGTGAATTGATCAACATGGTTATAATTATTGTTATATAACTTCTGAAATGATTATGTATTTCTTTGATATATGAATATCTTTGGCTCGTTGTGCAAAGATGACCTGTTGTTGAATATCTTTAGCCTGTAGTGCAAAGATGAATTATTGATGAATATCTTTGGCTCGTAATGCAAAGATGACTGTTGTTGAATAACTTTAGGCCTGTAGTGCAAAGATGAATTATTGATGAATATCTTTGGCTCGTAATGCAAAGATGACCTGTTGTTGAATATCTTTTGCCCTGAAGTGCAAAGATGAATTATTGATGAATATCTTTGGCTCATAATGCAAAGATGACTGTTATTGAATATCTTTTGCTTCAGTAGTGCAAAGATGAATTATTGATGAATATCTTTGGCTCGTAATGCAAAGATGACTGTTGTTGAATATCTTTAGCTTTGTAGTGCAAAGATGAATTATTGATGAATATCTTTGGCTCGAAATGCAAAGATGACTCGTTGTTGAATATCTTTGCTTTGAGTGCAAAGATGAATTATTGATGAATATCTTTGGCTCGTAATGCAAAGATGATTTTGTTGTTGAATATCTTTGCTTTGTAGTGTAAAGATGAAGCTGTTGATGAATATCTTTGGCACGTGTGGTGCAAAGATGAATTTATTAGTATGATTATGAACAAGAAGCGTGATTTGGTATAACCATGATATTTGATGTTTCGGTAAAGACAGTGATGAAAATTATCTTCATTCCGGATGAGAAGAGGAATTTAGAATCACAATTATGATTATGAGTTATTCATATGATTGTGGAAAGGCTGCTGATTGATGTTACGGGGATAAAATATTGTTGGTGGACTTTTAACGTGGAGAAGATAATAGACTTTATAGTCTATTTGACTCTTTAATGGATTGCTTCGTTCATTTGCAACTATGGTTGAAAAGTTTTATCATCGCCATATGTTCTAAATCTACGATTTATTCTTGATGAAGACTATTGATAATTTATTTATCTTTAGTCATAATATTCTTTATTGAGCTAGTTGTGCTCACCTTTTGTTTCACAATTCCTTTCGTAATAAAAAGTGTATTTGGGTCGAGCTGGGGGATAGCGAGGGAATAGAGTGGTGGTCTATAGATGTTGAGGTGAGGTGAATTTAACTTTGGAAGGGTGTTTTGCCACTATCATACAAGATGTCTAATGACATACAAACTCGTGTTATCATAAGACAAGGTTGTGCACATCCACTTGCTGAGTATATTTACAAGCACTACTTATATAATCTTGGTGTTTGTTTGGAGTATAATACCCAATTAGAGACAGTGGAGATAATGATATGTTAAGAGAAGACTCACCATTGGGAAGAATACGATAGTAATCTTCTTGTTTTTCTTTAGGGGTCTATTAATTCAACCAAGGATAATTTCAATGGCCATATGATATCTACCATAACCTAAAAGCATGGCCTCCCCGTATGCGAAGGTTTCTTGAGCACTTCCCAAAGATTCTAATTTCTAAAACAGTTTTTGACTATACCTTTATGTAAGGTGTCATTGTAACGTGCTACAATTGGTATATATTGGTATCCAAACTCACAGCATATGTGTTGTTGTATTTTGCACGACAATTGTTGTAATAAAGTTGTAGTTGTTTTTCGTACCATATATTTGGCGACTCAGAATGGGTTGGATGGAATGGACCTATTTTGGGGTCGTTACATATATCATCATTTAGGACTGAAGATGATGAAAAGTATTTAAAAAAAAAAGAATCCAGAGAGATAAAAGGACAAAGATTAGGGATTCGTACTTTAGTTTATCCAAGTTCAAAAATACTCCATAATAATCAATTGTGGAGAAAAATTCAAGAATGAAGATCAAAACATGGATACAATCAAAGATAGTAACCATAATAGATAACTTGGACCAAGAAAAGAAAATTTAATTTTTCTATGAATAATGCCGTATTCGTGAATAGTGACGTATACGTGAATAGTGCCGTATACATGAATAGTAACCCCAACATGAAAAGGTAAGAATTTCACAAGAAAAATAATACTTTGTGAATAATACTCATGAATAGTACCGTATTCGTTAATAATGTCGTATACGTGAATAGTGCTGTATACATGAATAGTAACCTCGACATGAAAAGGTAAAAATTTTATAACAAAATTCATACCAATATTTTGGTATAATGATATTAAAAGAAATAATATCATTTATGAAGAAAATAACATCCCTTACCTCAAAAGAATAATACTTCTGGCTGAAATATCAGATATAATGCTAAAGAAAACTTGCACCGCTTATCAACTCTCAAAGTATCTAAATACTCATAAAAATACGCTCGATATTATAGAGAGAGAAAACTTCTAATTCTGATGTGATTTTCAATTCTAACTAATCACTATATTTATAGAAAAATGCCAGAACGCCAAAGCAGACTAACCTGCTACTGGTGGCTCTACCCTCTGCCATTCACGCACACCACAATTGATACTTCAACATTTTTCTACCAAAAAAACAAAAGTGGGGCCCTCCTTTGTTTTTAATAAAAAAATATTTATTTTTGAAACTTCAATAATTCATAATAAATAGCCCTTTTATCAGAAAAATACGTATTCGATGTCATTTGATCCACAGGAAATTTAATTCTCTACAACTTTGGAGAAGAAAGTTTTTCCAAATTTCAAACAAAAAATGACCGAAATCCACATACAGATGATTTTAATACCTCAATTCTGACAAAATACTGATAAAACACCTCGGCATTAATTCCTTCATTTATATCCACATAAAATAAATATTTCCTTATCATGTAAATTAATAATTAATTATTCACAAATTATATTATAGAATCACAATAATGACAACCAGGTCGTTCGCAGGAAAGAGGGGGCTTTCCGATAAGGATTTCTCCTTACTGGCGCGCAATTAGGTGACGAAACCCCTTTTCTAGATAGAACTTCCTTTAGACATTGCCAATAATGCTATCTAATAATATTATTCAAATAATATGAATTATTGATCTGATAATGGGAAATACTATGCAGTGACAATTATTGAATTAACAATAATATAAAATATCAACGTAGATATTATTGAATCAATAAAATAAAATATTGAACAGTAATTACTGTAACAATTATTGAGTAGTGCCTTCTTACGTAAGAATCAATAATCCAAAAATATTGTGCAATACCATGTGCTACTGTGCAACCACACGTATTACTCTACTTTAACCACCAGGTATTTCAACAGTGTTAACGGTAACAACTACGCCGTTATTTATAAAAACTCAAACTTGTCATTTTCTTCATCTGACCATTTTCCGTTATGGGGCCCACAAATGGTTGGGCCGTCGTACAAATATTCCCCGACAACAAGAATACTCCACGACCAAATGAATATTCCCCGACAACAATGAATATTTTATAACCACTTGCTTATTTCGTAAAATTTGCACATTTTACCCATAACTAACCACATTAATCAAATCCACCCCTTACTATTTCAAAATAATTAATAGAGGAAATTCAATTTTATTTATAAAAAGTTGGGGTCTTACATCATATGTTAGAAAGCTATCCAAACCAATTAACTTGGCGCGAACTCTTGTAAATCTACTGAGATGAACAACCCTCATTGAAGGAGAAATTTTATAATTGTCGGGGAACCGACGTGCGCACATCCTAGCATGTATAAATGTTATGCATAACGAAGGGTACTTAGGCTTATCACTTGTTGTACTCATTTTATTGAATTTTCAGTATAATACTGTTAATTCTAGCAGAAGTTCTTAGTCCTTAGTGACTGCTCAGTGTTCATTATTCTTGAACCTTGACATGATGTATTTTTGAATCTTGTTGATATCTTTCAGTTCGTAGCGACCTTTATTGAGAATTGTTGATAATTCCTGAACTATTATTCACTGTCATACCTTTGAGATTTGAACGTTACAAATGTTCACCCTTATTGTGATATTACTTGGTGGGCAAATTTGTTGCTCATCCTTACTTTCCTTAAAACTGTCTGTTAAGGAAAAACGTGGCGAACCCTCAGGCAAGGACAAGGGTAAAGAAAAGACTTCAGAATAGCTTGGTTTCTTAGTACTAAGAATTTATTATTATTATGTTGTATGGATAACACGTGCAATGCAAATGCACATGCTAGTTTGAATAATAGATTTAATAATTTATAAGACATTCATGTCAAAAAAAGACTGGAAGTACACAATCCATGTACCAACGTTTATTCATTTCCCATAATTTCAAATTAATTATTGAGTTCAGTTAATATTAGAGAAAAGAATTAAAGATAAATACATACCTTGAACATTTGTTAGCAATGTACTTCTTATAGACGACTTCAAAAATCCTACTCTGAATCAAAAACATATAAATGATGACAACCAAAAATAATTATCAATTTAATATCATAATGTCTAATAGAATGATTATAAAGGAATTCAAATAAACTTTAACTGTAACACATTCTATAACAAAACTAATTATTCAAATATCTCTTTGATAACATAATAGTAGTTTCATAAATTAGTACAACTATATTCACAAGGATGCATTAATGACTATAGTATGTTTTTTAGTATATGACAACCAATCTGATATATAAAATAAAATTGGATACCCAAAAATAAAACTTACATCACAATATACCATTACTTGAGTATCTAGCTTTGACCACCAACTTTGCAAATCCTAAAGGTTAAATTCATTAAATAAAACTATGTTAGAAATACATGTGAATGAGGAAATAAAAAAAATAAGAAAGCCTGATCCAAAACAATTAATAAGGCTTAGTCAAAATGTTAAGAGTAAAAATATATCCTACAAACTGAGGCATATTATTACACAGAAGATAATATAGATGTATATTAAATCAAATTCTATTACAAAGCCTCACAATGCCATTAATTTTTTCAAACCTCGACAACTAATTTTTTTTTAAGTCAACCTTGGAACAACGCATTGTAGACAACCACACAAAATTTAAAAAAAATTAAAAGAGAGAGAAGAAAATATAATCAATTAAGCAACCACAAAACCAGGTTGATGTTTCTATGTAGACCAAAGTTTTCTCATAGTAATATTATTAAAAAGTGAAAGCCAAACTATTAGCATAAAAAACACAATTTAAAGGCTTTCCTGTTGGGAAGCACCAGATGGGATAAATATTAGCAAGATGTCAACAACAACGTGGTGAAGTCCACAATAGAACAAAAAAATTCATGGGCAACTGTTAATTTAGATCACATGTTTCAAAGTTTGAATTCTATTGAGAAACTCAACCATCAATTGGATCAATTCTTATGAACTGCATTTCAGAATTAGGTTTAGGATTAGCCATCCCCTACGAAAAATTTGTAAGAATAATATGGAAAACCCAAAATTGCAATCTAATAATTTTTAAAATACCGCAATTTTTGAGTTAATCGGCATTACATTTTCCTTCTTTTGCAAATAATGTGTCACAATTAAAAGATTTAATGTACAAAATTGTCTAAAATTAAAAATTAGTGCAAACAAATACACAGAAAGAACATAAAAGCAGAAAGACGATGGTGGCAGAAAGTCGTTAATGGCTACATTTGGGGAAGTTGACTCTAATTTGATAAATGAACATAAAAAAGATAATAGATATCAAAGAGTTTTGCCTCTCTATATCTTTGACTTACTCTGTGTGGTTATGTTTGTAAAGATATACAATTTGATAGTATAAACGACATTTTTAATTAGTTTTCGTTTAATTAAAGCCAAGTATATATAGACATATATATATATATAATAGTTTTCTAAATAACATCTATAAAAAGTTTTAATGGGAGTAAAAAAAAACCAATTTCATGCTTACCACAATCTTAATCACCCTATCACCTTCATTAATTGAAGAATTTCATCAAACACTTCATAAGCAGTAGACTTCACAGGCAGAAAAACCAATCTCCAACAAAGCTTGAAGTTGATGACATCCAAATAATAACTCAGATTACCTTTGAGCTTAAAAAATAGAGGACTTGAGTTAAACATCTAATTTACAAAATTAGGCAAGAAATAGTTTAGAATTGAGTCACTAAATTCTATTAGCACATCACACAACACAACCTGTGACGCCCCCAAAATAGGTATACATCACCCATCTTGGGTCGCCAAATACATGGTACTGAATATAAATACAAACTTAATTATACAACATTAGCTGAGAGTTTTTACATGAATATTATCTTCTAGACAATATCCAAACTCAAATAGAGTCCTCATTACATTTATTGGCACACTATTTTATAGAATAGTGAGGACTACTATAACACCATCTCGGATCATCACTCGTTCCCGACTAATTAAGGCCACGTTCTCATTTCACAAGAGAACAATGGAAGTAAAAAGGTGAGCTCAACTAGTGATAAGAAATATTATGACTAAGATAATGAAGAATAAGTTATCATTAGCCTTCAACAATGTTAAAGCGATAAAATATAATAGTATAACAAGTTTAAGCTGCAATGAACAAGCAATCCATTAGAAGATTCAAGTAGAGCATGATATCTACTATCTTCTATGATTTAAAAAGTTTATCATTAACTTTATTACTGGGACTCAGCTTAATAAATAAATCACATCATCAAATCATCCCTGCACTACGGGCCAAGGATATTCATTAGTATCACGTCCACAAATTATTCTTTCATTACGGGCCAAGAATATTCATGTAATCATCAATGGTCATGATCATACCAAATTATCCCTGGTCATAATCATACCAATCAACAGTCTATCTATGCACGTAAGCCAAAGATGACTTTCATCACAATATAGGCATGAGGATGATGACAATGATAAATGAATTCAATTAAAAGAAAACAAAGGATAAATTTTTTTAATATATAGAACTTAATTTATCCAGAATTCAATAATGTCCAAATTGTCAACATGATATTGCTTTGTGGAGTAAAATTCAAGAATTATATCCATGTATCAAAAATAATTTAGACAGAAAAGAAATAAAATTTTCGGTGAATAGTACTTCGGGAATAGTACCCCGTAAATAGTACCCCGACATGAAAAGTGCCTCGAATACCCGAGTGAACAATATTTGAGTGAATAGTAATTGGGTGAATAGTAACCCGTGAATAGTACTTCGGCATGAAAAGTGCACCGAATACCCGAGTAAATAATATTATAGTGAATAGTAATTGGGTGAATAGTAACCTGTTAATAGTACCTCGGGTGAAAATATTGATATTTAATAAGAAAGTTCAGATCAATATTTCAATGAAACGATATTGGATGAAGCGCAAAATTCAAGGATATTCCTCTAATTTTAGGGATTATAGAAGTAATATTTACTATAGCAAGTTTAGATTTAAGAATATGAAAAGAAATAACATACGAAACTGTAAATGGATTTTCACCTGTCATACGGTACGTAATCCGCGTAGACAGGTTATTCTGACATATTAAAGGATGAATACGAAAAATATTATTCCTTATGAATACGAAAGAAATAATACCCCTTACGAATACAACAAATAATATCCCTTACGAATACAACAAATAATATCCCTTACGAATACAACAAATAATATCCCTTACCTTAGTAGAAGGCTGGATACTGCAATAATGAAGTAGCAGAATACTCTTCTTCTTACTCTCTATAGTTTCTCTCTCTATAGTGTCTCTTGTGAATCTCAGTGAATTGGTGAGAATGAAAGAAGAATTAAGCTTCTATTTATGGGAGAATGGACTAAATAGTAACTGATTCACGAAGCCTTCTTGAGTGCTTCGGGTTGAGAGTGAATGTCTAAGAACTCTTAGAATCCGTAAACCTTGTTAGGGTAGCAGGGATTCCAAGAGATTCAAGATTCCAAGAGATTTAAGCTTCGAAGTCCAGCAAGAGGTCTCAGCCCCAAAAGTCTAAAGTCTAGAAAAGAGTCCCCTCCTTCTTACAATGGAAGGGGTATTTATAGAGTTTCCTGGAACTTTAGTATCACATGTTAGGCACATGTCTTTAGGAAAATTCTAGAAATACCCTTTACTCATTAGAATAATGCCCATATCGTCATGTCCTTCTAGCCACCAATCCAATCCCTCAATCAATTCCCAAAACGAGCTTGCTCCCCGAGCCTTCTGCCTCGGGACTCGTGGAGGCTTCTCTCGGGTCTAGTAAATTTATTTTCGGATTTTCCTTCTTCATTCAATAGGCCATGCAAATCCTAATTTAATCATTTAATGAGGTCGTGGAATCTTAATTATTCTTTTAATTCAATTACGTTATGGGAACCCTAATTTGCACTTGGGCCCACTGTGAGACCCCAAATTTTATGAATAAAGATTTAAATTTCTCGAAATATTTTTTTCAAAATTATGGTGTGGATTGGATATAATGTTATAGTTGTGGGTAATATTTATAAATTTTGCAAAGTATGCAAGTTGTTATATAATATTCGATTGGTCGGGGAGTATTCGTTTTAACAGGAAATATTCGTACGACGGCACAATCATTGGTGGACCCCACAATGGAATTATTGTCGGATTAAGAAAACGACAATTTTTTTTTATGAAAATAACAGCATAAGTTTTACCGTTAAAACTGTTGACCTACTCGGTAGTAAAAAAAATGCGATGTCTGGCGTGGTTGCATAGTAGCACGGTATTGATTATTGATGCTTACGTGAGAAGTCACTCGGTTTTGTTCAATTATTGCTTCGAAGAATTGTTGCTTAAGTATCTCACGTTATTTGATTCAATTATTGTCGATATTTTATATATTATTAAATCAATAATTGAGATAAAAGAGTTATTAATATTATTATTTGCAATATTAACGATGTCTAGAAGTTACGCGAGGAGAGGTTTGGTCACCTAAATTGCGCATGATAGGAGAAATCCTTATTGAAAGCCCCTCTTTCACAGGAGCGACTGGTCGATTAATATTGTGAATTATAATAATGATGATAAATGTTGTTAAATATATTGAGGTGTCTTTTTTATGATGTCACGAAGTTTATATATATATATATTATATATATAAATTTTGTTTTATTAGTATATTTTATTAATACTGCATAGTAAATCAATATGGACCGTCTATTTAAAAGTAAATCAATCTGGACCGTTCATGAATTAGTTACTATTCAGTCCATTCTCCTATAAATAGAAGCTCATTCCTTCATTATTTCTTACGAATTCATTGAAACTCTAGAGAGAGAAACTATAGAGAGAAAGAATAAAAATATTCTGCTACTTCACTATTCCTATATCCAGTTTCTTCTAAGGTAAGGGTATTATTTTTTTCATATTCATGAAGAGAACTTCTATTATTCCATTCTTTATTATTACATTGGAATAACTTTGTATCTGTGGGCTACCCTATACCGGTGAAATTCTTCCGTTATTCCATTCTTTATTATTATGTTGAAATAACTTTGCCTACATCAAGTAATCTGCATACTTGGTGAAATTCTTACGTTATTCCATTCTTTATTATTATGTTGGAATAACTTTAATACATCCAAGCACCGCATACATGTTGAAATTCTTACATTATTCCATTCTTATTTATTATGTTGGAATAATTTTGTATATCGCCAATATCGCATCGTGGTGAAATTCTTCTATTATTCCATTCTTTATTATTACATTTGGAATATCACATGCATGCGTTATTACGCGTGACCTAGTTCCATTATTTATTATTACATTAGAATAACTTTGCAGTTTGTCTTGATCTATCGCATACCCGGTGAAGTCTATTGTTATTTCATTCTTTATTATTACATTTGGAAATATCACATGCGTGCGTTTACATAACTTTGGTTCCATTATTTATTATTCTGTTGGAATAACCTATCTGTGCGGTCTATCGCATGCATGGTGAATTCATATGTTATTCCATTCTTTATTATTCTGTTGGAATAACCTGTCTATGTGGATTACCACATGCATGGTGAATGACCCTTCGTATTCATTTCTTATCAAATTGTGGAAATGATTTGTCTACGTGGATTACCGCATGGCTGGCGAAAATCCATTTGCAGTTTCATTTATTCTGTTATACTCATTTGGTTAAAGCTTTGACTTCTATACTCCATTAAATTAGTGGAATATCCTTGATATTTGCACTTCATCCAATATCTTTTTATGGAAATATTCTTCTGAGCATTCTTGAATTTTACTCTACAAAGCAGTATCATGTTGACAATTTGGACGTTATTGAATTCTGGATAAATTAATTCTTGAACTTGTTTTATTGGATTCTTATATCATTGTCATCATCCTCATGCTTATATTATGTTGAAAGTCATCTGTGGTCTGTTGTGCATAGATGGACTTGATGTGATTATGACCAGGGATTATTCGGTATAATTATTACCGTAATGTTATAAATGATGTGGTAAAAGTCCTCATTGGCCCGTAGTGCATTGATGGACAGTTGTTTGCATGATCATGACCATTAATGAATACACGAATATCCTTGGCCCGTAGTGCATGAATAATTTGTGGTTGTGATCTTAATGAATATCCTCGTCAAAGCGGGGATGATGTGGATTATTTATTGTCGAGTCAAATGATAAAAATGATGAAAAATCTTTTAAAACATAGAAGATAGTAAATTTTATTCTCTACTTGACTCTTTTAATGGATTGCTTGTTCGCCATTCAGTTAAACTTGATGTTTGTTATATTTTATCGGTTTAACATTGTTGAAGACTAATGATAATTTATTCTACATTATCTTAGTCATAATATTTCTTACTTAGGCTAGTTGAGCTCACCCTTTCTTTCTTTGTTCTATTCGGGAAATGAGAACGTAAGCGGGGACTAGTCTGGGAAGCGGAGTGACGGTCCAGATGATAGTATTAGTAGTCCTCACTATTACATTAAATAGTGTGACAATAAATGTAATGAGGACTCCTTTGAGTGTGGATATTGTCTAGATGACAATATTCGTATTAAAACTCTTAGATTATGTTTTGTTGTATTTTACACGACTGTTGTATAATTAAGTTGTATTTGAATTTTGTACCATGTATTTGGCGACTCAATATGGGTGATGTATACCTATTTTGGGGGCGTCACAGTTGGTATCAAAGCTTAGGGATATGATCCTTGGCTGAGATGTGAGACAAGAACTAGGAGAGGAGAGACGGGGAATTCCTTCGCTAGTATGACCTACCTAAGTTTATTTGGTATTTAATTGGTCGATCAGAGTATAGGGATAATATTTTTTATGTTAATTAACCCTTGTTTTGTGGCAGTATTTGAAAATGACATCCGAGAATGTTGAGAACATCAATGGAGCACAGGAGACTGTTGAGTCTCCACAGATCAATAATCAGGATAATATGCATCAGGAAGGCGACAATCCTCATGCAAACAACAACACTGACCAAATGATGAACGATGGAATGTTCAGAGGCTTTATGCAATTCATGCAACAACAGACAAGAGCGGCTCCTGTCCAAAATGCAGGTGGAAACACTGGCAACTCGCGGACGATCACCGCTAAGCAGTTCAAGGAACTGGGACTACCAGAGTTTTTTGGAGAGCCAAAACCACTTAAGGTGGAGACGTGGATAAAGCAGATCTGCAAGATATTTGATGTCTTGGGATGCTCCGAGGAGCAAAAGGTTCCCTCTGCCACCTTCATGTTGCGAGCAGAGGCAGATTACTGGTGGGAATCTATAAAGCGTACTCAACCTGCCGCACCGAAGATGACTTGGGAGAAGTTCCAAGAATTGTTCAACGACAAGTACTTTTTCGAAAGTATTCGTCACATGAAAGAGGTAGAGTTCATCAAGTCGGAGTAAAAAACAACACCGTGTCACAAGACGAAGCCAAGTTTGCGAAGTTGTCCGATTTGCGTCCCATTTGGTTGATAATGAGGAGAGAATGACGCGAATGTTTATAAGAGGTTTGAAACCCGAGATACGTCAATATCTTATCTCTCATAAACTATGTTTGTATTCAGATGTTGTTAATAGGGCTCAGTTATTGGAGCGCGATAATGAGTCAACCCAACCAAAAGAGAGCAGCCAACAAAACGATAATACCAGTGATAGCAGTCATCGAAGCGATGACAATAAACGTGGAGGGAATCAACATGCCATAAATGGTAACCACTTCGGTGAGAATCATGGCCAAAACAATAAGAATTGACATTTCAAGAAGAGGAGATTCAACAATGATGGAAAGACGTCAGCATCAGTACCCGTTGTTATGGAAGGAGAACGACCACCTATCATATGCTTCAAATGTGGAGGGGAGGGACACATCAGTCCAAACTGCGCAATGCCATCCAAAGCATGCTACAATTATGGAAGAGAAGGTCACCTAGCTCGCTTTTGTCATGCACCAAAGTCAAGTCCAATTTGGGATAGAGGCATCTAAGGCCATCCAGCATAAAGAAAGCCCTTTAGTTTAAGAGAGGCGTTTATTGAGGAACCCGAACAAGGTTATTACGGGTAAGTTAATCATAAATTCTTGCTAAGTCTATACCTTATTAGATACCGATTCTACCCATTCTTTTATCTCTCTTGCTTGCGCTCAACGTTTAAATTTGACTCCTGAGAAATTAGACTTTGACTTATCTGTTGAAACTCCGTTTGGAGAAACCTTCGTTACCTCCACTGTTTATAAATCTTGTTTGATTCATATCGATACCCTCACGTTACCTGTCGATCTTATCTCTTTGAAAATACTTGCCCTTGATGTGATTTGAGGAATCGATTGGTTAACTACTCATCATGCTAAAATTGATTATTTTCGTAAGGTTGTTAGCTTTTATATTCCTAACCAACCTGTTATACGAATTCAAGCAACCAAACCACTTAAGTCAATCATTGTCATATCAAGCCATAAGTAAAGAGCCCCGAACCTTTCGTTGGTGACTTCCTTGTGTGGAATGCACCTAAGCTAGACTTTCCGTAGGGGACGTCGTGAATAACGGTGGCAAATTGATAGGTATCAATTTGACGTGCTATCCAAGTCTTGGATGAGGGTCACAGTTTTGAATGATATTTCTATCGTTAATAAATTTCTTGACGTATTCTTGAAGATTTTGTGGCCTACCCCAGAGTGTGAAATCAAATTTTATATTGACCCTAGTACAAAACCTATTTCATTAACCAAAATGAACGTATAATGCGCCAAAGACGTTGGCTCGAGCTGTTGAAGATTACGATCATACCATTCAATATCATTGTGGAAGAGAGAACGTGGTAGCTGACGCGTTGGGTAGAAGATCGTATGCGTTTACGAGTGCGATGTTGTTAACACAAAAATCCATTTCGTATAACTTACAAATGCTGAAGATAGAGTTAAAGACTCTAGGGACCCACGTGAAGATAAAAAATATACGATTAGAATTGACTTTAATCGATAAAGTTAAGCCGCTCAAGCTACATACTCAGAGCTTATGAATGTGAAGAAGAAGGTTCAAGAGGGTGTTATTCTAGAAGCAAGAATCGATGAAGAGAGGAAATCTCAACCCTCGATTTTATTGGCCCATTTGAAACCCTTGATCGAGTAGGAACTGTGGCCTATAGACTCGTTTTACCGCCAAGTATGTCGCGTGTTCATAACGTTTTTCACGTATCAATGTTACGTAAATATGTGGATGACCCGAACTACGTTATTAAATTAGAACTAGACGAGATAGCAGAAGATTTAACGTATGAGGAGATACATGTTAAAATCTTGGATAAGAAGGATCGTATTCAACACTTAAGGGTTATACTTCAAGAGTTAGAATCTGAAATGAAGTCAAGGTATCCTCACCTCTTCGGCATACCAGATACATACGTAAATTTTGAGGGCGAAATTTCATAAAGAGGGGAGATTGTGAGACCCCAAATTTTATGAATAAAGATTTAAATTTCTCAAAATATTTTTTTTCAAAATTATGGTGTGGATTGGATATAATGTTATAGTTGTGGGTAATATTTATAAATTTTGCAAAGTATGCAAGTTGTTATATAATATTCGATTGGTCGGGGAATATTCGTTTTAACAGGGAATATTTATACGACGGCACAATCATTGGTGGACCCCACAACAGAATTATTGTCGGATTGAGAAAACGACAATTTTTTTTTATGAAAATAACGGCGGAAGTTTTACCGTTAAAACTGTTGAACTACTCGGTAGTAAAAGTACAGTAATACGCGTGATTGCATAGTAGCACACGGTATTGATTATTGATGCTTACGTGAGAAGTCACTCAGTTTTGTTCAATTATTGCTTCAGTAATTGTTGCTTAGTATCTCACGTTATTTGATTCAATTATTGTCGATATTTTATATATTATTAAATCAATAATTGAGATGGCAGAGTTATTAATATTATTATTTGCAATATTAACGATGTCTAGAAGTTCTGCCAAGGAGAGGTTTGGTCACCTAATTGCACGCCAATAGGGAGAAATCCTTATTGGAAAGCCCCCTCTTTCATGGGAACGACCTGGTCGATTAATATTGTGAATTATAATAATGATGATAAATGTTGTTAAATATATTGAGGTGTCTTTTTACGAAGTCACGGAAGTTTATATATATATTATATAAATTTTGTTTTATAAGTATTAGTAATGTAATAAAACAAAAAAGCTTTTTATATAAAAGCAGAATACTTTTATAAAGTTATTTGTTTTATTAGACAATAATTAGAATGTATTATATTTTATTATGCATAGTATTTGCATATAGTATCTGCATAGTATTTTGCATAGTAAAATCTTTTATATAAAACATAATAATTTTATAAAGTTATTTGTTTTATTAGAAAATAATTAGAATATATTATATTTTATTATGCATAGTGTTTGCATAAGTACTGCGTAGTATTTTGCATAGTAAAATCTTTTTATATAAAATGAGAATATACATTATTCCATTCTTTATTATTATGTTGGAATAACTTGTCACATCAAACCGCGATACATGGTGAAATTCTTACATTATTCCATTCTTTATTATTATGTTGGAATAACTCTTTGTATGTCATGCCAATCTGCATCGTACATGGTGAAATTCTTTTATTATTCCATTCTTTATTATTATGATGGAATAAACATACATCTATCCAAATCGCATACGTGTTGAAATTCTTACATTATTCCATCCTTATTTATTATGTTGGAATAACTTTCAGATATCAAGCACCGCATACATGGTGAAATTCTTACGTTATTCCATTCTTTATTATTTTGTTGGAATATCATATCATGCGTATTATTACGCGTATTTTAGTTCCATTATTTATTATTACATTGTAATAACCTATCACATGCGATCTATCGCATGTCCGGTGAAGTCTATTGTTATTTCATTCTTTATTATTTTGTTGGAATATCCTGTTTGTGTGTTTACGCATGACCTGGTTCCATTATTTATTATTCTGTTGGAATAACTATATCTGTAAGGCCTATCGCATGCATGGTGAATTCTTACGTTATTTCATTCTCTTTTTTATTACATTGGAATAACTTTGTCTTTGTGGATTACCACATGCATGGTGAATGACCCTTCGTATTCATTTCTTATTAAATTGTGGAAATGATGCATCTACGTGGATTACTGCGTGGCGAAGCGAAAATCCATTTGCAGTTTCATTTATTCTGTTATACTCAGTTGGTTAAAGCTTTGACTTCTATACTCCATGAAATTAGTGGAATATCCTTGATATTTGCGCTTCATCCAGTATCTTTTCATGAAAATATTCTTCTGAGCATTCTTGAATTTTACTCTACAAAGCAGTATCATGTTGACAATTTGGACGTTATTGAATTCTGAATAAATTAATTCTTGAACTTGTTTTATTGGATTCTTATATCATTTTCATCATCCTCATGCTTATATTATGTTGAAAGGCATCTGTGGCCTGTTATGCATAGATGGACTTGGTATGATTATGACCAGGGATTATTCGGTATAATCATTACCGTAATGTTACAAATGATGTGGTAAAAGTCCTCATTGACCCGTAGTGCATTCCGGCTTCATCATCCTTGATGCAACTGATGGTCGTCTATTTGACGCCAACGCCGAAATAAATAATTTTGGTTTAGTGTACTAGAAATTTTCGATCGTCTGAGAGGAACTGACAACAGATCTAGGTGACTGCTCCAGTGGAAGCCATCAAGGTATCTATAATCTATCTATCTATTTTAAATTTGCTCTGTTAAGGTGAAAAGCTAGGCTGTGTTGTGTTGTGCTAATAGAATTTATTGAATCGATTCTAAACTATTTCTTGCTTAATTTTGTTAATTAGATGTTTAACTTAAGTATCTATTTTTTAAGCAAAAAGGTTATCTGAGTTATTATTTGGATGCCATCAATTTCAAGCATTGCTGGAGATTGATTTTTCTACCTGTGAAGTCCACTGCCTATGAAGTGTTTGATGAAATTCTTCAATGAAGGTGATAGAGTGATTAGGATCGGGTTAAGCATGAAATTGGTTTATTTATTTATTTTACTCCCATTAACACTTTTTGTAGATGTTATTTAGAAAACTATTATATATATATATATATATATATATATATATACTTGGCTTTAATTAAACAAAAACTAATTAAAAATGTCGTTTATACTATCAAATTATACATCTTCACAAACATAACCATACAGAGTGAGTCAAAGATAGATAGAGACAAAACTCTCTGTTATTTGTTATCTTCTTTATGTTCCTTTATCAAATTAGAGTCAACTTCCCCAAATGTAGCCATTAGCGACTTTTTGTCACCATGGTCTTTCAATTTTTATATTCTTTTTGTGTATTTGTTTGGACTAATTTTTAATTTTAGGCAATTTTATGTATTAAATTTGTTAATTGTAATTACGCATTATTTGCAGAAGATTGAAAATGTAATGCCAATTCAAAAATTGTGGTATTTTACAAATTATTAGATTACAATTTGGGTTTTTCGATATTATTTGTACAGTTTTTTCGTAGGTGATGGTTAATCCTAAACCTAAGTCTGAAACGCGGTTTATAAGAATTGATCGAATCAATGGTTGAGTTTCTCAATAGAATTCAAACTTTGAAACAGGTAATCTAAATTAACAGTTGCCCAGGAATTTTAATTCAATTCTCTTCTATTGTGGACTTCACCACGCTATTGTTGGCATCTTGCTACTATCAAGGATAGTGTCATCTGGTGCTTCCCAACAAAGAAGCCTTTAAATTGTGTTTTTTATGCTAATAGTTTGGTCTTCACTTTTTGATAATATATTACTGTGAGAAAACTTTGGTCTACATAGAAACATCAACCAGGTTTTGTGGTTCCTTAATTGATTACATTTTCTTCTCTTTTTCATTTTTTTTTTAATTTTTACGTGGTCGTCTACAGTGCCGCCTCAATCAATTACCAAAACGAGCCACCTCCCCGAGCCTTTTGCCTCGGGACCCGTGAAGGCTTCTCTCGGGTCTAGTATATTTATTTCTGGCTTTTGTCTTCATTCAATTAGGTCATGCGAACCCTAATTTGTTTATTTAATAATGTCGTGGAACCCTAATTGTACATTTAATTAAATTAGATCATGTGAATCTTAATTTGCACTTGAACTCACAAAGAGAAACAAAAGAGTAACCGATCGATTGATCTGATCAGAACAATTCCAAAAAAAATAACTGAAATAACTCTTAATTAATTAAGAGTCAATTGAGGATTGCTTACGTCATGTTCGCGGTCTCTTTATATCACAAACTTCAACTTAGGTAAAAGCTTTGCAAATCCCTTTAAACTACAGCTTGATAAAATTGAGACTACAACTTGATTAATGATTCTATTGAAGAAGGATTTAATTTAAATCTAGGCTGCACTTGCAATGGTAGTTTGGCCAAAGTCTATTTTTTTTTTTGGGATTGCAGCAGGCTTTTAGGTGTAGTAAATGTATTGTTTCAATACTACAGTGTAAATTGTTGATTATATAATGATAATATTTTACTTAATTATAATAATATTAAAATTATTCATTAGGAATGAAATTTTCGATTCCGACTCCTTTACGATCTTGATTCCGATTCTGAACCGATTTTCATTTCGTCTTAAAACGATTTCGTCCAACCAAAGGGTTAAATGAAGGTATTCCATCATTTAGTTTTTATTTCAGTCATATATTATATTTCAACTCTTTCACGTGCCTTTAAGCATTTATGATTTTTCATTCAGTTTTATATCCTAATTAAATGTCCTGTTTTTTTTTTTTTTTTTTTTAATTTTTATTTGGTTGTTACTTTTTCAAATATGAAATAATTTTTTAATAGTATTAAATTTGAAAGACTATAATTTATTATTCCACAAACGATTCTCTCATTTTGACCTCTTGGAGTCAAAGTTTAATTCTTAAAATTTAATATTGATATGAATTGATTTAATTTTAATTAATTTAATCACAATTATTATATCAATTACTTACAAAACCACATCAATTTTACATTTAAAATTTGCAAACTGCCTTTAAAAGGTCAAAATGATTTTTTGTGAGAACAAATGGGGTACTAGATAAATATTTGAATAGAATTATATTAATTAAGTGTATTCTACGCATCAATGATGACCTAAATCGGATGCTATAGCAAAAAAAAAACGTCGTCATAAGCGACTGTGTATTACACAATTATGTATATATATTTTTCTCATATATATATATATGGTAATATTCCAAAGAAGAAAAACCAAAAAACGTGGAACAAAAAGCTTGTGATATGATGGTGCTTTGAGGTGGTAGGGGTTTGATTTGTTTAGGAAATAGTTTAGAATTGTTCAACTAATGTTTCAAAAATAATGTTCAATTGTTCAAATATTATGTCCTTTTTGATTAGAAGATGAAATATATAAACTCACAAATTAACAAATCAAACAACCCTCACATAAAAAAGAAACAACCTTTTCATAATAGAAGAAATAAACTCACCTAAATGAGAATCGAATCTAAGACTTAAAGATCACAGTACCTCAATCTTAACCACTAGACTAAGACCTCATCGACAAATATTATGCCTAAACAGTCACCTATTTCACACCCACGTCAAATCTCAATAATTATTTGTCACCGTTTAGTTGTGATTTCATTAGGTAGCACTATGATGATCTTGTTGATAATATTCGACATATATATAATCGTCTAAAATCATATCTTGACTTAAAAGGCTAACCTATTAAGTTTTTGGTCTATTAGAGTACATATGTCCTCACTTTTTCTACTTGTGTTCTGATGTGAGATTTTACTATCACATCTCAACAATCTCTCTTTAATGTGTGATCTTTCCATCCACGTCGACACCAAACTCTCCTTTGAACTTTAACCATATACCCTTTTGAGCATAGCTCATCACTTATTTTAGTTTACGAGTACTCACCCTCTTCATTCTCTCTTGTTTGATTCATCAAGAGCCTCTGTCAAACCCATTAAGTCTCCCTATCTGACGAGTTTATATATATCTCAATATGATCTCCCGTTTGATCCACCAAGAGCCTTCTCGAAAAGAGTTCATGCCACTTGTTTAAAAAGTACATAATCCATCAAATATCCATAATTCATTGAGCCTAGCCCATCACGTCTCCTAACAGACGAGTCCACATTTTTCAATATCTTTTATCAAGGGTCAACCAAGAACTCCTACGAGAAGAGTCGGCCACACTTTTCAATAGAACGAACACTATGGGAGCTGCACATGCCTTCATTTTTTATAGAGCTAAGTAGCACTTTTGTTTTGTTTGTGTTGGGTCGTGATATTTCTCCTATTGGGCCGAATAGATTGGGCCTACATATTCAGTTAGTCCATTGGGTCTTCACTATTGGGTGTTGACATTATTGGATCTAGTCACTTTATTATCTTTGTTAAGTCCTTCTAATATCGGACCAAATCAGTGGGTCGACCCATCATATACTTAAATATCAACATCTTCGATTGGGTGATGATGATAAAGATATGGCCGAATTGTTATCTTACATGGCATTAATAAGGATTAGACGAGTTGGCGGTGGTGGATGAGGGATGGGATTAACAGGTGTCGAGGAGGGTTAGTGGCACTCAGAAACCGAGTTCGTAGTGTATCATGCATGAGGAGTTCACTGGCGTGTACATCATCATTCATAATCACATACACACACAGAATTATTATCTCTCTCAATACACTAGACATTACATCCTCCATTGTTAACCTTGTGAACACGTATAATCGACTCTCACGCTGAGCTATCCCCCGTGGGCAAGTCGTCGCCAGCTTTCATGGTGTTTATCGTGTTTCTCGTGCAGGATCGAGCGTCTTACGTGATTGGGACGTGGCGGAAGATCTTGGCGTTAACATTGGCGCTAGAAGGAGGGGGTTTCTAGTGTTCTTGAGCTATCAATCACAATATTTCCGGTTGTTCTACATCGGAAGTTATGGCACCAATCGGGGGTTCTCGTTCGAGATCCCATGGTGAAGCTTCGAAGATGGTTGGTCTTTATTACGACAAAGAGCATGATCATGGCGAAGGCAAGTAAAAGGCACCCCGCCTTTAGAACTTAAGACCAAGTGGTCAGGCTGATAAAGATGGTGGACGAAGCAGATGGAGCTTTGGAGGTTCTCTTGGAGCGGAGTGAGGAGGATGTGGGCATGTGTGAGCGAGGATGTATTGAAAGCGAGCAAGGATATAGTTGTGTGATTCTTGGATTGCCAAGTTGAGGACAAAGCGTTCAATTATGTCCAGTCTGAAAGATGTGGTACGCCTAAAGATGGACAACTGTGAGTTAGAAAGTAGTCTATACACTTTGAGGACATGTCTCAAGGTGATCCTCATGACCAAAGAAGACCAAAGAACCATATTCCTGAGCATCCGAAGTGGGTACTCCACCCTATTGGTCTTCAGGATTATGGTCGGAGCAGAGTAGATGAAGACCCAACAGCCATTTTCCTAATTGACCGAAGAGGGTACTCCACCCTATTGGTCTTCAAGGATTATGGTCGGACAGAGTAGATGAAGACCCAACAGCCATTTTCCTAATTGTCCGAAGAGGGTACTCCACCCTATTGGTCTTCAGGATTATGGTCGAAGCAGAGTAGATGAAGATTCAACAACCATTTTCCTAATTGATCGAAGAAGGGTATTCCGCCCTATCGGTTTTCGGGATTATGGTCGCAGCAGACGAAGAGACTGATCCAGGGAGCATGCACCTCAGAATACAAATAAGACATTCTGCCTCGAGTATCCTCACCACCGTGACAGAGAGTTTCACCGAAGTAGATCCAGAAATTACACTCCCGAGAGTCCACTGAGGGCACACCGCCCTGTAGATACTTTTCTTCGGAGATGCCCGTCTAAGGCTGTCAGGTTCAGATTCAGCACACAAAATGCACCCATATTGCTAAGCATCCGAAGAGGGTACCTCATCCTAGGGGTTCTCGGGACTATGGCACAAACAGACGAGGGAGCAATTTAAGAATATATTCACTTAAGAATGCAAAAAAGGCACTCTACCTTGAGTGTTCTCGCCGCAGCGAAGGACTCGTCACCAAAGCAGATCTATAAGCCGCACTCTTGGAAATCCGAACACTTCGATAAATATTTCCAAGGTCGGTTGACATTATGGTCGGACAATTCTTTTCTGAAGCTGATAATAGTTAAAGAGAAGCCGAGGAGTCTGACAAAGCCGTTGCAGTTTCTTCAAAGAAGCGAGCTCGTGGACATTGCATGCAGATGGATATTCTATTTTGGACATCAAGTACAGCAGGCTATCAAGGGGTCGATCACAATAACAATTCGATTCTTTGATGCATTATCGAAGTTGGCTACTACGGATGCTTATAACTTTGATGGCATATGGTGTCCTTCCTTCAGATCAGATGCCGGCTAAAGAAGATCAAGTACAAGAGTGTCAATTTTGCTCTCATTGATGAGAATCTTTATCGAAAGACCTTTTTCGTCATCATTGCTCAAACATTTGGTTCCATCCGAAGTAGAGTATGTTCTTCGGGAAATTCACAAAGACATCTGTGGCGATCATTTAACCCGAAGTTGTTGGCCTATAAAGCGCTTCGGCAGGGATATTCATGAAAGAACCGGGGAGTCAGCACGGACAGATTTCGGTGGCTCATCCACATTCACTTTTTCACTATTGATCCTGGTCCTATTTGTCCTAAGGTCACAATGGTGTAAGGAGGTATGGTAGGACTCGCTGGCCATTCGATGGTAGCCCATTTATTTGTTACCCGTGTGGTAGACAAATCCTATGATCCTATATTGATTTAACCAAGGGTGGCAAGTCAATGGTCACTATTGATCCTGGTCCTATTTGTCCTAAGGTCACAATGGTGTAAGGTGGTATGGTAGGACTCGCTGGCCATTCGATGGTAGCCCATTTATTTGTTGCCCAGTGTGGTAGACAAATCTTATGTTCCTATATTGATTTTACCAAGGGTGGTAAGTCAATGGTCACAATTGATCCTTATATCTTGATCTTTATATCTTGGCCCTTATATCTTGGTCCTTATATCTTGGTTCTTATATATTGGTCCTTATATAATTGTTTCACCCCGAGTGGTAAACAAATGTCCTTATATACTTGTTCTACCCCGAGTGGTAAGCAAGATTTTGATGGTGCAAGGAGGATCAGCCGAATTCACCTCACACATGACCGATCTCACACTTCGGAAACGATAAGTATACATTACTTTATTTTGTTCAAGTGTTGAGTTCAGTTCATTCAATACTGTTCATTAAATTCTATCCATTAAATTCAGTTCACTTCATTTCATAAATTAAGTTATTATCGCCTTTATCTAGTTCATGTCCTAAGTTAAGTTCATACAGATTAATTGATACTGAATTATTAACAAGAAATGTTCACTCAGAAGTAATAAGGCATGAAGTTGATATTTTAATATTAATTGTTCACAACAAGTTAGAATTTTTACAGAAAGTTCTACAGCTAAAGATAAGGAGAGGTCATCTTCAGGCTTCTTCCTTGTCATCGTCACCATCTAAAGAGTCTAGAAGAGATGGATCTACCTTGGCCCGAGCTTTTTCTTGCCTTTACTTCGACAGATTTCATATCCTTTGGCATACATATGGACGATCTTATTGTTCAGCTCGGCGGATTTTCTGTATTCTGCCTGGATCTCCTTACGAAAGTCTTCGGTCAATGGCGGACCCAAATCTCTAAGGGCCCGAAGCTCTTTGAGCTCTTCTTCAAGCTTCTGACGATGTACCAGATGCTTTGATCCTTTAGCTTGACAGATCGACATTTATATCAGTGATGACCCGATGAGTGGCCTTGGTCATTTTCAGTTCTTCTTTGACCTTGTCGATATCCTTCCGAAGGTTTTCATTATTGAGAAGAACAATGTCAAGGTTGCTTCTTTCCTTTTGCCAAACACAGACTTCAGAATGGCTTTCTCCCTTCGGCATTATCTTCGGCATTATCTTCGGTATTCTCTTCGGCATTATCTTCGGTATCCTTTTCGGCTTCTTTGTATTTGGGGCGGAAACACACGAAGACAGTGTTTACTTGCAGATAACCAATATTAATCGATCAGTTCAGATTGATGGTCAAATCTCAACTTCCTTTAGTCTGGTATTTCACTCCTTCACCCATCAGTTCCATGATGGAATTATTGCCGAACCGATGATCATTGGTGTCGCCACAACTTCGGGCCTAGATTCAGAAGAGAATGGTTTTTGTGGCGAAGGTTTGGGTTGTTCGAGAGGCGGTGAAATATTTGTTGTTGTATATGTTAATTTGAGCGGGCTCTTTAAATGGACTTCCAATCTTAATTTATGTTGCCATTGATGTTCACCGGATGGGCTTCGGTAAGCCGTATTTTGGGCCTTCATTGGTCTTATATTAGTTCCTTTTGTCCTGAACCGATGCCATTTATAGTTTCCTATTAAACCTCCTGTTTAATAAAAAACTAGGGGGCAATGTTGTGTCGTGATATTTCTCCTATTGGGCCGAATGGATTGGGCCTACATATTCAGTTAGTCCATTGGGTCTTCACTATTGGGTGTTGACATTATTGGATCTAGTCACTTTATTATCTTTGTTAAGTCCTTCTAATATCGGACCAAATCAGTGGGTCGACCTAAATATCTACATCTTTGACCGGTGATGATGACAAAGATATGGCCGACTGTTATCTTACATGGCATTAATAAGGATTGGACGATTGGCGGCCGGTGGAATGATGAGGGATGGGATTAACAGTGGTGTCGGGGAGGGTTAGTGGCACGATAAAACTGAGTCCTGTAGTGTATCATAGCAAGGAGGTCTACACAAGCAGGTACATCATCATTCATAATCACATACACACACCCGAGAATTATTATCTCTCTCAATACACTAGACATTACATCCTCCATTGTTAACATTGTGAACACGTATACTGACTCTCACGCCTGAGCTATCCCCCGACGGAACCGCCGTCAAGCTTGTGGTGTTTATCGTGTTTACTGTACAGGATCAGGGCGTCCTACGTGATTGGGACGTGACAGAAGATCTTGGCGTTAACAGTTTGTATATATAATGAAAAGAAAAGAGGTCTTTGGGCATTTTATCCCGTTCAAGGGAAGGACTTTCTTGATCGCCTCCTTATTTTTTCCGACGTGAGCTAGGGCTTTTTTTGTTGGACGGCCGTATATATGTAAAATTTACTCTGAAGTAACCACCATATACATGTTTTGATTTTACCAAAAAATTCGAACAACGCGAGCATTTAACAACACAATTAAGATTTGCAACAAAAAATAACAGATAATTAATTAACTTTGGCAATTAAATAGTTGCATAATAAGTAAGGGAGCTCAGAATCAATTAGTTTATGCGAGTAAAACTAACAAAAATTAACCCTAAAAGCGGGGACTCTTAATTAAGATAAGAATTGAGACAAATTTTCAATATATAGGATTTGATAGATATATTAGGTTAAATGCATATGATTATTATGAATTTATAGAAGTTAAAACTTTTATGATTTGTATTTATACTATATACATTTTAATGTTGTGATGGCATAATTAAACTAATGCTCATTAGAAAATTTTAAGAAAATAGGGGAGAAATCCATCATCGATTCGATGACAGATTATCTTTCTTCTTACATTTAATTTAAATGGTATATAAGTAAGTTGTACAAAAATTATTATAAATTACATGTCTATTTGGAGAGTTAAGTGTGGCTAATTAGAGCTTTTATTTGTGACAAAAGTGTTGCAAAGAATTTGTCTCTTGAGGAAGAAAAAAGAAAAGAAAAGAGGGAGCAAAACAATACCCATATCTATTTAGCAAATAAAAAAAAAATACCCATCAACTAATTGTACATTTTTTTAATACTAACTAATTGTACAGTTTGTTGGATATGCTCCAAAATCCTAATCATCTTTTTATGCCACAGAGTTAATATCCTAGCCGTTTGTAACCCCCCTTTCCAACGAAAAACAGTACTTATTAACATTAATTGGTGTCTTAATGTCTAACGTTATTTTCTTCTGCACACATGATATAATATATAGTCTTCTTCTTCTTCTCCACATAAAAAAGAAAAAAAGAAAAATGGCCTTTGTTCTTCACATAATATACATTCTCACAAATATATACTCTGTTAATTGGGCAATTCGTATATAAACAATCCAAAGTTCTCCTTCGTGAAAGTACACACGATCACGATCGGAGACTTCATGCCGTTGAATCTCGGAGAGTGATTTGCAATTTGACCCATTTGTACCATGATTATTATCAGTGGGGCGAAATCACTTTTTAGGACAGTAGCTACGCTACGCCTCGGTTTTTCAGCTAAGTTGTTTCAATTTACTATATTATTTGTCTTGTTAATTTATATATTTTCCAACAATCTAAAAAGTGATTTAATCTATTAATAAGAATAATAATACATAACCAGGGTTATACTGGTGAAGTTTTTTTTTCTAACAGGCATTGAAATTATATGATAGTCAAGGGATTTTTTCCTATATAAAAAAAAATAAAAAATCAACCAAGATGCTGCTGCTTTTGATATTCCAGACACTTGTATGGTTCCTTTTTCAAATTGTTGTATTTCGGATATTTGATAAAATCAAAAGGGTGCTGTCCTGGTCTTCAAAAGACAATTTAGCATTGCCCTGTTATCATGGAGACATGGACAATATCTGTTAGATTCATTTTAAATTTTACTTAATGTAGTGTGTCAAATATATCACTAGTGCTAAGAACAACATGCATAAATACTTGCAATTAAAAAATGAGGTTTGGGAGTGAATGCAATTACAGGAGTTCCTTTCTTTTTTTTGTTCTACCTGTGTGGACTTAATTGCACATGCAATGTTTGTATGCTTGTTATGGCAAATGTGTTTGTACAGCTTCATTTTGGTTAGAATCTTGGTTTATGCCTAGTGTCTTGATTATATAAATCCTAAAAAATGAACAAATATTTATTTGCATCCCATGGTATGCTCGGTAAAGAAGAAACTATTCCGGTTTCAGGGGCATCGCTGTACATTAAAAAAAATAATAATAATAAAATAAAAAATAATAGCAGCCTACAAAATCTGTCTGTACACACAAATGTCATGATATTTTAATAATTTTGATCTTATCCATATTGAATTCATGATTTCCGTTAACCGATTGAATTTTAAATTGGAACTTATGTTTCCATTGAAGGGAAACATATTTGTCTGTATGACTAATAAATCTACGAGTAAGGATAGAAAGAGACACTTATTGCAAATTTTTGCAGAAATCTAACAACTGTCCCTTTCCTCTAGAATGGGCTTTGGATTTATTTGGAGTCGTGAACTTCAAACACGGATTGATAAATGGTTGATTATATACTGTCAGTACAAAAATCTTGATAGATTGAGTGAATACTTAACTTTCAATAATTACATACTTAAGGTTGAGTGGTAGATGAGAGACATCAGATAAGAGATGTCATTAATAGTGAACTAGAATCCTCAAAAATTGTAATGGGTATGCTTCCGTTTTTGCTTTGCCTTCTTATTTGTGTTTTTCGTTTTTTAGATTTGAGGCGGTTGTTTTTGTTAATTTGGCGAAGGGTGTTTTTGGGCTTAAGGTTGCGCCACTTGTTTTGGTTTGGTAATTAAAACAATGGTTAAGCAAAAACTAAACTGTGTATTGAATAATGTTGTGAAACTCAATACTAGGTGATGTGAACATTCAAGATGTTTTCAAATCTTGTCATTTTCTTTGTTGACACAAAACATTATTTTGATATGATTCACCAAAGCACATATTACCTTTATGGTGTGGGTGGCACATATGATTCTGGTGCTCCACAAATAAGGTAGTGTTTGAACTTCTCTAGCATGGATACATGCTCTGATGGATTCTTAATATGATTCAGTTATTTGTCAGCCTTCATTTGTTGTAGAAGACTTTCATATTCCCCTTGCTAGTAAAATTGCCACTTCCCCAATCTCAATAGAAGGTAACTTGGGGTGTTCCTGCAGTTGTCTGACAGATTTTTATTTAATTCCAGAAAATATTTTATTAATTGTTTAATCATGGAAATAAATTAATAAATAGTTATTGTGATTATTAAATTCTAAAAATTTAGCAGATATTAATTATTGGCATAAAATTCATATTTTCACTGAAGTTTTGGAAAATTAATATATTTAGATAATTTTAGTTAATCTCTAATAGTTAATTAATTGTGATAATTTGCATGATCTTCAGAAAAATTCCAGAAAATTATAGTAACATTTGGTGATGATAAGATCTTTGTTGTAAATTTTATGAAAGTATTTTAATGTGTTTATAACATACTTGGAATATTAATTGAGTAATATTGTATGTTATTTAATTCCTTTGTTAATATTTTTGAAATATTAATTGTTGGTGCTTGGAATTAAATTACCATGTTGTAATAATATATGTACTCTTATTCCTAACTTGGGATATCTTAAAATGTGGGGGTGTCTAGCTAAAGTAGCTATACCAGAATTTAAAAAGGAATAAAATTGGATATGTTTCAAACAGTGTTGCATTTAGAGTTTTTATAACTGAAGATGACCCTAAAACTTATGAAGAAGCAATGAAATCATTTGATGCAATCTTTTGAATAGATGTTATCCATTATGAGTAATCATACATGAGAGCTAGTTATTTTGTCTAAAAAGAAGTAAATATGTTGGGTGTTTAAAAAGAAGTTAAAAGTTGACAGGTCTATTGATAATTTTAAAGCAAGTTTTTCAGTACTTGTTGTTATGTGCTAATGTTTAGCATTACGTGAAATTCTTGTGAATTATTTTAATGTGCACTCTGTGCAACAATGTGATAATAACTGTTAATAGTCTGTTGATGATTTAAGTTAATTATTCTATGTGAACTATATAATTTGAGGAATGCGAAGTATGAGCATTATGGAGCATATATCAGATGTCAAGCATGTATAAATGTACAATATGAGAAAGATGAAACATGTATAAAATGTGAATTATACATAAAATGTGAAGTATGAGAAATGTGATATATGCATAAGATACAAAAGCATGAAAATTATGATGTGATTATTTATTTATATGTGGAAGATTTGTTGATATTTGGTACGTGTGAGAAAGTTGTGAAAACTATTAAATCATTTTTATTCTCTAAATTTGACATGAAAAACAAACTTGATTCTTGGCATGAGAATTAATAAAAATGCACATGGTTTGTTTTTATTATGTGGAATTCTTAAGAAATTTAATTTCTTTAATAAAGAGCCATTAGGAATTCCTTGTGACTCTAGTGTGTGCATTTAAAGAAAAATAAAGGAGATTGGTATTGCACAAATTGAAGATGCCAGAATCATTGATAGTGTAATGTACTTAATGAATTGTACTCGACCTGATGTTGAATATTTCATTAGTAGACTTAGCAGATATACGCATAATCCTTCACAAGTTCATTGGAATGAATTGTCACGTCTAATGAGGTATTTAAGAGGAACAGTTAATGTAAGTGTACATTTTTCTGATAATCCTAATGTTTTTGAAGGATATTGTGATGCTAATTGGGTATCTGCTAATGATGAAACAAGCTCCACTAGTAGATATGTGTTTACTTTAAGTGGATGAGTTGTCTCTTGGAGATCTGCTAAACAAACTTGTACTGTTAAATCTACTATGAAATCTGAATTTATTGCATTAGAATTGATAGGTACAGAAGCAGAGTTGCTGAGGAATTTATTAGCAGACATAATAATTCCTTATATATCTCTGCATTGTGATTCTCAAGCTGCTATTGGACGAGCAATGAACCATGTGTATAATGGGAAACAGAGACGTATTCGCTTGAGATATAATGAGGACTGATCAGTAAACGGTGTTATTTCCATGGAAATTTGTAAGGTCTGAAAAGAACCTAGCGGATCCGCTTACAAAGGGATTGATTAAATAGAGTGTCCAAGAAGCATCCAGAGGGATGGGACTATTGCCAATGTATTGAGTAAGTAATACACGATGCAAGCCCAACCCATATGATTGGAGATCCCATGAATTGGGTTCAATGGGTAACAACAAGTCACGTAATTACTTAATTATAGCACTACAATTATTTTTATCCCTTCTTGTGTGCATGTGGTGCTTACTGACGAATTGTGAAAGGTTGAATCATTTAGATTCTTAATGAAACTCATAGTCCTAAAGGGTGGTGTATGTCAGTATACACTTGATGGGCTCACCTATATAAAGGTGGAAGTGTAGGCCGCTTCCTATGAGAGTTTTTGGCAAACTTTCTAGAGCCTTTATGAAAATCTGGGATATGGCGCATGGCCTTGAACGCGCCCAACCGCGGACTTGTGTGGATTCAGGATTTTTAGATATGTGTGCAATTCAAATTGATTGTATCATAGATAATGGGTTTAAGAATATAATTCACCCATAATCTACAATCATGAGTTTGTTCGACTAAGTGTCGATTCAAACCCACAAGGTATCGACGTTATGTATCTAAAATCCATTGCCCTTCTCACTTCCTTTTAATTTTTTTTTTCTTTGATAATTTTGGATCATGTGGGGGATTGTTAGATATGCTCCAAAATCCTAATCTTCTTTTTATGCCACAGAGTTAATATCCTAGCCATTTGTAACCCCCATTTCCAACGAAAAATAGTACTTATTAACATTAATTGGTGTCTTAATGTCTAACGTTATTTTCTTCTGTACACATGATATAATATATAGTATTCTTCTTCTCCACATAAAAAAAAAAAGAAAATGGCCTTTGTTCTTCACATAATATACATTCTCACAAATATATACTCTGTTAATTGGGCAATCCACATAGACAAGTCCAAAGCCTCCTTCTGTGAGTACACTCGATCGGAGACTTCACCGTTGAATCCTGGAGAGTGACCGCCGGCAGCCCATTTGTACCATGATTATTATCAGTGGGGGCGAAATCAATTTTTAGGACAGTAGCTACGCTACGCCTCGGTTTTCCAGCTAAGTTGTTCCAATTTACTATATTATTTGTCTTGTTAATTTATATATTTTCCAACACAGTTCTTCATAGGATTATTGGGGGACAATGGGCAGATAACATAAGACCACTTTGGAATGTGGATATATGATATTTGAGGGAATAATGAAGGGACACTTGTGACGCCCCCAAAATAGGTATACATCACCTATTCTGAGTCGCCAAATACATGGTACAGAATATAAAGACAATCTTAAATATACAACAAGAGAGCTATGAGTTTTAATACAAATATTGTCTTCTAGACAATATCTACTCTCAGAATAAGTCCTCATTACATTTATTAACACACTATTTAATAGAATAGTGAGGACTACTAATACTATCATCTTGACCGTCACTCCATTCCCCGACTAGTCCGCCACGTTCTCATTGCACTCAAGAGCGGTGAAAGAAAGAAAGGGTGAGCTCAACTAGCCCAAAGAAGAAATATTATGACTAAGATAATGCGAGAATAAATTATCATTAGTCTTCAACATGGTTAAACCGATAAAATACAATAGACATCAAGTTTAATCATGCAATGAACATGCAATCCATTAAAAGAGTTAAGTAGAGAATTAAATCTACTATCTTTTATGATTTAAAAGGTTTTTCATCACTTTTATCGCTGATACTCAACCTAATAAATAATCCACATCATCCCTGCACTACGACCAATGATATTCATAAGTATCACAACCATAAATTATCCATACACTACGGGCCAAGGATATTCGTGTATTCATCAATGGTCATGATCATGCCAACAACTGTCCATCAATGCACTACGGGACAATGAGAACTTTTACCACATCATTTGTAACATTATGGTCATGATTACACCGAATAATCCCTGATCATAATCATACCAAGTCCATCTATGCACTACAGGCCACAGATGACTTTCAAAAAAAAATATAAACATGAGGATGATGACAATGATATAAGAGTTCAATAAAACAAGTTCAAGAATTAATTTATTCAGGAACTAATAACGTCCAAATTGTCAACATGATACTTCTTTGTAGAGTAAAATTCAAGAATGCTCAGAAGAATATTTCCACGAAAAGATACTGGATGAAACGCAAATATCAAGGATATTCCACTAATTTCATGGAGTATAGAAGTCAAAACTTTAACCAATTGAGTATAATAAAGAATGGAATAACAAAAGAAATCACCGTGCATGCGGTTCTTCAGCATGTATGAGTTATTCCAACAGAATAATAAATAACGAGAAACGGTCAGCGTAAAAACGCATGCATGTGAGGATATTCTAACATAATAATAAAGAGCGAGAACCAGTCCTGCGTAAAACGCGTGCATACATGATATTCCAAAGAATAATAAAGAATTGAATAACAAATGAAATCACCAAGTATAGGGTAGATTGCGTATCTGAGTTATTCCAACAGAATAATAAAGAATGGAATAATGAAGTTCTCTTCATGAATATGAAAAAATAATACCCTTTACCTTATAAAGAAGAGTATACTCAAACCGGTAGGGAAGCGGAGATATATGAAGAAACTTGCACTACACTTAAAGCTTTCTTAAACGCTAAAGAAATACGCTCAAGATAGAAGAATAATTCTCTACGAGTTTCTCTCTCTAGAGTTTGGTGAATTCATATAAGAAATAATGAAGGAATGAGCTTCTATTTATAGAAGAATGGAATGAATAGTAACCAATCTATGAACGGTCCAGATCGATTTACTTTAAACGGACGGCCCAGATTGGTTTACAATAAAATATAATATATTCTATTTATAATCTAATAAAATGAATAACTTTTACAAAGATTTTACTATGCAAATACTATGCATAATAAAATATAATATATTCTAATTATTGTCTAATAAAACGAATAACTTTATAAAAGTATTCTATTTTATATAAAAAGATTTTACTATTAGCCTAATAAATCGAATAACTTTATAAAAGTATTTTGTTTTATATAAAAAACTTTTCTGTTTTATTACATTAATAATACTAATAAAACAAAATTTCATCATCATTATTATTATTCACACTATTAATCGACCAGGTCGTTCCCAGGAAAGAGGGGGCTTTCCAATAAGGATTTCTCCCTATTGGAGCGCAATTAGGTGACCAAACCTCTCCTTGGCAGAACTTCTAGACATCGTTAATAATGCAAATAATAATATTAACAACTTTGTTATCTCAATTATTGATTTCATAATTTATAAAATATTGACAATAATTGAATCAAATAACGTGAGATACTATGCAACAATTACTGAAGTAATAATTGAACAAAACTGAGTGACTTCTCACGTAAGCATCAATAATCAATACCGTGTGCTACTATGCAACCACGCGTATTCCTGTACTTTTAACACTGGGTGTTTCAACAGTTAACGGTAAAACTTCCGCCGTTATTTTCATAAAAAATTTTTTGGTCGTCTTCTCAATCCGACAATAATTCCGTTGTGGGGTCCACCAATGATTGTGCCGTCGTACAAATATTCCCTGTTTAAAATGAATATTCCCCGACCAATCGAATATTATACAACAACTTGCGTACTTTGCAAAATTTATAAATATTACCCACAATTATAACATTATATCAAATTCATTCAAAAATGATAATTATAGAAAATTCATCTTTATTCATAAAAGTTGGGGTCTTACAATCTCCCTTCTTATGAAATTTCACCCTCAAAATTAGGTGCGATATCACGGTATGTCGAAGAGGTAAGGATACCTTGATTTCATTTCAGATTCTAACTCCCAGGTCATTTCCTCAACATCGTGGTTCATCCATAAAACTTTGACTTGAGGTATAACCTTGGAGCGTAGAATATGTTCCTTCTTATCCAAGATTTGAATAGGAACCTCTTCATACGTTAAATCTTCCGCTATTTCGTCCGGTTCTAACTCAATAATGTGGTTCGGGTCTTTCACATATTTACATAACATGGATATATGAAAAACGTTATGAACACGAGACATACTTGGCAGATGCTGACAAGTCTATAAAGCTACTGATCCCTACTCGATCGAGGATTAAAATGGGCCAATGAATCGAGGATTGAGCTTTTCTCTCTTTCCAAATCTCGTAACTCCTTTCCATGGAGCAACACGTAACAACACATGATCTCCAATATCGAATTCCACGTCCTTTCGATGAAGATCAGCATAACTCTTTTGTCGATCTTGTGAGGTTTTTATACGTTGCCGGATCGTTTGTATCTTTTCCGTAGTCATACGTACTAACTTCGGTCCCAACAACGTTGCTTCACCTACCTCATCTCAGCATACTGGAGAACGACACTTTCTTCCATACAACGCTTTGAATGGAGCCATGCCAATACTTGCTTGATAACTGTTGTTGTAGGAAAACTCGACCAATAGTAAGAACTTGTCCCAACTTCCCTTGAAGTCAAGGACACAGAGTCTTAATAAATCTTCAAGAGTTTGAATAGTCCTCTCTGATTGTCCGTTCGTTTGAGGATGATATGCTGAACTAAATCGTAAATCCGTGCCCATAGCTTTTTGCAAACTAACCCAAAATCGTGAAGTGAATCTTGGGTCTCGATCAGAAACTATGGATACTAGCATACCATGCAATCTTACAACCTCGTTTATGTACATACGAGCAAGACGTTCAAGTGTATAAGTTTTTCGTATAGGTAAGAAATGAGCAGACTTGGTAAAATCTATCAACAATGACCCAAATTGCATCTATACGCTGAGAAATCTTGGGAAGACTAGTAACGAAATCCATGGTAATGTGCTCCCACTTCCATTTTGGAATTTCAAGTGGTTGCAATGGACCTTTTGGTACTTGATACTCCGCCTTGACTCGTTGACACGTTAGACACCTTGAGATAAACAACGCTATCTCTCTTCATGATACATTTTAGTACTCCCAGGATGGATTGCAAACGTTGTGTTATGCGCCTCCATCATGATTTTATACTTTAACTAGGGTCATTAGGAACACAAAGTCTAGAGTTGACTCGAAGTATTCCTTCTTCATCGATTCTTGCTTCCGGTAAAGCACCTTCTTGTACTTTCTTCCTCATACGCATCAGCTCCAGGTCTGTAGCTTGAGCAGCTTTATCTTTATCGATTAAAGTCGATTCCACTCGTATATTCTCCATCATCACTTGGGTCCCTGGAGTCTTTATCTCTATCTCCATCTTTTGCAAGTCATACAAAATGGGCCTTTGCATTGACAATATCGTACTCGTACCCGCATATGATCTTCTACTCAATGCGTCAGCTACCACGTTCGCTTTTCCAGGATGGTATTGGATGGTATGATTATAATCTTTCAACAGTTTAAGCCAACGTCATTTGTCGTGATGTTTAGTTCCTTTTGAGTGAAGAAATATTTGAGGCTTTTATGATCCGTAAAGATCTCCACTTTCTCCCCATACAAGTAATGCCTCCAAATTTTAAGTGCGAAGACAACAACTGCCAACTCTAGATCATGAGTAGGATAATTCCTCTCATATTCTTTGAGTTATCGAGAGGCATAGGCTATGACTTTCCCATGTTGCATGAGAACACATCCTAACCCCTTGCTCGAAGCATCATTTGAGATGACAAATCCCTCAAGCAGGATGGTATTGTCGAGCAGGTCTTTGAAATGAGTCTTCTTTTGAGTTCTTGAAAACTCTTCTCACATTCCTCGTTCCAACCGAATTTTGTATCTTTTCGAGTCAGCTGAGTTAAGGGAGTAGCGATTCGAGAAAACCCTTCTATGAATCTCCGATAATAACCAGCTAAGCCGAGAAAGCTACGTATTTCGGTCACTGATTTAGGTTGCTCCCAGCTTTGAATGACTTCAATCTTTGTCGGGTCAACAGATATTCCATGACTTGATACCACGTGCCCAAGAAATGCTACTTCCTCAAGCCAGAACTTGCATTTCTTCAACTTGGCATAAAGCTTATATTCACGAAGCTTTTGAAGTATCAGCCTTAAGTGTTGCTCATGATCTTCACGACTTTTGGAATAAATAAGGATGTCATCAATAAAGACGACCACAAAGTGATCCAAATATTCCTTGAATACTCGGTTCATCATATCCATGAAGGCAGCAGGAGCATTAGTCAATTCAAAAGACATGACTAAGAATTCATAATGCCCGTACCGAGTTCTGAAAGCCGTCTTTGGAATGTCATCAGTTCTAATCTTCAATTGGTGATATTCGGAACAATGATCAATCTTTGAAAAGAATTTGGCACCTTGCAACTGGTTAAACAAGTCATCAATACGTGGCAATGGGTACCTATTTTTGATAGTGACATGATTCAACTTCCGATAATCAATACAAAGTCGCATACTCCCATCTTTCTTCTTCACGAATAGAACAGGAGCACCCCAAGGAGAAGTACTAGGATGAATAAAGCCAATGTCTAACAATTCTTGCAGTTGGGTTTTTAACTCCTGAAGTTCAATAGGAGCCATTCGATATGGGGCTTTGGAAATGGGTTTTGTACCGGGTTCAAGGTCGATACAAAATTCAATTTCACGTTCTGGGGGTAGGCCAGGAAGTTCTTCAGGGAATACGTCAGAAAATTCATTAACAATAGAAATATCATTCAAAACTGACGTATTTTTGTTTAGATCCGTGACATGAGCTAAGATAGCTTGACATCCGTTTTTCAATAAACGAATAGCTTTATGGCTTGAGATGATAGTGATTGATTTTAATGGTTTGGTTGCTTGAATTCGCATAATAGGTTGATTAAGAATATGAAAGCTAACAACCTTACGAAAACAATCAATTTTTGCATGATGAGTAGTTAACCAATCAATCCCTAGAATTACGTCAAATGCAAGTATTTTCAATGAAATAAGATCGACAGGTAATGTGAGGGTACTCATTTGAACCAAATAAGACTTATAAACAGTGGATGTAATGAAGGTTTCTCCCAACGGAGTTTCAACAGATAAGTCAAAGTCTAATTTCTCTGGAGTTAAATTTAAACATTGAGCGCAAGTAGGAGAAATAAAAGAATGGGTAAAACCGGTATCAAATAAGGTATATACTTCGCTAGTGTTTATGATAAGCTTACCCGTGATGACCTCCTTCGGGTTCCTTACTTTCTGGGAGGTCACGACAAACGCTCTCCCTTGCACTACTGACTTTGACTTTTCTGGGACGTCCTTTAGTGCCTCCATCATAGCTGAACTTGTCTTCGTTGAACGACAAAATTGGGCTAGGTGACATTCTCTTCCACAATTATAAAATGCTTTGGACGGCATCGCGCAGTATGGAATGATGCGTCCTTCCCCTCCGCATTTGAAGCATATGATAGGTGGTCGTTCTCCTTCCTTAACCACGGGTGCTGGTGCTGACGTCTTTCCATCATTGTTGAATCTCCTCTTCTTGAAATGTCCATTCTTATTATTTTGGCCATGATTACCACCAAGTGGTTACCATTTCGCATGTTGATTCCTCCACACTTATTGTCACCGCGATGATTTGTTATCTTTGGTATTATCATTTTCACATACCGCTTCTCTTTTGGTTGGGTTGACTCATTATCGTGCTTCAATAACTAAGCCCTATTAACAACATCTGAATACAAACAGAGTTTATGAGAGATAAGATATTGACGTATCTCGGGTTTCAAACCTCTTAGAAACATTTGCGTCATTCTCTCCTCATTATCAACCAAATGGGACGCAAACCGGGACAACTCGGCAAACTTGGCTTCGTACTGCGACACGGTCATGTTGTTTTGCTTCAGTTTAATGAACTCTACCTCTTTCATGTGACGAATACTTTCGGGAAAGTACTTGTCGTTGAACAGTTCTTGGAACTTCTCCCAAGACATCTTAAGTGCGGCAGGTTGAGTACGCTTTACAGATTCCCACCAGTAATCGGCCTCTGCCCGCAACATGAAGGTGGCAAAGGGAACCTTTTGCTCCTCAGAGCAACCCAAGACATCAAATATCTTATTGATCTGTTTTATCCACGTCTCCGCCTTAAGTGGTTTTGGCTCTCCAAAAAATTCTGGTGATCCCAGCTCCTTAAACTGTTTGGCGGTGATCGTCCGAGAGTTGCCAGTGTTTCCACCTGCATTTTGGACAGGAGCTGCTCTCACCTGATGTTGCATGAATTGCATGAAGCTTCGGAACATTCCATTGTTCATCATTTGGTCAGTGTTGTTGTTTGCATGAGGATTGTCGCCTTCCTGATGCACATTGTCCTGGTTATTGATCTGTGGAGACTCAACGGTCTCCTGTGCTCCATTGATGTTCTCAACATTCTCGGATGCCATATTCAAATACTGCCACAAAACAAGGGTTAATTAACATATCACATATTATCCCTATACTCTGACCAACCAATTAAATACCAAATAAACTTAGGTAGGTCATACTAGCGAAGGAATTCCCAAATCTCTCCCTCCTAGTTCTTGTCTCATATCTTAGCCAGGGATCATATCCCTAAGCTTTGATACCAACTGTGACGCCCCCAAAATAGGTATACATCACCTATTCTGAGTCGCCAAATACATGGTACAGAATACAAATACAATCTTAAATATACAACAAGAGAGCTATGAGTTTTAATAAAAACATTGTCTTCTAGACAATATCCACTCTTAGAATAAGTCCTCATTACATTTATTAACACACTATTTAACAGAATAATGAGGACTACTAATACTATCATCTGGACCGTCACTACGTTCCCCGACTAATCCCGACTACGTTCTCATTTCCTGAAGAGAATAGTGAAAGAAAGGGTGAGCTCAACTAGCCAGTAAGAAATATTATGACTAAGATAATGCAGAATAAATTATCATTAGTCTTCAATGATGTTGAAGCGATAAAATACAATAGACATCAAGTTTAAATACAGTGGAACACGCAATCCATTAAAAGAGTCAAGTAGAGAATAAAATCTACTATCTTTTATGATTTAAAAGGTTTTTCATCACTTTTATCATTGGGACTCGATTTTAATAAATAATCCACATCATCCCCGCACTTTCTGACCAAGGATATTCATTAGTATCACAACCACAAATTATCCATGCACTACGGCCAAGGATATTCGTGTATTCATCAATGGTCATGATCATGCCAACAACTATCCATCAATGCACTACAGGCCAATGAGGACTTTTACCACATCATTTGTAACATTACGGTCATGATTACAATCGAATAATCCCTGGTCATAATCATACCAAGTCCATCTATGCACTACAGACCACAGATGACTTTCAAAAAAAAAATATAAACATGAGGATGATGACAATGATATAAGAGTTCAATAAAAAACAAGTTCAAGAATTAATTTATTCAGAACTAATAACGTCCAAATTGTCAACATGATACTTCTTTGTAGAGTAAAATTCAAGAATGCTCGGAAGAATATTTCCACGAAAAGATCTTTGGATGAAGCGCAAATATCAAGGATATTCCACTAATTTCATGGATTATAGAAGTCAAAACTTTAACCAACCGAGTATAATAAAGAATGGAATAACAAAAGAAATCACCATGCATGCGGTGCTTGGCGTAGAAAAGTTATTCCAATGTAATAATAAATAACGGAACCAGTCAAAGCGTAAAAACGCACGCATGTGATATTCAACGAATAATAAAAGGGCGGAAAGCAGTGTCGGCGTAAAAACGCACAAACAGGATATTCCAATGTAATAATAAAGAATGGAATAACAAATGTAAATCATCAAGTATAGGGTAGACCGCGTATACAAAAGTTATTGCACAATGAATAATAAAGAATGGAATAATGAAGTTCTCTTCATGAATATGAAAAAATAATAACTCTTACCTTATAAAGAAGAGTACTCACGACGGTAGAGGCGGGGATATACTTGAAGAAACTTGCACCACGCTCAAAGCTTTCTTAAACGCTAAAGAAATACGCCAAGATAGAAGAATAATTCTCTCTACGCTTTCTCTAAAGTTTCAAATTGAATTCGTAAGAAATAATGAAGGAATGAGCTTCTATTTATAGAAGAATGGACCTGAATAGTAACAATCCATGAACAGTTCAGATCGATTTACTTTAAGCAGATTTGCCTAGATTGGTTTACAATAAAATATAATATATTTTATTTATAATCTAATAAAACGAATAACTTTTAAAAAGATTTTACTATGTAAACACTATGCAGACACTATACAAAACACTATGCATAATAAAATATAATATATTCTAATTATTGTCTAATAAAGCGAATAACTTTATAAAATTATTCTATTTTATATATTTTTTTTACTATTAGCCTAATAAAACGAATAATTTTATAAAAGTATTACATTTTTTATATAAAAAGCTTTTACATTTTATTACATTAATAATACTAATAAAACAAAACTTCATCATCATTATTATTATTCACACTATTAATCGATTGTGTCGTTTCCGGAAAGAGGGGCTTTCAAATAAGAATTTCTCCTATTGGTAGCTTGATTAGGTGACCAAACCTCTCCTTGGGAGAACTTCTAGACATCGTTAATAATGCAAATAATAATATTAACAACTTTGTTATCTCAATTATTGATTTAATAATAAATAAAATATTGACAATAATTGAATCAAATAACGTGAGATCTTATCGACAACATCATGAAGCAATAATTGAACAAAATCGAGTGAGTTCTCACGTAAGCATCAATAATCAATATTGTGTGCTCTTATGCAACCACGCGTATTCTCGTATTTTTTTAACAGGGTGTTTCAAGCAGTTAACGGTAAAACTTCCGCCGTTATTTTCATGAAAAAATATTTTTGTCGTCTTCTCAATCGACATAATAATTCCGTTGTAGGGTCCACCAATGATTGTCTTGCATTTGTCTGAATATTCTCTCGTTTAAAAGCGAATATTCCCGACCAATCGAATATTATACAACAACTTGCGTACTTTGCAAAATTTATAAATATTACCCACAATTATAACATTATATCAAATTCATTCAAAATGATAATTATAAAAAATTCATCTTTATTCATAAAAGTTGGGGTCTTACAACACTCATATTATTATTTAATTTATTGTTTAGGGTTTTAGGTTACTTGCAATCTTATTATGATAAACATTTAGAATTTTTTTATATGTATTTAATTACGCACTAACAGTTATACACATAATACATATTTATTATTACATCTATTTCATAATAATTGAATTTTTAAATAAAAAATTTATTATAATTTATTCGTCGTTTACAACTTTTTAGGAAAATTAATTATTTACTTAATTTCCTATATCACCACTAACTTTTTTCATTGTACCCAGTGGCGGAACCAAAATATTTTTAGAGGGGGGTCAAAATACATTAATAAAAAAAATTATTTATTTGAGGCACACGAGTTCAGTTAGAGAGTATGTGAAGAGCTTCCAATCTCAGATGCTCGAAATGGTATAAGTGAGGAAGATAAGCTTTACAACTTTATGGTTGGATTGCGGTTGTGGGCTCGAACGAACTTAGGAGGAGAAAGTGAATGACCTCGCTTTTAAATTTATCGAGCGTGATTTTTTAATGGACTTCAAAGAAAGTTCGGTGAGGCTAAAAGAAGGAACCTGCTTTCTCGAGGAAAGGAAGTTCCCTTCCCATGCCATTAGTCTAGCTCACCCCGTCTTCTGCGCATCAAAGAAAAGATTTTCGTCTCCAACTTTGCGGTGCTTCTTTCAAACTTATTTTGCTCAATTATAATATTTCACAACATCCTATTCCAACCATTAAAAACCTATGAGTTGTGAGTCTAATAACTTTAAATGTGTGTGTGTGTGTGTGTATATATATATATATATATATATATATATATATATATATTAATCTCCCCTGAACTATGAAACTATTAACCAGACTTTGAATTTTTTTAATCAACTGATTAACAACTTTTATAGATAAATTATAAATTATAAATTATAATATTATAAATTGAAAACCTTATATACATTGTGGTTCTGGTCATCTTCTTTAATTGGAGGCAATTGAGAGTAGTCACTCAATACCAATGTATGATTAAGTCAATAAGACAAATGAGTGTAATATTAATTAATTAATTCTCAAACTTATTTAACATTATTTTATCTTATAGTAATATTATTAATTTATTATAGGTGGAAAAATATGAAAAAGTAATTAAATAAATTAATACCATATCATAACAAAGATTAAATTTAACTAATATTAACATGCTTTAGATTCCACGGTTAGGGGGTCATATGACCCCCTCGCCCCCTAGTTCCGCCCATGATTGTACCAAGAAATTTTTTCCTTTGTATTAGTAGTTTTCAACAAATTCTCATAAAGGGTTTTAAAGAAATTTTATACAAATTTTAATTATTAAATGATAATATTAAATAACTTTCTTAATTCACGTGCATGAAGCTAATTAAAACGACTATTATTATAGAATAGAAGAATAATTATTTATTTATTAACAAAATTTATAAATTGGATCCACGTACTTTTTATTCAAATCAAAAAGTACTTATTTATTCCTCCATTCCACTTTATAAATTGGTATGTTGGCTTGGAAACCAATAATAATTTTGTTGATTTTATTAACAAAATTTATAAATTAGAGATGTAAGACTCCAACTTTTATGAATAAAGATTAATTTTTTTGAAATATATTTTTGAATATTATGGTGTGGATTTGATATAATGTTATAGTTGTGGGTAATATTTACAAATTTTACAAAGTAAACAAGTGGTTATATAATATTCGATTAATTGGGAATATTCGTTTTAACGTGAAATATTCGTATGGCGACACAATCATTGGTGGACCCCTATTAACGGAAGTATTGTCGTAGTTAGAAAAGCAGTAATTATCTTTTATAAAATAATGTTGAAAGTTTTACCGTTAAACTATTAAACTATCCTATTGGTAAAAGTACGATGAATACGCATGGTTGCATAGTAGCACACGATATTGATTATTAATGTTTGCGTGAGAAGTCACTCAGTTATACTCAATTGTTGCTAGAGTAATTGCTGCATAATATCTCTCATTATATTGATTCAATAATTGTCACAGTATCAATATTTTATATTATTAAATCAATAATTGAGACGACAAAGTTATTCATATTATTATTTGCAATATTGACGATGTCTAGAAAGTTCTGTCGAGGAGAGGTTTGGTCACCTAATTGCGCGTCAATAAGGAGAAATCCTTATCGGAAAGCCTCCTCTTTCTTGGGAATGATCTGATTGTTAAATATTTTGAGTTATAATATTAATGATAAATAAGTTCGTATTGATTAAAGATGAAATTGATAGTTCTATTGTGTTGGAATTATTAGTGTTAGTGGAAATTGACATTTATTTCGATAATAATTGATTTCTAGAGGTTATATTGACCAATCGGGTAATTAATCGGATAAATGAGCAATTAATTGCTATTAATTCATATGCTTATAACTATTTGTTCACATGTGTGTACTATTGATTCACATGCATATACTATTAGGGGAGGTGGTGCAAGATTGATAATACTTGCATGACTAAATTAAAAATTGAGGTATAGATGAAGGTACTATACTGTAACTAATTTTTTCACATGTATAGAACTATTGATTCACATGAATGTACTATTGATTCACATGATGTATTATTAGGGGAGGTGGTGCAAGTTTGATAATACTTGCAGGACTAAATTAAAAATGAAGGAAAAAAATGAAGGTATTATCTTTGTAATATTTGAGTCCCAAACGATGCAATTATCGAAACTATATTTTTCTATAAATAGAAGCTCATTCTTCTTTCATTCTCACCAATTCACTAAGACTCACAAGAGCAATTATAGAGAGAGGAGCTATAGAGAGAGAATCTATAGAGAGAAAGCAGAATAGAAGTCTGCTACCTCACTATTCTAGTATTCAGTCTTCTTCGGAGGTAAGGGATATTATTTTTATTTAGTATTCATAAGGAATAATATTTTCTTCCATACTTTGTAGTATGCGAGTAATATTATTTCATCTCATATTCCTGATTATACCATCATTCTGTTTAAGTATTGCTTCTATACTCCGTGAAATTAGTAGAATATCCTTGATATTTGCGCTTCATCCAGTATCTTTTCATGAAAATATTATTCTGAACTTTCTTGATAATTATTGATCTTTTCATACCAAAATACTATTCATGAGTTACTATTTACGAGTTACTATTCACCCGGTTACTATTCACTCAAATATTATTCACTCGAGTATTCGAGACACTTTTCATGTCGGAGTACTATTCACGAGTTACTATTCACAGGTTACTATTCACTCGAATATTATTCACTCGGGTATTTTGGGCACTTTTCATACTGAGGTACTATTCACGGGATACTATTCACGAGGTACTATTTCCGTAGTACTATTCACATGACATTATTCACTGGGTACTATTTACCCGAAAAATATATTTCTTTTTTATACAAATTATTTTTGATACATGAATATTATTCTTGAATTTTTACTCTACAAAGCAGTATCATGTTGACAATTTGGATATTTTTAAACTCTGGATAAATTTAAAGTCTTTAATATTTATCCTTGATTTCGTTTGATTAATGCTTATATCATTGTCATCATCCTCATGCTTATATTGTGATAAAAATCATCTTTAGCTTACGTGCATAGATGGATTGTTGATTGGTATGATTATGACCAGGGATCATTCTATATAATCATGACCCGTAATGTTACAAATGATGTGGTAAAAGTTCTCATTGGTTCGTAGTGCATTGATGGACAGTTGTTGGTATGATTATGACCAGAGATTATTCGGTATAATCATGATCATTGATGATTACATGAATATTCTTAGCCCGTAATGCAGGGATGATTCGATGATGTGGTTTATTTATTAAGCTGAGTCTCAACGATAAAGTGGATGAAAAACTTTTTAAATCACTGAAGATAGTAAATATCATGCTCTACTTGACTCTTCTAATGGATTGCTTGTTCCGTTGCAGTTAAACTTGATGTTTATTGTATTTTATCAGTTTAACACTATTGAAAGCTAATGATAATTTATTTTGCATTATCTTAGTCATAATATTTTTTACTTCTATTAGTTGAAATTTCCCTTTTGCTTTCATTATTCTCTTCGTGAAATGAGAGCGTAGGGACTAGTCGGGAGCGGGTGATGGTGCGAGATGGTTGTTTTAGCAAATCCTCACTACTTAGTGTGATAATAAATGTAATGATGATTGAATTTGAGTTTGAATATTATGCAGAATACAATATTCATGTAAAAACTTCGGTATGTTTTATCGTATTTTTACACGACGGTTGTATTAAAAAAGTTTGTATTTGATTTACATCTACTATGTATTTTGCTACGACCAAGATGGGTGATGTATACCTATTTTGGGGGTGTTACATGAGATATCTCTCTTCTTCTTTTTTTGTATTACTTTTTATTCGAATATATCAATATATCACTCTTTTTCTTTTTTTTTTTTTTTAATTTTTAATTTTTATTAAAACAGTCCCAAGAACATTTATTGGTGTCGCTGACCATACTAAAAATAAATAAATTAAAAAAGAAAAATTAGATTACTACAGTTTTAATAGTTTGATTGTCTTTATTATTGTATTTTTTAAGTTGCATATATATCCTACATAGATTGTGATATTAATTATATATGATTACATGTGCACAAACTATACAAAAATAATTATGCATAAATAGTAAAACCCATGTAACGGATACTAATAAGATGTGTTGTCTTGTATAAATATTTAGGAAATTGATATTTTCATAAAAATAGTGACAATTGTCATTGTTGTTATACATTTATAACGATATTTTTATTGTAAAAATAAAAAAAATTATGAAAATATCAGTTTGCAATATTTATGTTACATATAAGACTAGTTTAATGTGCACAAACTATATAAAAAAGTTGTGCACAAATAGTATACAAAATATAGAGAAAATTGGATGTGGGACCTAACATTTGAATTTTTACATATCTTAGTGGTATATGTTACATGGGTTCTACTATTTATGTACAATTATTTTTGTATAATTTGTACATATAAAATTACTCTTATATGTAACGTATACATATTTATACAACACAAACCCTCAAATCCATATATCAAGGGGTGTAACTATCAATTTAGAGTGTTCGGCATCCTTTTTTTTTAATAATACGATACCTAAATTAATTGCCTCAAAAATAAGTTCCTTCTTCTTGCAATAAAAAATCTCTTAATTATTAAAGAAAAGGAATTTTGTATAAATTTAACAAGAAGAATACACAAATGCTGATTATGCTGCCCATAGATTTTCTTGCTAAGCGTCACACTGTCTTAATTACCGTAATCAAATTATCTATATTAATTACTATTCATCAGTCTTCGCTTTATGTTCTTATTTATATCCAGCATTTTCACTAATTTTTTCACACCAATTCTCTTACTTTCTTCCCAAATACCCAAGAAAGGTATGAGCTTAATTTGATTTTTTATTTTTTTATGTTTTTTCCATCTCCTTGATTGATTCATTGTGTTTTGATCAGTTGGAAATTTGATTAATTTCATTGTTTTCACAATCCCCATGAATGTGTATGTGTGTGTGTGTGTGTGTGTGTATATATATATATATATATATATATATATATATATATATATATATATATTTGGTGCTTGGATGATTGAGATATATAGTTGATGATTTTAAAAGGGTTTCCAAACAGTACTTAGCTATACGATTATTTTATTTGGTATTACACTGGCCTCTATTTATTTTGGTCTTTTTTATTTTGGTCAATTATATTCCTAAGGGTTGAAGTGGACTTAGCCAGATCCTTTGAATTCTCATATAATTATTTTTGGGAATTAAAAAAAAAAAGTTTTGGGATTTTGTAAACATGATCATTTTTTTCAATTTTTTTCGTTCTGATTTTGTAAACATGATCATTTTTTCCTTAATTTTTTTAATTTTATAAAGAAAATGTGCCATACAATCAAAAACAGTTCCCCCCCCTTTTAATGGGTTTTAAAAGATTTTTATGCATCAGTTTTGCTTAAGCCAAACAAGTTTTAATCTCCTCAAATATTCTTGTTTGTTGTTTCAGATGTGGTAATTTTTTTATTCTTCAAAAAATATATATTTATAATCAGAAATTGTTTATGTAGAATTCGGGTGGTTTAAAGTGATTTGAGGAGTTGACTTTGATTAACCTAACAATTCTTACTTTTCACAAAAGTGAATTTATTTTGTCTTGATGTGAAACCCTAAAAAGTCTATTGGGATTAATTTATTTATTTTTTCATTTCTAATTTTTCTTTATGGAAAAGTTTCTTATTTTTAAAGCTTTTTGTGTTGTAACTCCAAAATATGAGGTTAGTCTTTGTATCCTAATACTGAAACTAACTACTTTAAAATCACTTGAATTATCTTTAACAAAAAATTAGTTGATTCCACTTAAAACTTGTTTTCTAGACATTTTTTACAGTTTTTTAAGGTCCTTAATTACAAATCAAATAGAGTGCCTTTTATATATATATTTTTTGTATCTACTTGCTTTCCTCATTGCAACAGAACCATTTTGCATTCCACATTTTGTTATTGCTCTAAGAATTAATTTTTACTTTCCTGATCTTATTTTGTTGCGCGATGTTCGTTAGCAGCACGTAGCTTTTCTTGTCATATTACTGTTAAATTTTGGTATATTCTACCTGCTTGCCTAAGGTTGATTTGTTAATATTATTGAACTGATACGCCTACTACTACCTTTAATTATAATGGCTTTGTAAATGCCCAAGAAATTAACTAGAAAGAAGGAATTTAGGCTCGATCGATCGGAAGATGGCAGGTAACGGTGATATGTACACTACCACCACATTCAGCATATTCCCGGACTTGCTGCCACCTCCGGGAAATCTGCCTGAGTTCTCAGCTCCAATACCGACTGATATACGGTCTATTACGGGGGCTGAAATGTGGATGCGATTTCGACGTAGCTTCACTCAGGTATGATGACTATTAAACAAATGTATGTATATATGTGGTTTCAAAATTAATATCCGGTTTAGGAAGTAAATTGTATTTGTTTATTTTTCCACGCATAATATGCTAACAGTCGCAACGAAACAATCCGACGGTCGGTCAAACAGAAACTCAGCGAATGCGAGGAGGACGTGCACGTGCAGGTTTTCTTCGCTGTAGCTTTTGTGTCTTATTTATCAGGAATATATATATATCTTGAAATGATAGATTAGATAGGGCTAGCTGAAACTGAATAGAGTTATGTTAAAGAGTTTAATTCAAAATGCTTTAGCTGAAACTGAGTTGATTGTTTTGGGTATTTTGTAATTGGTGTTACAGCAAGAGTGTCCTCCGGTCGCACTCGCCAGAGAAGGGTTCCAACAAGACCAAGGACTGCTAGGGTTCGCATTGATTTGGAAGCCGAAGAGCAAGCCAAGGTATTAAAACTGACTTTTTTGATGTATGATAGTTTCTTTAATTTTATTTCTATGATTTCAAAACATTAAAGTTTATGTTTTTTCCTTGGATTTTTAATATTTTTCTCTTGTAATGTCTATTTTGTTGAATACTTGAATGTTTTATCATATATATATATATATATATATATATATATATATATATATATGAGACACAAAAATATTTTTAAGTGTTTAATAATAAAATAAGTATATATAACTAGACACATGAATGAGATTAATGCACTAACATTCGAACTGTTCCATTTACAGAATGATGGACCTATTGTGCCTCCAGAAACCGAATCCAAACAGCCAAGGGGACCTGGCACCAGCATCAGCACCTGTCCGATTTGCATGAGCCCTTTTGATGAACCCACAACAACCAAATGTGGGCATATTTTTTGCAAAATATGTATCATCGATGCATTGGATAGCGTGAAAAAATGCCCCATTTGTAGAATGAGGCTTACAAAAAGGGACACCATGATCAGGGTTTATCTTCCCTGATTAATATTGTGTAAGTTTTCTTAATTACTACATAATCTGTATATATAATTACCATTTTATCATATCTAAGATGAAGTCAATATCTGTTCTGGATGAAGTACTGTTCGGTTGGATATGGTACTTTGATAGGTCTGACATGGTTACTATACAATTAATTTGTCAATTTTTTATACTAAAATGAAGTGTTCAGTACCCATATGGGTACATGTCGGACACAACTATTTTAGGACAAACTGAAGAATCTGTATATTACAGATTTCGACATAAAATTGCTAAAAGTATTTCTTAGAATTTATGCATTAACCTTAATATGACTGATGATTGAGAATAATGCGAGCAATTACTTCTTGTTGCAGGCTGCTGAAGGAAGAAACGACGGTAGTTTCTCCATTTTATTTTGGTTGAGGCAGCATGCGCTCTTTGGTGATGATTTGCCCGTTCGGAGCTTGGTCTTTGGTTCATCTTGGTTTGGAGTTGTTTAGGCAATATGATTGCCGGAGACATTATGCCTAGTTGTCAATTTCTTTATCTTGGGAGGAGTTTTCTTTGGTGAAAGAATTTTTTTTAAGTTTAATTTATTTGGCAATTTATATGCCAAAAATATGGGGAATTAATGATGGATTTGGACAAGTGTATTTTGATGTTTGTAGCTTATAAATCTTTTCTATTTGTCTGTTATTGCATGATTCATTTCTTGATATGGTTTTTTAACCTAAGGATTATTGGAAGAGTATTAATACAGGAATGTGGGAATAAATTTAGAAGATTTTACATTCGTACATACATATGTAGCTTATATTGTTGTTATCATAAAGATATATAGTTGTCTACTCTATTTTAGTTGAGTAATGCTAGTTAACTGACAAAAATGGTTTAGTTTATCTTTACAAAGAATTAATGATTTATAATATACAACACATAAATACTTTGTCTATTTAGGTGACATTAATTAGTCATCCTAATTGTTAGACCCTTGGTGGCTTGACATCAATGCGGTTATGTGTGCGCAATGGCACACATGCCTAGCTAGTAGGGGTGTAAGTCGTCGGTACTCGACTCGAGATCGATCCAAAAATATGATCCTAACTCAAATTCGAAGTTGATTTGAGTCGAATCTGATTCATACTCGTTTTTTTTAATGATACACGAGTCGAATTTAAGTATACTAGTCTTCGCTCGATTAGGGTTCAGGTATTTTATTTTTTCTCGAACCATACTCGATACCTGCTCGATGGATCATATTCGAATGTTGGTCTGATCCATACTAACAAGCTAAATATGTGATATTTTTATCAATCTTTATAATTTATAAAGTATAGTATTAAATTGTGTAAGCTTGTACTTGAATAAATTAATGAATTGATTGCCAATTTGTATTACATTCTTTGTAATTTCTTTACATAAATAAAAGTAAAAAACTTTTATGTATAAACATTAGTTCAATAATCAATTTAGTACGTAGTGGTTTGGTTCATATTCGAAACTCGATTTGAAGGTCATGAGTAACTCGTTTTGTAAACGAGTTGAGTATTTACGAGCCGAGTAGGTCCGAGTAATGATCCGAGTCGAATCTGGCGCAAAATTAGAAATTCCTTATCGAATCCGAGTCGAATTCGAGCTCAATTTTTTCGAGTCGAGCCGAATGTGAGCATTAGGGTATTCGTTGAAATTTTATTCGTTTACACCGTACTAGCTAGCATATATTGGCAAATTTAGAAGACAAAGTTGTGGGCTTTACTGTGTTGAGATGGTTAGCACATGGTGGCAGCATGCTAGGCAAAGAAGCGGATCCGGTTACCGTAAAGTTAATTTTATGGTAAGTTAGTCAATTGATCAATACAGTGTTGACACGCAGAAAGAGAGCACCTCCCGACCTGCGTATCGACATTGTATTGATCAATTGATCAAAATTAATTTCATGCTAACCACGCTAGGCAGTGAAGACCAAGGCTGCAGGCAAAGAACTTGGCAAAGGTAGGGCATAGTTTAGACAAGAGCTTAGCATGCCAATGCATGGCATGGGCTGGGTGCTCATGCATGCACAACATAATTGGGTGCATGACCGGAGGATGCGACATGCTTGGAGCACCATGAGTTGGGGGTGGTGCATGGTTCAGTTAGTCAATAAACTTTAGCGGACGCAGGGTGCTGGGCACGTGAGCAAAGCGTGTGGCAACACGGTGCATCAGAGGCTAGCTGGTGCAATGCAACAGTTTGGTAGACAACAAGATTAGCATGCAAAATAGTGATGGGACACTTAATTGAGATGTCAAGTTGCTAGGAATTTGATTGTCACTCGTAAACATATATAGCAGTTATGCTAGTCTAGGAGTAGTTGGAAACAGTTATGGGACAGTTATTGTCTCGAACAGATGGCACAATTTGTTGGAATTGCTGGATAGTTTTAATTTTGAATATCCGATTCTAAGCAGTTGGGTTGTAACTGCTAGGACGTTTGGTATATTTAAAGCTAGCTAGAAAGCCAATGATGACCGCAGATACGAGTCATATTTTGTAAACCTTAGGCAAAACTTCTTGTTTTGATTGGTTAAATAAAAGTTGCGTCGGTAAATTCTGTTATTTAATTGCTTATATTATAATTCAGCATATGCATGCGTCTTGTTGTGTTTGATTAATACAAAGTGTGTTTAATCATAAACAAACATGCGTGTACGGGTGTTATATGGATTTTGGTTAACTGGTTTGGACGAGTCTGACCCCTCCAAATCCCTGTACCAGCTACACTTGATTCGATGGTCACTTATCTCATACATCATAACTTGCTCATACTACACACATCTCTCACCAATATATAATCCCAATATCTAGTTCAATATAGTCTCAATAACTTGTTTATTCACCAATCAAGAGTGACTTCAGAATAAATATTAAACCTCATCACAATCCCATGTCTTACATTAATTAATACTTCTCCTGTTTTTTTTTTAAAACAAATTAGGCTGTCTCAAAGATACATAAATACGGATTATATATATATATATATATATATATATATATATATATATATATATATATATATCAAAATACCTGTTTCAAATACAAACTCCATTACCAAATATAATTAACTCCTTACTTTACATAAAGTCTTACACTTATTTAAGCTACCTATTACATTTCCCATCATCTAAACTATTACAGTAAAACAATATTACTTCTCGGACATCAGGACATGCACCTTCGTCCTTACCCTTACCACCTGATCCCTCAGCTTCCTCGATAATTCCTGACTGAAAAATATAACACAACAAGAGTGAGCTCAAATAGCTCAACAAGTTCTACAATTTTAATAAAAGTATTTTATGCATGAAAGCGTTTTTGTATACCGGCCGGATAACATTTCTAAAGCTTTTAGAGCTTCAAATTTAAGAACATGACGGGATATGATTTACTAAATCTTCATTAATGTATGTCATCAAGAGCCTCTCGGATTCACATGTATAGAGTTTATGGACGAAAAGCTTTTTTTAAATAAACTATATCATCAAAAGAGAATAAAAGTTCGCTTCAAAGAATTTCTAAATTTAGAATTCAATACTTTGACAACCTCAATATTAATGAGGTGACTGAGTCATGTAGAGACCAAAAATTATTTTCAGTGTTCTACAGTTATAACGACTAGAACCCTCGATCTTTAATATACCATGGCTGATCAGTCTATTAGTACGCTTTTGTTACGTTTATGTCACTTTTAACTCATGTTCATTTATAAATTTTTAGTACGCAAATTTTGCTAGACACACATTTTAGAATTTTTATAAATTTTTGAGAATTTTTTTATTACGTTTACTATTTATTTCGTAGTCATTTCTGCCCAAACTTCCAATAATTATTATAATTCAAAATTAAGTCCAAAAATTCTAAATGTTGGACAAACCCTTAATATCAAAGGGTTCAATTCCAAAGTTTATATTATATTTGTTTTAGGGTTTTGACTACCCAAAACCGTTTTATTTCTAATTAATTCGTTAATTAGAACTCCGATTGAGCTCCAATTTTTGGTAGCACCTCCCTTGTAATTTCAGTTTTCAATTCACAGAAGTTCAAGGCCAGCCGTGCCCTCGAACTCCAACACAATCAACAAATTCAGTTCTGCCCATGTTTCAGACTAGCCAGTTTGCAAAAATTATAATAAATAATTTAACCGCAGAAAAATTCTCAAATGCTAACTTCCATGTCTATAATATATCCAAACTCCAAGTTATAACTTCTTACCGTTTAGGAGATATCAAATTTACAAAAAACAGGGCAAAGACTGCCCTTACTTTCCTTTTTCTAGGTTTTTGTTTTATATTTTTACATGTTAAAGAGTTTTAAAAAAAAATTCGTAAGAAAAAAAAAATTCAAAATTTTCTCCGGATTAAAAGTAGGTTTAGGGTTTACCTTCGCTAGTTTAGGTTCCTTTATTTTATTCTCTCGCTCTCTTGCTTCAAAGCCTTGAATTTTTTCCTCTTCTCCTCTTCTCCGCTCTGCTGAAGCTCTCTCTTCCTTTTTCTTTTGAGTTGTTGAGGCTTCATACAGTAAATGAGGACTATTTTGCTCCCCCTTTTCTTATATATATATATATATATATATATATATATATATAGGGTCCGGTTCCTATCCGGACGTTTGCATTTTGTAAAAATACGGATTTTTTTTTAAACAACTAAAAAAAAAAGTTTAATATTTTATGGAACTGAAATTTTTTCATAATACAGTGTTTTGGGTGTGATTTGGATATATATATATATATATATATATATATATATATATATACACACACACACACACGGAGAGGAAGTGTATACCCCTTTATTTAACATAAGTTGGTCATCACCTTTAACGACGGACCGTGTGACGGTTCGGTCCGTCGCGTATATCAAAGAGAACCGTAGTCTTAATTTTTAGCGACGCATCGAACCGTCGCTATAACATATAAACCGTTTATCTATTCTATAGCGACGGATCAAACTATCGTCCGGTCTACTTGTTATGTCTTTCTCTTTCATATCTTTATTTTCATTATTTTGTATGCTTGTGAGTTTTAATGAATAGAAGATTAAAACATTTATCTTGATCAACACTCTGCTTCAAACTTTGTAAGAGTGCATAATTTACCCGCAATTAAGTTTTAATTATTTGTTGTATCTAAATATATGTGCTGCTTGAGTTGCTAGAACTGTAATACCTGCTGTCACTCTAACACACTACATTCAAGGGCCCCACCAACGAGAAGAAGATCAACTCCATAATTTTCTCTAGTTTATTAGGAAAAGAAATAAGATGTAGTCAGTGTTCAGCCAATTTTTCAGTTAATACCATCTAGCTTCTCCAGCATGTAAATCTCCCACATGTGACTAAATTTAAGACATTGACTATAGGCTAGACTCATGGGTGTATTGATTTGACAAATGTAAGTTGCACTTTGTAATTACTTGATTTTATGCTATACTCTTGATTGTAAATTATTTGACAGAATGTAAGTTACATCTCACACATTTTTAGTGTATGAAAAACCTTGTTTCACATGGTATCAGAGTCATGGTTGCCGCCACCTCTTCATCCAACGTCATCACTGTAAACACCGCCAATGTGCCTTCCTCCTCTCTTGGGCAGGCACACCATTTTCTTTCCATCAAGCTTAACCGAACAAATTAATTGCTATGGCGTACACAATTTTTACCCTATTACGAGGAAAAGGCCTCAATGGCTACATTGATGGATCGATCCTTCCTTGTCCCTTGGTCACCATAGCCAGTCCAGATTGTTGTCCCTCACTTTTGTTGGTTTTTCAACCTCATCCGCGCTATTTGGAGTGCTCTAGAAACGGCATTTACCGCCTCCTCCACAACCCGGATTCTACAACTCCAAGAAGGCTAATTAAAAGCCTGATGAGCCTGTTGTTGTTTTTCTCCAGCACCTCAAGACAAGTTCTGATGAACTCGCGGCCACTGAACGTCCTCTCAACGCTAATGAATTCAACGTTTACCGTGGTCTCCATCTTGAATACAAGGATCTTGTCAGTCTTATCGCTAAAGTCACACTATTAGAGAAATAACATAATATTATGTTATTTCTCTAATACACACCACCATCCTGTTCATAATTAATTGGCCTTCTTAGAAGTCAGTTTTTAAATGGAGCCTCAATGGCTGCTCTTTCTCTACCTCCAGCGTCAAATGTTGTGCACACATTTTGAAAACAATTGAAAATTTCATCATAACAGTTGGAGAATTGAGAGAGATTCACTTACTCATTAACATCTAAAAAGTTTATTACAAGTACAGAAAAACTAAGTAAACTATATTACTTCATTCTATTTATACTAGTTGTCTTGATTAGAAATAAAGCTAACCTAACAACTAGCTAGTTAATTACAACTAACTATAGTTAATAAGTTAGCTAGTTGTCACAGTTATGTGATCGATCAACATTATTCATGTGTTTCTCAGCACCATCATAAGGACTAGCTATGTCAACATCTCTATCATCATTCCTTCCATTCCTTCTTGTTGTATTAGTTATACTTAGGCATTTGATCATAGACAATTTCACTCCCTTAGTGATATGTTGTTGTGGTTACTGTGCACATGTGCTTTTACTAATGCTTGTTGTTGCCGCTGTTGTTGTTGTTGTTACATTATCCTTAATATCACCCCCACAAGTTGAAGGTATGCAAGTATTGCTCGATATTTTGCTTCAGCGAATGAACGAGAGACAACTGTCTGTTTCTTAGCTTGCCAGGAAATAGGAGAACTATTAAGCAAGAAACAATACCCATTAATCGACCTCCTTTACTGCTTGTAAGTGCCCCAATCATTGTCACTATAGCCAGCTAGTTGTAAAGAATTATCTGCAGAAAACCATAAACCTTGACTAATAGTGAACTTAACATATCTAAGTACCCTGAGTAATGCTTTGAAATGAGGTTCTCTTGATCCAGAAACAAACTGACTAAGATGTTGAGCCACAGGCCTAGTGATGGTTAAGTACATAAGATTGCCTATTAATAATCTTCTGTACAAAGAAGCATCAACATCAAATAATTAAGAACATGATGATCCACTTATTCCATTAAGAACATCTTTAAGACAGAAAACTACTCCTATATGGATGCAAGATTATCATGTTTCTGGCATTTCAAGTGTGAATGCCATCACTGTCTCTAATATACCTTGCAAGTATGAATTATCTCACTTTCTTACCTATGATAAGCTACCATTTCATCATCAACATTTCCTGACATCTATTTCTGTAAGGACAGAGAATTTTATACAATTATATACGGATATTTTTACAAATAATTTTTTTTTTTATTATTTATTTACTTTAAGAATATGAGTAAATATGTGATTTGAATTAAGTGAGTTAGTTAATTTATTTATTTTAAAGTTAACTAAGAGGAATACTTAATCAATTTGATTAAGGAAGAGTAAGATAAGTTGTGTTGAGAATTAACATAACTTGAATGTTAACCTTGAATGGTAAATGAAAAATTTATAATCTTTAAATGATTAATTAGTATTACTTATGTAAAGTGATTATATGAATATGGGAATAGATGTGTAATAACTAATTAAGCCAATTAGGGCTAATTAAGTTAATGAATTAATGGAACAATAAGGAAAGTCAAGAAATAAGTATATTAAATTATTTAACAATATATGAAACACTTTGTGTCATTATTGAATATGTGATTAAATGTAAATAATAAATATTATCAATGATGATAAATATGTTATGACATATGTGGAATATGTATGAGGTTAAATAAATATATATTTTGTAAATATGTATATATATTTAATTATTAAAGGAGAATTAAAAAACTTTATAACTTAATATTATATATTAGAAATGAGAATTTAATATCCTAAGGGTTATAATATTGAAGAATTTTAGTATTTAAAATTATACTAACCTAAGAGATTAATTGTATTATCTCAATTTATTATTTATTTTAAAACCTAATTAAAGTGAGTTTAATTGGGTTATAAAATTAAATGAACATAAGTAATTATTTAAATTTCAAATGAGTGGAATAGAAACCATAATTAAATAATTAGGGTATGATAAAATTAGTGTGATGAACCCATAAAATTTTCCATCACCCAAATATTTTATTAGAGAGCCCAAACAATTAAATTGAAAAGCCCAAACAATAAGTCAAGTGGCCCGAATTTTTAGCCCAAGTAAATTGGAATTTCTAGAAGATGATCCAAGCTAAATTAATTAGTAAGTAAATAAAAATCAAAAAATGGGCAATTTGGGAGGGGCAAGACCCGGTCACATGAGGGATTAATAAGGCACATGGTTAATGCATTTGTACAAGATTTGCTAGATTTATTCTACTAACTACAAGCCATGTGTCTTGTTATTGAAAGATTTATGCCATTTATTTCGGCTAGATCAATATTGATATTATATGTTTAAATCATAACATTTTATTGAAAGTAATCCGACCCATATTGTTGTGGTACGAACTCATGATGTAAGACTGAGATGAATAACCCTTATAAAAAGGGTAACTTTATTGTCGAACATCTGACCCTTGTGCTATTTTTGAGTATTATGCATAATATAGGGTACAATTAGGCTGATCACCTCATGTACTCGCAGAAGAGTATATTTAGTTTTTATAACTAACTTATATTCTTGAGGTAATTCAGTATTAATTAACTGATAATTCCTCTATTAGTTCTTGATCCATTTGTGATCATTCAGCATGAAATCTGGGAATATCCCATTTTATTGAATATTGTTGCATTATTGCTAATTTTTCTTAATCAAATGAATATTATTGAATCTTCGAACAAATTTAATTCTTTCATTCTTGAAATGTTATTTATTCTAGAATTCAAGAAAATTCTTGTTATTGAAAATGAGTTATTATTCAGCTACTTTGAAATCTTTTGAACGTTGTTAACATTCTAAAAAGTTAGATTCTTCTATATCTTTTATTGTACGCTTTAACTTGTTGAGCAAACTCGTTGCTCACCCTTGCTTGAATAAAATATTTCAACTACAACCAAGGTAGCCGAAGGTTCTAAGAAGGATAAAGGCAAAGTGAAGGCAACCAAGTAGAATCAATTGTGTAATGATGATTATTATATTATATTTTGGTTTAACCCTTTTGTATAATAAGGCATATAATGTTAAGGTTAGTTAACCTAGGTTGATGTTACAATCATGTATTTAAAGTATGTTTTTATTAAGGAAATGTAATGAATGATGTAATTTATAACGAATGGGTAGTTAGATGTGATATGTATGATGTATCATGAGCACGAAATTCAAGATTTGAGGAACCCAGATTTGGGGGCGTCACAAATTCTGCACAAACAGAACCATCTTTCTATCATCAAGATATGCATAATCCCAAGTGGATTGAAGCTATGAATAAGGAGTTAGCAGCACTTGAGGCTAACAACACTTGGGTAGTTCAAACTTTACCTTCTGGAAAAAAATCTATATGATGTAATCGTACGTACATAAGCCTTGATTGAAATGAATCTCACATAATTAGTGTGATGATCTTGTATGGTATTTATAGCTACTTTTACATAATTTGTTACATACATGATAGGGATAAGTATTATCCTAAATTGAAAATTAGTTATAACAATTTGATAAGTCTAGCTTATATGGATAAGAACCAAAGACTCCACAAATATAAATATACATGTGTTAATACTCCCCCTCAAGTGAAAGGTGGTTCAATAACATTGAGCTTGTCTCGAAGGAAATGAAATCGCGTTTTATATATGTAGAGCCTTCGTCATAATATCAACAATTTAGTCTTTCGTTGAGATAAACCGAACAACTAAATCGCCAGTGCTAAATTTCTCTCGAACGAAGTGAAAATCAATCTCCACATGCTTAGTTCGAGCATAAAAAATGGGCTTTGCAGCAAGGTATGTATCACCAACATTATCACACCATAAAGTAGGTGAGTGAGACTATCAAATACCCAATTCACACATTAGAGAATTTAGCCACATAATTTCAACGGAGACATCTGCAAGGGTCTTCTATTCAGCTTCCGTTAAAGAACAAGCAACAACTTTTTCTTTCTTAGCAGACCAAGATATAAGATTTCTACCCAAGTAAATGTCATACCCACCGGTAGAGCGTCAATTGTCTTGGTCCACAGCCCAATCGAAATCTGTGTATGCATGTAAGCTGAATGGAGAGGTAAGTTTTTGTAGATATAAAATGTAAGACCCCAATTTTATTTTATTTTTATAAAATAGAATTTCCTCTATTTGTTATTTTGAAATAGTAAGGGTTGATTTGATTAATGTGGTTAGTTATGGGTAAAATGCGCAAATATTTTAAATAAGCAAGTGGTTATAAAATATTCATTGTTGTCGGGGAATATTCGTTTGGTCGTAGAATATTCTTACTATCGGAGAATATTCGTATGACGGCGCAGCCTTGTGTGGGCCCCATAACGGAAAGCGATTGGATGAAGAAAATGACAAGTTTGAGTTTTTATAAATAACGGCGTAATGGTTACCATTAATATTGTTAGAATACCCGGTGGTTAAAATACTGATGTCTGGCGTGGTCGCATAAAGAAGAGCATTACGGTATTGCATAGTATTTTTGAATTATTGATTCTTACGTAGAAAGGCACTACTCAATAATTATTATAGTAATTAATGTTCAATATTTTATTTTATTAATTCAATAATTGTTACGTTGATATTTTATATTATTGTTGTTTCAATAATTGTCACAGCACAGTATTTCCCATTATCAGATCAATAATTCATATTATTTGAATAATATTATTAGATAGCATTATTGGAAATGTCTAAGGAAGTTCTGTCTAAGGAGAGGTTTGGTCACCTAATTGTGTGCCAGTAAGGAGAAATCCTTATTGGAAAGCCCCCTCTTTCCTGGTTGTCATTATTGTGATTCTGTAATATTATTTATGAATAATCAATTATTAATTTATATAATAAGGAAAATATTTATTTATGTGGATTTAAATGGAGGAATTTTTAGAAAAGTGACAATTGTTGAAAATTGATATTTTATCTTTTCTGATAAAATAATTCATTTAAATATATTATTATATTATAATAATATAATAATGGTGATATTTTTACAATGAATGTATGATATATGAATAAATGAGGAGGAAGAGTATTTTTGTTATAATAAATGTTAAAAACATGTTAAACATGTTGGTGGACCCTATTTTTGATTGAAATTTGATTATAGCCTGTAAAATCGTCCGTATATGGATTTCAGTCAATTTCTGTTTGGAATTTGAAAAAACTTAAACTTACAAAATTGTAGAGAATTGAATTTCCTATGGAATGGACAAAAGATTTGCATTTTTCTGATAAAAGGGATATTTATTATGAATTATTGAAGTTCTGGAATATTGGGTCTTGTCAGGAATAAGCATGTGAATGATATTCCTATTTACATATGATTTGATTATGATATATATATGAATGAATATGCAAGTATGCTTGTATTAAGAAAAGCTGTAAAGTCCTTTGATAGATAATAGAAACATATGTACAAGGACTTAGAATGAATTGATCAAATGTGTTAGGTTGATCCTACATAAGCAAAACAACTTTGTAAAGTCTTTAAAAAGAAATGATGTATAAGGACTATAAATATAGAAAGATCAAGCATGTTAGGTTGATCTTATGATGTAATAGAGATAGGCTCATTCGATCGTCGAAAGCACCGCACTGTAAATCGTAGTCTGCTAGGAGAGTCAAGGATAACTCGAGAGCTATCAAGGCAGAATCGTAGTCTGCAAGATAGTAGATCTCGGAGTTCGTAAACTGCCAGGAGAGACGAGGAAGGATCGTAGTGTAAAGCTTCCTCAGAGCCGTAGTCTACTGAGGAAGTCATATTTAGAATCGTAGAGACATCCTGCCTACGAGTCGACCGAGTATCTGCTAATGCCAAGTAAAGAATCGTAGACTACACTCAGAGTCGTAGAGTCTACTAATCATACCAGAGGTAGAGAATCGTAGTCAAGCAAGATCAGATGAAGACAACAAGCACAACGACAGAAATCGTAGGTGTCAAGATCTGATCTCGGAGTCGTAGTGTCTGTACAACCAAAGCTGAATCGTAGAGTGCAGAACTAAGACCTCAATAGATGTGCTCACAATGCCAAGGCAGAATCATAAAGCAAATACGATTCTCAATGAATGAGTTCTCCCAGAATATCCAAAGGAATGAAGCCTCTGGTTGACACTGCATAGATACGTCCCACCTGAAGGAAACCAGAGAGCACTCAACGAATGGCATACAAGCTAACAAAAGATCTAAGCACCAACCCAATCAGCATCAAGATTGAGTTGTGAAGCCATTCGAGATGAAGTCTTCCATAAGGAAATCAGAAGAAGACTTCTGTAATTGACTAAGAAAAGTTAGCAAGTGCAGTAGCTGTCAAGCAGACGGAAGACAAAGATCTTGGAAGTTACATGGATTGTAGTGTTTGCCAAATGAAGAAAGAACTGATGGAGTGCATACAGAGATACTGGAAAACTTCTGAAGAACAAGGCTAAAGTGATTAAGCATTGGGTCAGTCCATTGATGATAAGTAAACGGGAGATCACAAGGAGAAAGCGAGCTGGACATGCCACAAATCTGAAGTGTCTTGCTATTCAAAAGGGGCCAGAACAAAGAAGTCAAGCCATCAGTATCTGAGAGCTGCTGAGGTAAATAGAAGTGTTGAAGCACTGCACAAAAGAAGAAAGAGGTGTTCTACATTGAAGATCCAATCAACACTCTTCAAGATCATAGTGTTGTCTCTACCAGTCAACAAGACACTACGATCAGGTCCATGAAGATATGCATCAGAATCATAGAGTTCGAATAGCTGAAGACTGAAGCATTGGCAACGGTTCAATTTGAAGGGTAATATTCGGACAAGAGCTTATTGAGAGCATCGATGTAAAGGACAAACCTCGATCGAGAAATCGGAAGGAGGAAATAAAGTTTTGACGCCCAAGACATTAAAGTGACATCTCGCGGGGTAGGGAAACGATGAGCTCGCAAATGTCGGAAAAGTATGACATGTCACATCTGCAGTCTACCTCAGTCAACTCGAGATCTGTGAAGATATTTGAATATCTTTCAATGGCTAATTCCAACGTAAGGATTGGGAAGGAGTATAAATTAACAAGAGCTTCAAAGATCGAGGGTTGCTGGAGTTGTTGAGTTTGGAGAAGTGGTGGACTGATCTAACCAACGTAAATAGTGAGTGACCAATGAAGGTCTGAAGATTCACTCTACGATCCACCAAGAACACTTAAAGACAGAAAAAGAAAGAAGTAGAAGTGAGAGTTCTACAATGTAGAAGTAGGAGTTCTACTACAAAAAGAGTGTTCTGAACTACCGAGAGATAGAAGAGCATCAATGTCATCTTGATGTCCATCATGAGAAGAGTCTAAGTACCATACAGGAGAGCTCACAGTCATCTTAGCAAGTTCATCATGAGAAGGCATCAAGTATCAAGAAAGAAGATCACCAACGTTATTATGGTGGAAAGCATGAGAAAGTTTCTAAGTACCTAGTAGAAGAGCTTACAGTCATCTTAGAAACCCATCATGTGCAGCCATCAAGTATCAAGAGGAATGATCTTCAAGGTAGTTCATCAAGGGATCATCAGAAGTGGTTGAGTAACTGAAGAAGTTGAGCATCATGCAACACTCAAATGCACTTCAAGGATGATCACGCCAAGCTGCTAAGCACAGAAGATGTTCAGAGCTTAAAGACATCTTAGCAGCTCAACACCAACTCTAACAAACAAACAAACAACTCAACAACAAGAAGCCAGGGCTTGAGGGATCCTTGTCCGAAGGGACTAAATGAAGATTCCAAGCCTGCTGGGCTTGAAGAGTTCTTAGGGAACTAGAGAAGTTCCAAGGCTGCTGGCCTTGAAGAGTTCTTAGTGAACTAAAGTCCCAAGGCTGCTGGCCTTGAAGGAATATTTGTGATTCAGGGTGCTGCCCTTCCTTAGTGAAAATCCTGCTAGTTGAAAGTAGAAGAGTGGATTACGAGCTTGAGTCTCTGAACCACTTAAAACCCCTTGTGTCTTTTACTTTATGTTATTTAGATTATGTACATTAACTGCTATAACTGCTATGTATGTTTTAACTGCTTACCACTGAACTAACTCTACGAACAATGTATGTATGATTATGAATATATCAATGAAGGGGATCTTTTACTTATTCCGATGTGCTTGAAAAGATTCTAATGTTTGTCACATGCTAAATTATTAGCAATATAAAATAAACTAGAAAAGTATTTGAAAGTAAAAGGATCTATTCAACCCCCCCTTTTAGATCTATTGTGCCTACTGGGAACTAACAATTGGTATCAGAGCAGGTTCTCATGCTATGTTCAAAAGCTAATCACTTTGAGTCTGATCCTAGGCACAAACATTGTTCTAAACTTAGTTTAGTAGTAAGTCACTTGTTATATGCAGATGAGCTCACATGTTGGAAATATTGTGTACAGGTAAATGTGCATATACACTTGAAGCTACTCAGATTGGTCCATGTTCTTGATTGCCATATCAACAAGACCAATCCTTGCTCGCGGTCAATCTTGTAGTATGTAGACCAGGCTAGAAAGCTCAAGAGATATCAACAGAAAAGAATCAAACATTCACCAGCTTGAAAAGATGAAAAGGCCATACATGCTAAGCAATGCTTATCCAGAGAAGAAAGAAGAACTTCTCAAACATGTGTCTGGCCAACCTACAGCTGGATGTAAACCTTGTGAACTCAAGGATGTTAAAGAACTAAAGATGCTGATATTCTCTTAGCTTACATCTTCAAGACCATGACTGATTGATTGAAGGTCAATTGGAGCAACTAACTGTCAGGAGAAATTGAGAAACTATGCACATCAATGCCTAAACTCAATATATCTAAGATAAATGACTGTTATGAAACTGATAGCAAAAAGGTACGATTCCTCACTAATATAAATATGTTCATCATACTTGCACCTCCCTTATGAACTATAATAGTATTCCTTCAAGGAATCATAATCTACCTAAAAAGGTGAAGAGAGAAAGTACACTGATGGTGAAAACTCAAATGTCTATAAACTTTCTCTCCATCCAAGTTTTAGGTTGAAGATAACAACTTGAAAGAAACCTGAAGTGGGTCTTTAAGATAATCACAGGTCAAATGAATGTGAAGTAATCTTTGTTGATGGGTTAATGTGTATGTACACCCTATTGTCCAAGTGTTTAATAACACACAGAGTATGATTAACTCTACAAGAGAATCTTAAAGATTCATAGAAACTGATCACCTCCATGAATCAACCAGATACTAATAAATCGTAGAGTTGACTCTCACTCTGTGAACATTTAAACCCTGCGGACATAACCTAGCAAATGATGAAACCATAAAAAAAGAGTGTTTTGTTAAAATAACAGATTTCACACACACTCATTGATAAGTGGTATTTATACCTACTTATTGAATACCAATTCACGCGAACTATTCTCATCTCAAGTACATTTTATTGTGTTTTAGTTGCATTTCATGATAGTTTGCATTGCATTTACTTAAAACTCCTTTTTATGAATAAGTACAGGAATCGGCCTAATTTGGTGGTATTAGAGGGCATGAGGCTAATGGATGCGTGAAGGTAAGGCACAAGCGGGGATATGCATGACATGAAGGTACAATGGAATAAGGAGATTAAGCATGGAAGAGGATTAAGCATGAATGAACAAGTAGCAGCAGCATGACATGACGTAATCGTAACCGTAACCAAAATCGTAGATTGAAAGTCATAGCATGCTGTACCTACCAGAATAACCTTGAGAGCTCGCACCATGCTGTGAGTACTCTATTGGAGAAAGCATGACATTCTACAAGTCTTGCGCCCGCGCGAGGAACATACTGGAGGGGCGCGCGGCCACGCGCGATGCTAAAGCTGTATATTTGTTTTATTTTAATTTTTAATTAAATGAGTTATAATTGGATTAAAAATGATTTTGACTGGTGTCAGACGGGGAGAATTGATACTTTTTGTCATATTTTCATCATAAAAACTAGGGTTTACACTGTGAGGGAGATTCCAACGTACAACGAAGCCAAAACGTCTACTTCTCCAATTGTTCTTGGGATTCTCTATCACGGTGGATTAGTACTTTATTTTGCTGGAATATTATGAGGATTTGAATGTTATCATTGGTTTATAATCAACAATTGGGTTTGATCATTCTATCTTTCATCTTTCAATTGTTTGCTTTGTAATCATGTTTAACATTGATCCCATAATGGCTTTTGGTTCAGCTATGAGCTAAACTCTATTATGGGATTCTAACGGATTTTAATATGTAGTTTGGTTGCATGCTTGAATGCTAGGGCTATTTTGCATATCATATGGGAATTCTATCGTGATTGTTTTACATGTATGAATGCCTGATCACCATTCGTTTCAGTACTTGTATGGAATTGACAATGAACATGCGAGTATGGATTGTAATCATGATAGCATGCGGATATGGGGCTGTTTTATATGGCTTGCGTATTTTATAAACCAGATAGACATATATTATTTCACCATATGAGTTAGAGTAAGGGCTTGTGCTTAAATTCAGTATAATTGCAATTTCACATAGACATATAGTGATTTTGGTTGTATTGATGATTACATGGAGTCTATCATCTGTGGATGCTGTGTAAGTAGGTTATAGTGCATTGAAAAATGGCTATAACTTTGTTAGTGCTCTTGACTATTTTCCTGTGATATGTGAACACTTTTTGCATGATAGTGGCGATTGAATGAAATATTAAATGAAGTTAGGATCCCATTATTTCCAGATTTGATTTATTCCATTAATATTCTTATTGTAGTTGTTGTTTACAATTTGTTTAATTCACCACTTTTAGTCGTTAGTTTAGGCATATGAATATAGTGTGTTAATTGATGCATAATAGTTTAAATTTGAGAACTTTCTCTGTGGGATCGATACTCTACTTACTCTGTATTACTTGTTGACACATGTATGCTTGCATGAGTTAGAGCTCTTTTATCAGAACTGAAAAAGAGGCAACAAGTTTTCACCATGCATCTCAAAATGTATTAGCTAAATAAATTATATGCATGAATACGACTAATGGTGATCAATATGATGATTATCCGAATATATGAGGAACACGGGGTTTAGAATACTAACCTAGCAGGACCCATTTAATCATGGGTACCAAAAATTAGAAATGTATAACCTGCAGGTACTTGGTCTATCTGACCACACTAAGGAATGCTAAAGCAAAAGACTTTAGTCAAGAAGATTCAACAAGCAGAACGCTTAGGACAATTCAAAAATAATTCTGACCAAAAATCTTAAATGTCAAAGTCTGTCCTTGAAGACTGCAGAGCTAATCTAAATGAAGCTCAAGTGGCTGCTAACCCTTATATGAAAGCAGGCCACTCATCTAAAGATGAAAAAGGTCTTAGATGCTCAAGCATGCAAAACTTGTCCTCAAGGAAGCCCGCATCAGAGGACCATCGAGAATCAAACATGAGGAACTTATTACGGGAGCAAAACTTCACAAGCACAAGTTGACAAGGAAGACTACGTTCGTAGTGCTGTCAAAGGATCGAAGAATGATCAACTCTGAAGATTTAATGACTTCAGCCATAAGGAGATATACAGGGATGCTTCCCAATATACATGAAGGAAAAGAATCACACCTCACTGAAAAGACAGCATCAACTATGGGGGAGCAGTGACTGTTAAGGAACAACATCACTGAAATATTCTATGAAGAAATGTACCAGCTACAGAGTCCCAAAATTTTGTGGCTGATGAACCAAATGAAGATCCATAGTCAGTAGGAACGTCTCAAAACGTACTACTGATAACCTATCAGTCACCCAACCCAAAATCGTGGAGTGCCTACAATCAAACATCTGATCGTAGTATAACAGCAGGAGGACACCACGATTACAGCAAATACAAATTGTCTAAAGTTGATAGAGGACCTCCCCACCAGAAAAGGTCAAATGAGATATCAGTGCAAATTACTCCTAAAGTACTTCATCTGGAAAATGCCTCAGGGACAAACCTGACCCTTAGCTCACTCTAAGAGGTTGGCCCTTCCTGAGCTACCTTAACCTAGAAGGATTGCTTAGTCAAGTTCATCTCAAGGACCAAGAACAGTCAACGATCGCAGAGTAGAGTTTGAGAGAACTCAATGATCGTGATGTAACCTCAACAATCGTAGTGCAACCTTAGCAATCGTAGAAACAGACTCGACGATCGCAGTCTTACAAGAGGCTACACTTAACTCATGAGGAGCTAGAAGAATAGGACAATTACCCAACCATTCAGATTGTGAGGAGATAAGTTTGAATGCTGGTTGGAAAGATATCCTGCTAAAGAAAAATGCCCAAGCCTTCATAAAGTACGTTAGTGGTTGAGCTATGCAGTTTCAACATGAGGAGAAATGTCAAAACCATCCACTGCAGCATCTCTCAAAAGATGATCGTTGAGTCAACAAAGGAAAACGTAGAGTCCATAGCTGCCTTATCATGCTACTCTACGAACCAAAATGGTCAGCGGTCAATCCACATCATTGACGCTAGTTTGTTTCAAAAAGGGACATTAAACTGAAGAGTTAATGGGGGAGTTACAGCTCATTACTGGGCATCGTGCAACCAATGGTTGGTTGACACATCATAGAGTATGCAGAGTTAGAATGAACTGCCATAAAGGAAAATTCAAATTAGCAAACAGTTATCAGAAGCTATCAAACCTCTCTCCCTCCAATTTTCAAACCCTAGAATCCTCTCAAAAGCCAAAATCAATTAACCCTCCAGAGCCTTGCCTAAATCGCAATCAGTCATCTCTCATAAACTCCTCTAAATTAAATACCCATATTCCTCGAACTATTCAAATGGAAGATTGGCGGGCAATCACTGGCATTCAGCTCGGAACCAAGTCGTTTGAAAAATCCGAAAAGAAGTTCAGAGACATTCTTGAACTTCTGAAGAAAGCTGGATTCTCAGAGTGTCTTGAGGCTAGAACTCGAGTATACACTGAACTGATCAAGGAATTCTACTCAAATGCATCCATAAGTGCCGGAACCCTTTCAACCAAGGTTAAAGGTCAGTCTCTTAAGCTGAAATCATCTGATATCAATCAATGTTTAGGTTTCCCTGACCTAAGACTGAGAAACCTTGATGAGATTAACACTGAGCAAGCAAAGGAGATTATGGGGTGCCAAAGAAACCCCAATCTAAATGATATAAAGAAAAAGGAGTTCCCTGAGGAATTCGAGTTCCTTGCTGAAATAGTGGAAAATGCATACTATCTGAAGGACACCGCACACACGACCACGAGTGCTTGATCATCAAGATTAAAGATCATGTCTGCTATAGTCTTGAAGAAACAAATTAAACTTTGGAGTTATCCTGCTTGATCAAATATCCAAATGGGTAGAAAAGGCTGAATTGAAGAAGTCTACAGAAAAACCACTTACAAAAGTTTTTCATAGAAGACTACTGAGCATTGTGCTGAAGAAGAAATTGGGAAACAAAATCAAGGATGATGAGGGAGAACCTCTAAATGTTCACAAAGTAATGTCTCCACAATTGTTTGTGAATTGGAAGAAAACCCCAAAGGAGAATAGAAGGCTGACAACTGGGAGCAGTAACAAGGCCTCTACAAAGAAGAGGAAGGCAAAAGAGGTAGAAAGCTCTGAGTCCGATGACCATGTACCAGCAGCAACCACACCAGCCAGACAGAAATCTAAAGGTATGAGGAAAACTGGGCCTCCTCCAAGAAGTCTATCCATAAAAGACAAGGTTGAAGATGAAAAGGTCTCAACTGCAGAGACCACTAAGAGGAGAAGTAACAGATTACTTCAAGGGCCATCCAGCAAGAAAGCTAAGATGGTAAATAGTCCAGTATCAACTTACCAAGAAAGTACGTCTAATGGAGAAAAGGACGTAGAGTCAGAAGAAGAGAAGGCAACTAATAATCCCAAGGCTGAGCCCCCACAGACCAAATCCAACAGTGAAGGTGAAGCTGGATTAATGGAAGAAAATGCAGCATCTGCTGATGAAGAAGAATGCACAAGCCCCCAGAACATTCACTCTGATGATAAAGACAAGATACAAGTTGACCCAACTGCATCTTCAAATGCAAATGCTCCAACCAGCCCAGATGATGGATCAAATGATGTTAATTCTGAAGAAGAAGGAAAAGCCCCCACTATTGTTGAACGTCAAGAAAGTCTATCTGATGATGCAGAAGCTTCAGAGTCTAACGAAGAAGAGGAGTCTGAAACTCCTATGGCTGAACTTCCAACAAGAAGAAAGAGCTACAGATTACTTGCTCAAATTGCCTCCAAAAGGAAAAATGATCACTCTAATGTTGTCATTGAATTAAGTGATGATGAGTCTGTATCACAGGAAGTAAGTGCTGAGGATGAAACCAGTGATGAAGAAGATTAATCAGAGGAAGATCTTGCTGAAGAAGGTTCTGGAAATGAAATGCAGCAAGAAGGATTCATTGATGGAAACGATCAAAATGTTTCAGGCTCCGAAAGAGAAGAAATGGAATGATTTCAACTCTGCAAATCAAGAATCAGTGGATCCAGTAGACTATCCAGTCCTTTCTCCTGGAAGAATCAGTAGAAGAATTGTGGTAGAAGTCCTTAATGAACTAGAAGAACTCCCAGCTGAAAGATGGGTAAAATATGGAAACGAACAACTTAAAGTTGTAAGGATGACTACACAAGATATATTCAAAAATTGGAACAACATGGAGCTAGACTGCACGACCATATCATCTACAATCCTGATGACCTACTAATGAGATGGTTCTTCCAATGGATGCCTTGGCTAAAGGCACATACTGAAAAGGATGCAAGTTACTTCTTGGTGGTACTTCTCTCATTTTCCAAGCATGGAGTCGGTGGCACAAAACTTCCCAAGAGTGAAGAGTTTTGCTACAATGATGACCATAAACCAAATTTCACTACAAGGTCTACGAGACATCAAGAACCACTATATCCCCTACGATCGTAGGATGGACTCAGAAGGAAGAAGGATCATGACCAAGAAATAATCGTAGAGTCCGTTCACTCTACTTACTGATGGTATCCAAGTACAAAATAAGAAGCTTCCATCTGCTCAAGCACTACTGACAGACATTCCTTTATCCTCAACCAGTGATTGGAACTCAACGATTCTTCAGATTTTTAACACCTTCGAAAATCTGTCCAAGGAAGCAGATCGTAGAGTTCAATCTAATGATCAACAAGAGGCTGCCCAACCAGATGATCAAATTTCCATGGAGCAGGAATTGTTGAAGAATTCTGATGACTTGATTGAGAAGATATCTCAAATCAATGAAAATTCAAAGATGCTGACTTCAACAGAAGACAACTCAGTTCATGACAGAATCCAAACTATTATGGCTGATGTTTCTCTAAAAATCAAACAAAGAGATCACATCTATCTGAAGGCCATAAATGATCAAAAGGAAGAAGCTCTACGAACACAGAAGGCAAATGAAGAACAACTCCAATCCCTCTCTGATAAGATTGACAACTTGAATCAGTCCTTCTCTATACAACTTGAGTTAAGCCAACAAGAACTCAAGATTGAAGTCGGTAACTCCTCCTACCTGATGGAACAACTATGTCCAATATGGAGCAACTCTCCCAAATGATTAATGACAAAAAGGGGGAGAAAAAGAGGCAGCGTAGAAAGAGGCAAAGTAAAAGGTATTCAAGAAAGGGCAAGGAGAACATAAGGAAACAAGACAAGAAGACAAATAAGAAGACATTAGAAGAAGCTAGTTCATCATCTGAGGGGGAGACAAAGGATGATGAACCTATATTTGCAAAGGCTAAGGGGGAGCCAGAAGAAGAAGAGGAGCATACATCTGCAGAGGAGCAAAAAAAAGAAATGAAGTCAACATCCCAAGGGAAGCGGAAGAAAAGAAATCAAACAAATGAATAGCTGGGTCAACAGACATCCTGGAAGTATACATGGAACCAAAGAGGTACATCTCTAACTAGTTAGGTATGTTCTGGATTCAGGATGTAAAATGTCAGTGTATTAAATTCCACATCATTATAAATGACATTCATGATTATCTGTTTTAGAAATACAGCTGCTCACTGTATATAAGATTCATTCATAACATACATATGCACTTATTGTTTTTCTCATAATCAAATAGGGGGAGATTGTCAGGAATAAGCATGTGAATGATATTCCTATTTACATATGATTTGATTATGATATATATATATATATATATATATATGAATGAATATGCAAGTATGCTTGCATTAAAAAAGTCAGAAAGTCCTTTGATAGATAATAGAAACATATGTACAAGGACTTAGAATGAATTAATCAAATGTGTTAGTTGATCCTACATAAGCAAAAAACGACTTTGTAAAGTCCTTAAAAAGAAATGATGTAAAAGGACTATAAATATAGAAAGATCAAGCATGTTAGGTTGATCTTATGATGTAATAGATGAGGCATTCGATCGTAAAAGCGAACCGTACTCGTAAATCGTGAGTCTCTGCTAGGAGAGTCGAGGATAACTCGAGAGCTATCAAGCGCGTAATCGTAGTCTGCAAGATAGTATATCTCGAGTTAAGTAGATTGCTGTGGGGAGAGACGAGAAAGGATCGTAGTGTAAAGCTTCCTCGGAGCCATAGTCTACTGAGGAAGTCATGTTTAGAATCGTAGAGATAGCCTGTCTATGAGCCGACCGAGTATCTGCCAAAGCCAAGTCAAGAATCGTAGACTACCCTCAGAGTCGTAGAGTCTACTAATCATACCAGAGGCAGAGAATCGTAGTCGAGCAAGATCAGAAGAAGACAACAAGCATAACGACAGAAATCGTAGAGTGTCAAGATCTGATCTCGGAGTCGTAGTGTCTGCACAACCAAAGCTGAATCGTAGAGTGCAGAACTAAGACCTCAATAGATGTGCTCACAATGCCAAGGCGAAATCGTAGAGCAAATACGATTCTCAATGAATGAGTACTCCCAGAATATCCAAAGGAATGAAGCCTCTGGTTGACACTGCATAGATACGTCCCACCTGAAGGAAACCAGAGAGCACTCAACGAATGGTATACAAGCTAACAAAAGATCTAAGCACCAACCCAATCAGCATCAAGATTGAGTTGTGAAGCCATTCGAGATGAAGTCTTCCATAAGGAAATCAGAAGAAGACTTCTGTAATTGTCTAAGGAAAGTTAGCAAGTGCAGTAGCTGTCAAGCAGACGGAAGACAAAGATCTTGGAAGTTACAAGGATTGTAGTGTTTGCCAAACGAAGAAAGAACTGATGGAGTGCATACAGAGATACTGGAAAACTTCTGAAGAACAAGGCTAAAGTGATTAAGCATTGGGTCAGTCCATTGATGATAAGTAAACGGGAGATCACAAGGAGAAAGCGAGCTGGACACGCCACAAATCTGAAGTGTCTTGTTATTCAAAAGGGGCCAGAACAAAGAAGTCAAGCCATCAATATCTAAGAGCTGCTGAGGCAAACAGAAGTGTTAAAGCACTACACAAAAGAAGAAAGAGGTGTTCTACATTGAAGATCCAATCAACACTCTTCAAGATCATAGTGTTGTCTCTACCAGTCAACAAGACACTACAATCAGGTCCATGAAGACATGCATCAGAATCATAGAATTCGAATAGCTGAAGACTGAAGCATTGGCAACGGTTTAATTTGAAAGGTAATATTCGGACAAGAGCTTATTGAGAGCATCGATGTAAAAGGACAACCTCTGATCGAGAAATCAGAAGGAGGAAATAAAGTTTTTGACCTACCCAAGACATTAAAGTGACATCTCTGACGGGGTAAGTGAAACAGTAGACTGCAGTGTCAGAAAAGTATGACATGTCACATATGCAGTCTACCTCAGTTAACTCAAGATCTGTGAAGATATTTGAATATCTTTCAATGGCTACTTTCCAACGTAAGGATTGGTAAGGAGTATAAATCAACAAGAGCTTCAAAGATCGAGGGTTACTAGAGTTGTTGAGTTTGGAGAAGTGGTGGACTGATCTAACCAACGTAAATAGTGAGTGACCAATGAAGGTCTGAAGACTCACTCTATGATCCACCAAGAACACTTAGAGACAGAAAAAGAATGAAGTAGAAGTGAGAGTTCTACTACAAAAAGAGTGTTCTGAACTACCGAGAGATAGAAGAGCATCAATGTCATCTTAATGTCCATCGTGAAAAGACTCTAAGTACTATAGAGGAGATCTCACATGACGAACACTTTCAGGAAAGTATTTGTCATTAAATAGCTTCTGAAATGTCTCCCAAGACACTTTGAGTCTGCATTTGGATGGGTACGCTTCACGAGACTCCCCACCAAGAGATCCGCCTCGCCACGGAACATAAAGGTGGCGAATGGAACCTTCGTTCCTCCGTGCATCCCAAGACATCGAATATCTTGGTAATTTGTTTAACCCATGTTTCCGCCATGATCGGATCTGGCTTTCCCTTAAATTCGGTGGTCCCAACTCTTTGAAGCTGGCTTGCATTTGTGACAACCCGTGAATTGCTATCATTTCCTCTGTATTTTGAACACGAGTCTCCTCAAATGCGATTTTGCATGAAGCGCAAAAAACTTCTAAACATCCCTCGTTCATCATCGCTTTCAATGGTGTTGTTCATGGAGGAACATTGCCCGACTGTTACGTTCTCCTCGTTGGTGAGTACGAGGCATCTCCACGGTCTCATTTCCATTGTTAATATTCTCGATCGACATTCTCAAACATCGTCATAAAACAAGGGTTAATTAAGGAAATCAATATATCACATAATATCCCTATATATCTTGACCAACTAACAAATAAGCTTAGGTAGGACACACTAGCGAAGGATTTACTCGTCTCCCCCTCCTAGTTCTATTCCCGATCTCCGCCAGAGATCATATCCTAAGCTCGATACCAACTGTGACGCCCCCAAAATAGGTATACATCACCTATTACGAGTTGTCAATACATGGTACGTAAACAACTACAACTTTATTATTACAACAAGAAAGCGTGAGTTTGAATACAAATATTATCTTCTGCATAATATCTATACTCAAATAAATCCTCATCACATTTATTGATACATTATTTTACAAAAATGGTGAGGACTACTAAACAATCCTTTCTAAAACCTTCATTCCATACCCCAGGCTCGTACTCGCTTATATTCTCGCCTCCACGAGAAAAATGGAACAAAAAGGAAAAGGGTGAGCTCAACTAGCTCAATAAAGAATATTATGACTAAGATAATATACAACAAATTATCGTTAGTCTTCAACAGGAAAAATATAATAGAATCTGATAGACAACAAATTTTAAATCAATATTCGCAATGAAATAATAATTCATTAGAAGAGTTAAGTAGAGAATGCAAACTACTATCTTCTATGTATGAATTTAAAAGTTCATCGTCTATCTTTTATCCCCGTAACATCAATCAATATACATCTGGAATCAAATATTCATCTTTGCACTACTGAGCCAAAGATATTCATCACCGGGTCATGTTCATTTAAACACTGTTCATCTTTTGCACTACTGGGCCAAAGATATTCTTCAGAAATCATTCATCTTTGCACTGAGCCAAAGATATTCTTAAGAAATCATTCATCTTTGCACTACTGAGCCAAAGATATTCCATAATATCATCATTTATTTAAGGCGAGGATGATGAAAATATTTTTTTTTTAAAGAAACGAATCCGGTGAAACAAAATGACAAGGATTAAGGATTAAGGATTCGTACTTGGTTTTATCCACGTCCAAAAATACCTCAAAAATAATCATAGTGGTGTAAAATTCAAGAATGATCAAAACATGGATACAATCGAGCTAGTATCCGAATAGATGTTTTGGACGAAAGAAGAAATTTTATTTTTTTAGGTGAATAGTATCAGATATCGTGAATAAGGCCAGTATCGTGAATAGTAACTCAGACACCAAAAGATAGAAATTCCAAAAAAAACATCTTCACGCTTCATAAATAGTACTCGTGAATAGTAACTCGTGAATAGTAACTCATGAATAGTAACCCATGAATAGTAACCCCGAGCATGAAAAAGTTCCAAATTTGATAAAACTTCGGATCAACATTTCAAATTATAATGATATTGAAGAAATAATATCATTCATGAAAAAAAAAATATCCCTTACCTCGAAAGATCATTACTTTAGCTAGAATCTAGGGTATAGTCTTTGAAGGGAACTTGCACCAAATCTAGCAATACTCAAAGTATACTCAAAATACTCACAAGAATACGCTCGATAATATAGAGAGAAAACTTCAATTTCGGTGTGATTCTCAATTCTAACCCAAGCACCCTATTTATAGGAAAACGCTTAGAACACCAAAGTAAAAAATTTATTAAAATATTAATATATATATATAAAATCTTCACGCACACCTTTGAATCTAAATTTCAGCAATTGAACACATGCCTCACACATGCAAAAAAACGTTTTTGTAAAAAAATATTTAAAACTTCAAAAATTAATTATTTGTAACTTTGAACTTCAATAATTCATAATAAATAGCCCTTTCATCAGAAAATTCGAATCTCATGAGAGTTTTATAGGAAATTCAATTCTCTACAACTTTGCAGAAGAAATGTTTTCCAAATTCCAAACAGAAATCGACCGAAATCCACAAACGGACGATTTTACAGGCTATAATCAAATTTCAGTCAATAAATGGGGTCCACCAACATGTTTAACATGTTTTAAACATTTATTGCAACAAAAATACTCTTCCTCCTCGTATACTCATATATCCCACATTCATTGTAAAAATATCACCGTTAATATATTATTAAAATAATATATTTAAATGAATTATTTTATCAGAAAAAGATAAAATATTAATTTTCAACAATTGTCATTTTTAAAAATTTTCTCCATCTATATCCACATAAAATCAATATTTTCCTCATCATATAAATCAATAATTAATTAATCACAAATAATATTACAGAATCACAATATTGACAACCAGGCAGTTCCCAGGAAAGAGGGGGCTTTCCAATAAGAATTTCTTCTTACTGGCGCGCAATTAGGTGACCAAACCTCTCCTTAGACAGAACTTTCTAGACATTGCCAATAATGTTATCTAATAATATTATTCAGATAATATGAATTATTGCTTCGATAATGAAAAATCTTGTGTAATGACAATTATTGAAACAACAATGAGAATATAAAATATCAACGCAACAATTATTAACTCAATAAAATCTTTGAGCATTAAATTATCGTAACCATTATTGAGTAGTGCCTTCTACGTAAGAATCAATAATTGGTGCAATACTGGTGTCTTCTTGTTAAACAACGCGTATTAGTGTGTTTTAACCATAGGGTATTCCAACAAGATAATCTGTAATAACTACGTAGTTATTTAAAACAACTTATATTTGTCGTTTTCTTCATCCAATCGCTTTCAAGTTATGGGGCCCACACATGGCATTGCTTGTAGTCAATACGAATATTCCCGACCGCATTTAATATTCCACACCACCAAACGAATATTCCCCGACAACAATGAATATTTTATAACCACTTGCTTATTTTGAAATATTTGCGTATTTAACCCTTAACTATCCACATTAATCAAATCAACCCTTACTATTTCAAAATAATAAATAAAGGAAATTCCTTTTTATTTAAAAAATTTAGGGTCTTACAACCTCCCTCCTTATGAAATTTCGTCCTCGAAATTGGACGTACGAACCTGGTGTTTTGAAAAGGTGAGGATACCTCGCTTTCATTTCCGTTTCTAATTCCCAGGTCATTTCCTCTATAGCATGATTCCTCCACAAAACTTTAACTTGTGGTATGACCTTTGCGCGTAGGACATGCTCCTTCCTATCCAAGATCTTGACAGGTACCTCCTCATACGTTAAGTCTTCGGCTATCTCGTCCGGTTCTAACTTCAATAACGCGTGGTTCGGGTCTTTCACATATTTTCTGAAATACGGATATGTGAAACACATTATGAACACGAGACATACTCGGAGGTAACGCAAGTCTATAGGCTACATTTCCTACTCGGTCAAGAATTTGAAATGGACCAATAAATCGTGGATTGAGCTTTCCTCTCTTCCCAAATCTTGTAACTCCCTTCCATGGAGCAACTCGCAACAATACATGATCCCCTACATTAAATTCCACCTCCTTTCGATGAAGATCCGCATAACTCTTTTGTCGATCTTGTGCCGTTTGTATACGTTGTCGAATCATTTGGATCTTTTCGGTAGTCATACGTACTAACTCGGGTCCCAACAATGTTGCTTCACCCACCTCATCCCAACATATTGGAGAACGACATTTTCGTCCATATAATGCTTCGAATGGAGCCACACCTATACTTGCTCGACAACTGTTGTTGTAGGAGAATTCCACCAATGGTAAATACTTATCCCAACTACCCTTGAAGTCTAGGACACGAGTCTTAATAGATCTTCAAGAGTTTGAATAATCCTCTCGATTGTCCGTCCTGGTTTGGGGATGGTATGCGAACTAAATCGCAAATCCGTGCCCATAGCTTTTTTTGCAAGCTAACCCAAAATCTTGAAGTGAATCTTGGGTCACGATCCGAAACTATGGATACAGGCATGCCATGCAACCTCACAATCTCATTCACGTACATACTAGCAAGACGTTCAAGGAATAAGTCTCCAGATCGGCAAGAAGAAATGAGCGGACTTGGTTAATCTATCAACAATAACCCAAATAGCATTGATGCCTTGAGAAACCGTAGGAAGAAATATAACGAAATCCATAGTAATGTGTTCCCACTTCCATTAGGAATCTCAAGTGGTTGCAACGGACCCTTTAGGTACAAGATGCTCCGCCTTTACACGTTGAAGTTAAACACATCGAGATAAATTTTGCAATCTCTCTCTTCATATTGTTCCACCAAAATGTATGTCGAAGATCATGATACATTTTAGTACTTCCAGGATGGATTGCAAATGGCGTATTGTGTGCCTCCATCATAATCTTGTACTTCAAATCAAAGTCGTTAGGAACACAAAGTCTAGAGTGGACTCAAGTATTCCTTCTTCATCAATTCTCGCTTAGGAATAGCTCCTTCTTGTACTTTTCTTCTTATCGCATCATCCGGCCCAGATTCGGTGGCTTGAGCAACCTTAACTTTTTCTATTAAAGTTGGCTCTATCGTATACTTGACATCATCGCACTTTCGTTCGCATATGATCTTCTACTCAACGCGTCACCTACCACGTTCGCTTTACCGGGATGGTATTGAATAGTGTGGTCGTAGTCTTTCAATAGCTCGAGCCAACGTCATTGCCGCGATGTTGAGTTCTTTTGAGTGAAGAAATATTTAAGGCTTTTATGGTGCGAATATATCTCCACTTTCTCCCCATATAGATAGTGCCTCCATATTTTTTTAGCAAAACGATCGGCCGCCAACTCTAGATCATGAGTAGGATAATTCCTCTCATACTCTTTAAGTTGTCGCGAGGCATAGGCTATGACTTTCCCACGTTGCATGAGAACACATCCTAACCCCTTTTCCGAAGCATCATTGTGAGATAACAAATCCATCCGAACCGGATGGTATTGTTAGAACAGTCTTAGAAATAAGTCTCCTCTTAAGCTCTTGGAAACTTTTCTCGCATTCTTCGCTCCAAACGAATTTTGTATCCTTCCGAGTTAAGTTGAGTTAATGGAGTAGCGATTCGAGAAAACCCTTCCACGAATCTCCGATAATAACCAAACTAAGCCCAAAAAGCTACGTACTTGATCCATCCGACTTGGTTGCTCCAACTTTGTATTGCTTCAATCTTCGCCGGATCAACAGATACTCCATGTTTCGACACCACGTGCCCAAGGAATGCTACTTCCTCAAGCCAGAACTCGCATTTCTTCAATTTGGCATATAGTTGGTTTTCACGAAGCCTTTGGAGTACCGACTTCAAATGGTGCTCATGATCTTCACGGCTTTTGGAATATATGAGGATGTCATCAATAAAGACAACAACGAATTGATCCAAATATTCCTTGAATACTCGGTTCATCATATCCATGAAAGTCGCAGGAGCATTAGTTAGTCCGAAAGACATGACTAAGAATTCATAATGCCCATACCGAGTTACGAAAGATCTTTGGAATATCCTCGGTTCTAATCTTGGTGATGATATCCGTAAGCTAAGATCGATTTTGAAAAGAATTGTGCCCCTTGCAGAATTGGTCAAACAAGTCATCAATACGAGGTAGAGGATACCTATTCTTGATGGTGACATGGTTCAATTCTCGATAGTCAATACAAAAGTCGCATACTCCGTCTTTCTTCTTTACAAATAAAAGCAGAGCACCCCAAGGAGATGTACTTAGGACGAATGAAACCGATGTCCAACAATTCTCGTAGTTGGACCTTTAACTCTGAAGTTCAATAGGAGCCATTCGATATGGGGTTTTAGAAATGGGCTTTGTACCGGTTCAAGATCAATAAAGAATTCAACTTCACGTTCGGGGTAGACCGGGAAGTTCTTCGTAATACGTCGGGAAAGTCAATAACAACAGAATATTATTCAAATTTGGCGTGTTTTTATTCAAATCCATAACATGGGCTAAGAAAGCTTGACATCCGTTTTTCAATAAGCGAATAGCTTTATGATTAGATATGAGCGGTGATTGATTTTAATGGTTTAGTTGCTTGAATTGCATACAACAAAGTTGGTTAGGAATATGAAAAACTAACAACCTTACGAAAACAATCAATTTTGGCATGATGAGTAGTTAACCAATCAATCCCTAAAATCACATCAAAAGCAAGTATCTTTAAAGAGATAAGGTCAACAGGTAAGGTAATGGTGCCAACTTGAATCAAACAAGATTTATAAGCGGTAGATGTGATGAAAGTTTCTCCTAACTGAGTTTCCACGAGATAGGTCAAAGTCTAATTTCTCGAGTCAAGTTTAAGCGTTGAGCACATGCAGGAGAGATAAATGAATGGGTAGACCGGTGATCAAGTAAAGGTATAAACTTCGCAAGAATTTATAAATAGCTTACCCATGATCACCTCGTTTGGGTTCTCGCATTATGACCGATCACAACAAACGCTCTTCCGGAATCGTTGACTTTGACTTTTTCTCGGGACGATCTATTGAGTTTCCAATCCCCCATTGAACTAGGTTTCGCCATCTTGTACAATCTCGAGCGATATGTCCTTCCTTTCCACAATTATAGCATACCTTGAAGCTACGTGGGCGGTTTGGTGATATATCCCTCTTTCCGCATTTATAAAGATATGATGGGTGGTCGTTCTCCTCCCTTAGAACCGATTCTTTGCAAGATCGTCATCTTTACATGGTCGTTGTTAAATCTCCTCTTTTAAAATCTCCTCCGACTCGCTTCTTCTATTTTCATGGCCATGATTACCACTAGAGTGGTTACCATTTGTAAAATCTGTTTCTTTCTCCGAGTTATCATTATTCATTGATCGCTATCTACGATCACGATCCTCGGTTGTGGTCCTCGGTTGACCGTACTCGTTATCTCGCTCTAATAATTGAGCCTCATTTTAACATCTCGAATAAAGAGAAAATTTATGAGAAATGAGATCTTGACGTATCTTGGGTTTCAAACCTCTAAGAAACATCCGCGTCATATACGTTCCTCATTCTCCACCAAATGAGGTGCAAACTGGATAACTCGCAAACTTTGCCTCGCATCTTTGAGACACCGTCATGTTGTTTTGTTCCAATCGATGAACTCCACTTCCTTCATATGATTGAACACTTTCGTGAAAGTATTTGTCATTAAATAGCTTCTGAAATGTCTCCCAAGACATGCTTGAGTCTTGTTGGATGGTACGCTTCACAGACTCCCACCGATGAGTCCGCTTTCGCCACGGAACATAAAGGTGGCGAATGGAACCTTCTGTTCTCCGTGCATCCCAAGACATCGAATATCTTGGTAATTTGTTTAACCCATGTTTCCGCCATGATCGGATCTCGCTTTCCCTTAAATTCGTGGTCCCAACTCTTTGAATCGCTTGGGTGTGACAACCCGTGAATTGCTATCATTTCCTCCTATATTTTGAACACGAGTCTCCACAAATCGATTTTGCATGAAGCGCAAAAAACTTCTAAACATCCCCTCGTTCATCATCGCTTTCAATGGTGTTGTTCACGGGAGGAACATTGCCCGACTGTTGCACGTTCTCCTCGTTGGTGAGTACAGGCATCTCCACGGTCTCATTTCCATTGTTAATATTCTCAGTCGACATTCTCAAATACTGTCATAAAACAAGGGTTAATTAAGGAAATCAATATATCACATAATATCCCTATATACTGACCAACTAACAAATAAGCTTAGGTAGGACACACTAGCGAAGGATTTACTCGTCTCCCCCCTCCTAGTTCTATTCCCGATCTCCGCCTGGAGATCATATCCCTAAGCTCGATACCAACTCGCGACGCCCCCAAAATAGGTATACATCACCTATTACGAGTTGTCAATACATGGTACGTAAACAACTACAACTTTATTATTACAACAAGAAAGCGTGAGTTTGAATACAAATATTATCTTCTGATAATATCTATACTCAAATAAATCCTCATCACATTTATTGATACATTATTTTACAAAAATGGTGAGGACTACTAAACAATCCTTTCTAAAAACCTTCATTCCATACCCGACTCTAGTACTCGCTTATATTCTCGCCTCACGAGAAAAATGGAACAAAAAGGAAAAAGGGTGAGCTCAACTAGCTCAAGTAAAGAATATTATGACTAAGATAATATACAACAAATTATCGTTAGTCTTCAACAGGAAAAATATAATAGAATACAATAGACAACAAATTTTAAATCAATATTCGCAATGAAATAATAATTCATTAGAAGAGTTAAGTAGAGAATGCAAACTACTATCTTCTATGTATGAATTTAAAAGTTCATCGCTCATCTTTTATCCTCGTAACATCAATCAATATACATCGGAATCAAATATTCATCTTTGCACTACAGCCAAAGATATTCATCGATTGGTCATGTTCATTTAAACACTGTTCATCTTTGCACTACGGGCCAAAGATATTCTTCAGAAATCATTCATCTTTGCACTACAGCCAAAGATATTCTTAAGAAATCATTCATCTTTGCACTTCTGAGCCAAAGATATTCCATAATATCATCATTTAAGACCGAGGATGATGAAAATATTTTTTTTTTTTAAAGAAACGAATCCGATTGAAACAAAATGACAAGGATTAAGGATTAAGGATTCGTACTTTGGTTTTATCCACGCCCAAAAATACCTCAAAATAATCATAGTGGTGTAAAATTCAAGAATGATCAAAACATGGATACAATCGAGCTAGTATCCGGAATAGATGTTTTGACGAAAAGAAGAAATTTTATTTTTTTGAATGAATAATAGTATCATATACGTGAATAGTGCCAGATACGTGAATAGTAACTCAGACACCAAAAGATAGAAATTCCACAAAAACATCTTCACGCTTCATAAATAGTACTCGTGAATAGTAACTTCGTGAATAAGAACTCATGAATAGTAACTCGTGAATAGTAACTCATGAATAGTAACCCATGAATAGTAATCTCGACATGAAAAAGTTCCAAATTTGATAAAACTTCAGATCAACATTTCAAAGATAATGATATTGAAGAAATAATATCATTCATAAAAAAAAAAATATCCCTTACCTCGAAAGATCAAGACTTTAGCTAGAATAGGGTATAGTCTTTGAAGGAACTTGCAACCGTCTAGCAATACTCAAAGTATACTCAAAATACTCACAAGAATACTACTCGATAATATAGAGAGAAAACTTGATTTCGGTGTGATTTTCAATTCTAACCCAAAGACCCTATTTATAGGAAAATGCTTAACACCAAAGTAGAAAATTTATTAAAATATTAATATATATATATAAAATCTTCACGCACACCTTTGAATCTGAATTTCAGCAATTGAACACATGCCTCACACATGCAAAAAACGTTTTTGTAAAAAAATATTTAAAACTTCAAAAATTAATTATTTCATAACTTGTAACTTCAATAATTCATAATAAATAGCCCTTTCATCAGAAAATTCGAATCTCTTGAGTTTTTATAGGAAATTCAATTCTCTACAACTTTGCAGAAGAAATTTTTTCCAAATTCCAAACAGAAATCGACCGAAATTCACAAACGGACGATTTTACAGGCTATAATCAAATTTCAGTCAATAAATGGGGTCCACCAACATGTTTAACATGTTTTAAACATTTATTGCAATAAAAATACTCTTCCTCCTCGTATACTCATATATCCCACATTCATTGTAAAAATATCACCGTTAATATATTATTAAAATAATATATTTAAATGAATTATTTTATCAGAAAAAGATAAAATATTAATTTTCAACAATTGTCATTTTTAAAATTTTCTCCATCTATATCCACATAAAATCAATATTTTCCTCATCATATAAATCAATAATTAATTATTCACAAATAATATTACGAATCACAATATTCGACAACCGTAGCGGTCCTCAGGAAAGGGGCTTTCAATAAGAATTTCTTCTTCTTACGGCGCAATTGATTAGGTGACCAAACCTCTCCTTAGATGTAACTTTCTAGACATTGCCAATAATGTTATCTAATAATATTATTAGAGATAATATGAATTATTGCTTCGATAATGAAAAAATATTGTGTAATGACAATTATTGAAACAACAAAGAATATAAAATATCAACGCAACAATTATTAACTCAATAAAATCTTTGAGCGGTAATTATCGTAACCATTATCGAGTAAAGGCTTTCACGTAAGAATCAATAATTGGTGCAATACTGCAAAGCTCTTGTTCAACAACGCGTATTAGTGTGTTTTAACCTAAGGGTATTCCAACAAGATAATCAGTAATAACTACGCCGTTATTTAAAACAACTTATATTTGTCGTTTTTCTTCATCCAATCGCTTTCGTTATGGGGCCCACACATGGGCTACTTGTCGCATACGAATATTCCCGATAATGCATTGAATATTCCACGACCAAACGAATATTCCCTAAACAACAATGAATATTTTATAACCACTTACTTATTTTGAAATATTCCAGTATTTAACCCTTAACTATCCACATTAATCAAATCAACCGTTACTATTTCAAAATAATAAATAAAGGAAATTCCTTTTATTTAAAAATTTGGGGTCTTACAATGATGATCATTCTAATGAGATCTAAATTCTTAGAAAGCTTAAAACTAAAATAGTTCCCAATCATTGGATTACTAAATTGGGGATTAGGGAATCCGGATAGATTGGTACATACGTTCTTCTTTCATTGGATGAGGATGATTGATCTCATGATCATTTGTATGGAGACACTAAAGCAAGTATGTAGGTGCTTATTAGAGAATAAGTTCATTTGAGCGTGGCTCGCTAAGGAATACCTAATGGAGTTTTACTTCTTTTGTCAATAGGAATTCTGTAGTGATAGTAAAGACAAGTGATCCTTGGACTTGAGATCATCATAGTATCTTGTGTATGATGAGTTATACTTTGACTTATTCCTTAAGACCCTTAGGGTATATCAAAGGGTATGCTTGGGTATAATAAGTTGTATATGGAGATAATGTATGATCAATAAAGAATCTACCACTTCTAATAAAAGAAGAGAAATGTCTATGTGATTCGATAAATGACAACCCAAAGAGTCCTTGGTTAAAGCGTAATGAAATTAGAAAGGAGTTTCTAATTTGCATTATTTGAGTTGTGCATTTAAGAGTCGAAATACATATAATTAAATAAAATAAGACTTGACGGTAATTCCATGTCTTATATTTAATTGGGACATTGTATGGTGGAAGGATTGAATTATGACAGTAACTATTTACTCAAAGGTTCTTTTTATGATTAATGTTGAAATCTATATTATCCGGAAAGTCGTTGATCGCTAGGAGGCTTATCCCTATTGTAGAATAAATATTATTTATTTAAATAAATTAATTGTTTAATTTATTTATTTAAATAAGATTAGAATTGTTCTAATTGATTTATTCACAACCTAGGTTTAATATGGAGAACCTAAAGGGTCACACCATAAAAGGAAGAATAATTATTTAAGAAGTTAATGGCATAATCGTAATAATATGTTAAGTATATTTAATTTAATCTATGGTGATAGAATAAATTAAATAGCTTAATATTTATTATTTAATATTTTAGAAATATTAAATATAAATTAATAAGAGGAGTCTTATTAATATTATTACAATTATTATTATTTTAATTTCTAAAAGAGTTTAGGAATTAATTTAATATAAGTACTCTCATTTATTCCTAATTGGATTAGGAAGGAAAATTAGTTAAAGGAGTTTAATTAATTATCCCTAATAAGATTAGGGAGCTTAATTAATTAAAAGAATTTAATTAATTAAATAAAACCCAATTCCTTAATTGTTAAGGTGGATTGCCCACATCTATAAATAAGAGGAGTCTTATTATGGGTGGTGGGTTGTTTACTTTTACAACGTAATAATTCTAATTTGTTGGAGAGTACGCCTTTCTATAGAGATAGAAAACTAGGGTTGAGCCAATACCCCATCTTCTTGAATATTTATTTTTCCTTGGTGGATCACCTCTAGAGGCCAAACATATGGGTGGCTAACGTTGATCAAAGGAAGGAACCAAACCCGGTGGATTCAAGTTGAACGCGAAAGGATTTGGAGGTGAACTTATACCTGAGGAAGCTCGATCTTCAAGGGTATGATTTTATTCTTTATCTTTTCGTTTAATTAATAATTATGCATAAAGGGTGATTCGGGTATATGGTTTGTAAATAATTTTAAACTCTGATTTTTCACGTTTCCGCACTTTTATGCAATTTGATTGCGTTCTTGAATATTACAAACCAAACAGTGGCATCAGAGTCAAACCTTTATGCGAATTATTAATTGTTTTAATTTAATATCTATATTGATATGTGTTTAGAACAATTTAATTGGGCATAATTTTATTGTATAAAATTTATTTAAAAATAAATAAATAAAAAAAAAAAGGTGTTTACTTTGATGCCTTGATCTTTGATAATCAAGAAATCATATATATATTACCAAAATCATATATATATTAAGGATAACAACAGGAAGAACATGCACGGAAATCCGGATTGCATTAACCAGATTGATATTAAGTTGCAAGTGATTTTTTTTTTCTTTTTAATCCGGCAGCGTGAGTTGAGTTCCAAGGGAGCATCCGTGTATGACTAATCTGTTATACTGCACGGATTTGGTACTAATATATATATTATTATATAAACGGTTATTATATATTTATATATATTAACGGTTATTATATATATATATATATATAATATTCTTAATTATTTTATAATTAAAATAAAATATTTATTTTAATTTTAAAATAAAAACTTTATGTTAATCTTAAAATAAAAGAGTTTATTTTAATTTTAAAATTAGATTTCATGCTAACTAATTAGAATTGGAATTGGATTCCATGATAACTAATTAGAGTTGGAATTGGATTCCATGATAACTAATTGGAGTTGAAATTGATCTTTCCTTTAATAAAGGAGTTTATTTAAATATGAAATAAGATTTCATATTATTCAAAATAAAGGAGTTTATTTGTGAATAGGAAAGAAAATCCGTGTTTCCTTAAATAAAGGAGTTTATTTAAATATGAAATAAGATTTCATATTATTCAAAATAAAGGAGTTTATTTGTGAATAGGAAAGATAATCCGTGTTTCCTTTAATATTTTTTTTTACATGGAATTGGATTCCATAATTAATTAAAATAAAAGAGTTTATTTTAATTAAAGATTTTTTTTTATTACATGGAATTGGATTCCATAATTAATTAAAATAAAGGAGTTTATTTTAATTAAAGATTTTGATTAAAATAAAATAGTTTATTTTATTCAAAATTGGATAAATTAAAATAAAATAGTTTTATTTTGATTTAAATTTGGATTAAAATAAAGGAGTTTATTTTAATTCAAAATTAGATTTTATACTAACTAAATTTGCCCATTAAATGATATCAATATATATATTAAATGTTTATTATTCATAAGATGAATGTTATTTATTGATGCATATGATGATGTGTATGATAATAAATGGGATTGATTATGGACTATCGACCAATGCGATTGGATTTTATTTTAGTTGGATGCATGAATGTATGGGTTTTATTAAATGGGGTCTCACGTACCTCGTCTTCTCTAATTTTTCTTAATGTAAATTCTATCTCCTCCTATGTATTTCCCTCGACCATCGATCAAGGCTTCTATTTATTTTAAAATAGTTTTGTAATAGGAATAGTTAGAATTAATTTTAAAAATTGGAGATCAAGGAACAAGGAGCGCTTGAAGACCCGTTTGTAATGGAGCCAGGTTTAAATGTAATAGTTATATTTAAATATTATTTCTTGCACCCCTAGGGTTTGACCTTTTGGTTCACTTGGTGGCTCTAGTGAACCAAACTAGAATAAAAGTCCATAATCAATCCGGGTAGAATATAGTATTCTATATGTGCATGCTTATACTATATATATTATATATTATGCAAACATGCTTCGCATGTTCATTAATATACGCGTATTTTATATATATGTGCATGCTACGCTAAACAAGATGAGACAAATTAATAACAAACCCCTCAATTTTTATATTAAGTCCTAAGCGTTCAAAGATATTTGGAATATCGAACGCCGCTTTCTAGCATGATAAAATTAATAGAGTATTAAATATTTAATATGAGTTTGTTGTGTCACCACAAGGCAAGTATTAAGTATTTAAGATGTTAATTTATCACATTTGATGCTTATAAAGAAAATTGAACAATATTGTTTTTTGTTGTGTCACCACAAGGATGATATTTTTCTTTTTGAATATATGGAGTGCTAGGTCGGACTTAACTTGGATAATTTTGATTCGGATGTACCACCACTTGATCAAAATAATCTAAGAAGCAAAAGAAAAGGAGTTGCATAGTTGATGTAATTGATAAAAGTTGTCTACCTATTTATTTATATATAGTTTGTTGTGTCACCACAAGGCTATATACATTTGAAATGAGATCCTTATTCTCACTAGCAAATCTTTAATTAGATTTTGCCGAACTATATAAGTGAGGGTAATATAGTTTGAAGAAAATAGTGGGAGATACCAATTTAAAACAAGACCTAATTTATTTTGGTAATTAATAAAAGAATGTATGCTAAAATGTTGTTAATTACAAATTCATTTACAAAATTTTACAATGTCTTAATTACTATCACTGCGAAACATATTAGATGTTATTTAACCGGGACCGTATTAAACGGATTGGTTAAGGAAATTGAGAATAGTTCTCATAGCTGAAAAGTTATCTTATGTTCTTAATACGCCTATCCTTGCAATGGTTGCGCATAATGCCTCGAGGAAGAGATTGCTACTTTTAGAAAGTGGCAAGATGATGCACTGATTGGCTCAACGCATCATACTCGCATCCATGAAAGTAACGAGCTTGTTGTCCACAAGATGAAACTATGGATGTTTTTTACTATATTCCGCACATCAAGTAGTTGATGGTGAGGAAAGTAGGACCGATAGATATCGGATATCTAAGGAGCTCTTTTCGATCTAGAATGGCCAATGGCACTATAAATGCAGATAAAAAGTCCTTAACATTATCAATTTGATTGATCAATTAGACAACGAGTTTTGTCATGGATGGAGAGTTGAGCCAAGATTTGATCTTGCACTCACTCCGGACTCCTTTCACAATTGTTGTGAATTTTATATGAACAAGCTAGATATCACCTCACCGATTTGCTTAACATATTGAAAAATGTTGAGAGTCACTTTTCAACCAAGAAAGATCAAGTCTTCTTGGTAGGGGCCAAAGGATCTTCCGAAAAGAAGAACGATTCAAAGAAGGTAAATAGAAAGGCGTAAACAAAGGATAATAAGAACAAAAGCGATGCGCATTAGCAAAGGAGCTTGCTTCCACCGCTATAAGCCTCGACCTTCGGAAAGAAAGCTCATGAGAAGCATCTTGCAGAGGCTAACCAAAGAAGCTTAGTGAAGTTTGATTATAATACGCTTTTGTTCATGATTGAAATAAATTTTCTTTAAGTCGAGGTTCTACTTGGGTATTGGATACCGACTTTGGTTATCATAAATATAGATTTATGAAGGGACCAAGCGTAAGTAGAAAGTTAAACAAGGTAAGTAATCCTATGTGTGGGAAATGAAGCAAAGGTTCTTTGATATTAGCCATAGAAACTTATAGTTTAGCAATGCCTACGGGCAAATCTATTAAGTCAATAAGTTGTTATTGTATTCCAGTTCTTGTTAAAATATTATTTCCATTTTATTGTTGGACAATGAAATCTTTGGTATTATAATTAAGAACAATTGTTGTTCTATTTATAATAATAATGTTTTGTATAGAAGCGGAATATTACTTAATGGATTTTGTATACTTGACTTACGTGAAAAATTATTTTGTAAATTGAACAAACTAGTATAAGAAAAGGAGATGATCATTCAAAGAGTTGAATGTATGTATTTGTTGAAATACAAGTGTGAATTATTTGAAAGGTTCAAAGAATTGTAAATGAAACAAATTGACAAAGTATTAAGATTCTTTGATTAGATTAAGGAATAAATACTTGTGCAATAAGTTTCTAGATCATCTCAAATGGTTTTCTCATAATGGACACCTCTTGATACATAATAATTGATTGATGTATCCGAAAGAAAAATTGTACCTTGTTGGACATGGTGTTGTCCATAATGATTTTACCGACATTCGGTATCCTTTCAGGATCATGTCCTAGAAATGGCTGCATATCTACGAAAAGGTAACCTCAAAATCCAGCCCCAAGACTCCATAAAAGTTATGGACATGGAGGATTCCTAATCTTAAGTATGTTAAGATAAGGGTTGTCCAACTTATGTGAAAAGGTTTCAAAAGGATAAGCTTGGGACAAGATTTGACATGTATCTGATTTGTGGGACATCCTAAAGTAAGTTTAGGGTATATGTTCTATAATTCTACTTAGCAAAAGGTGTTTGTTACAAAACACGCTGCCTTCTAAGATAAAGGTGTTTATCATTAAAAAGGGCTAGTGGGAGGATAATAGATCTTGAAAAGTTCAAGAACCACAAAACACTATAAGTCAAATAAGAGGAACTATAGATAACTATTGTACCTCACAAGATCGTAAATCGGAATCGAATAGCACCAAGAAGATACCTAGGAGGTATGGATTCATCATAGATGATGATGATGAGGTACACATCATAGAAGATGATGATCCAGTTACATACGATGAGGTAAGAGTTCTAGTGTGTACAAAAGGGACAGTGGGAGCGCCGTGACATTCCTAATATTATATGTTGATATACTATGGATAAGGAATGACATACTAATGCTACAATCAGTAAAGATAAAGTTGTCTAAACATTCCTCCATGAATGATTTGGAAAAGTATCTTAATTGGGGATAAAATCTATATAGATAGATTTAAAAGGATGCTCAACTTAACCCAAGGAACGTATATTCATTTGATGCTAAAGTCGTTTAGCATGGCAAACTCCAAGAGATGTCTCATGTTGATGAGCTATGGAGTGTATCTCTCTTTATAGTCCCCACAAACTATTAAAAGAAGAGAGATCGCATGAGTGACAATCATGTATGCAATGAAATGTACGAGACCTGATGACGATCAGTCATATTATGGAGAAGTTCACTATGAGTCAGTGAAAAACATCTTAAAGTGCTTAACCGGCACTAAGGATGTGATCATATTCACGGTGGGTCTTAATTAAAACTAGAGGGCTTAACAGACTCAAGTTTTTCAAAACAGACTCAAGACGACGAGAAAAATCCACTTTAAGGTAAAGGTTACCTTGAGCAATTAGTGCGTTGAATTGGAAAGGTTCCAAACAAAGAAAGAGTTCTTTGGTTTAGTGATAAAGACAAAGTATATAGCTATAAATGAAGTCGCAAGTTGATTGTTTGGATTAAAAGTTCATTCTGAGAACTACCAGAATAGTTCCTAAGTCTCATTTGGATCTAAACATGTGTTGTGGCACTTTCATTTGATTATTAGAATCATGAAAGATGGGAAATCACTATAGAGATAGTGGACTCTCAAGAACAACATTACATATCCATTAACTAAAGCTTATCCAACAGCAGGATAATCGTCACTTAGAGAAGAAGAGCATGAGTTACCATGACGATTGGCTTTAGTGCAAGTGGGAGATTGAAAGTAGTATGCACACAAGCCAATCATGTTTGATGATAAAGCATATACTTTGTAACAATCTTATTCATTTATTAATAAAAAGTATTAATTTATTAAAGGCTTTTAATTATCTACATGTTCTTTGTTTTATAATATGTGATAAACCCATAGTTTTAAGCAATGTTTTTAGAATAATGATGATGATCATTCTAATGAGATCTAAATTCTTAGAAAGCTTAAAACTAAAATAGTTCCCAATCATTGGATTACTAAATTGGGGATTAGTGAATCCGGATAGATTGGTACATACGTTCTTTCTTGCTCATTGGATGAGGATGATTGATCTCATGATCATTTGTGTGGAGACGCTAAAGCAAGTATGTAGGTGCTTATTAGAGAATAAGTTCATTTGAGCGTGGCTCGCTAAGGAATACCTAATGGAGTTTTACTTGCTCGTCAATAGGAATTTCTGTAGTGATAGTAGTCAAGTGATCCTTGGACTTGAGATCATCATAGTATCTTGTGTATGATGAGTTATACTTTGACTTATTCCTTAAGACCCTTAGGGTATATCAAAGGGTATGCTTGGGTATAATAAGTTGTACATGGAGATAATGTATGATCAATAAAGAATCTACCACTTCAAATAAAAGAAGAAAAATGTCCTATGTGATTCGATAAATGACAACCCAAAGAGTCCTTGGCGAGGCGTAATGAAATTAGAAAGGAGTTTCTAATTTGCATTATTTGGAGTTGTGCATTTAAGAGTCGAAATACATATAATTAAATAAAATAAGACTTGTGATAAAGAATTCTTATGTCTTATATTTAATTGGGACATTGTATGGTGGAAGGATTGAATTATACGGTAACTATTAACTCAAAGGTTCTTTTATGATTAATGTTGAAATCTATATTATCCGGAAAGTCGTTGATCATTAGGAGGCTTATCCCTATTGTAGAATAAATATTATTTATTTAAATAAATTAATTGTTTAATTTATTTATTTAAATAAGATTAGAATTGTTCTAATTGATTTATTCACAATAGGTTTAATATGGAGAACCTAAAGGGTCACACCATAAAAGGAAGAATAATTATTTAAGAAGTTAATGGCATAATCGTAATAATATGTTAAGTATATTTAATTTAATCTATGGTGATAGAATAAATTAAATAGCTTAATATTTATTATTTAATATTTTAGAAATATTAAATATAAATTAATAAGAGGAGTCTTATTAATATTATTATAATTATTATTATTTTAATTTCTAAAAGAGTTTAGGAATTAATTTAATATAAGTACTCTCATTTATTCCTAATTGGATTAGGAAGGAAAATTAGTTAAAGGAGTTTAATTAATTATCCCTAATAAGATTAGGGAGCTTAATTAATTAAAAGAATTTAATTAATTAAATAAAACCCAATTCCTTAATTGTTAAGGTGGGTTGCCCACATCTATAAATAAGAGGAGTCTTATTATGGGTGGTGGGTTGTTGACTTTTACAACGTAATAATTCCAATTTGTTGGAGAGTACGCCTTTCTATAGAGATAGAAAACTAGGGTTGAGCCAATACCCCATCTTCTTGAATCTTTATTTTTCCTTGGTGGATCACCTTTAGAGGCCAAACATATGGGTGGCTAACGTTGATCAAAGGAAGGAACCAAACCCGGTGGATTCAAGTTGAACGCGAAAGGATTTGGAGGTGAACTTGTACCTGAGGAAGCTCGATCTTCAAGGGTATGATTTTATTCTTTATCTTTTCGTTTAATTAATAATTATGCATAAAGGGTGATCCGGGTATATGGTTTGTAAAAAATTTTAAACTCTGATTTTTCACGTTTCCGCACTTTTATGCAATTTGATTGCGTTCTTGAATATTACAAACCAAACAGTATCAAGAAAGAAGATCACCAACGCCATCATGGTTGCAAGCATGAGAAAGTTTTTAAGTACCTAGTAGAAGAGCTTACAGTCATCTTAGAAATCCATCATGTGCAGCCATCAAGTATCAAGAGGAATAATCTTCAAGGCAGTTCATCAAGGGATTATCAGAAGTGGTTGAGTAACTGAAGAAGCTGAGCATCATGCAACACTCAACTGCACATTAAGGATGATCACGCCAAGCTGCTAAGTACAGAAGATGTTTAGAGCTTAAAGACATCTTAGCAGCTCAGCACCAACTCCAACAAACAAATAAACAACTCAACAACAAGAAGCGAGATTCGAGGGGTCATTGTTCAAGGACTAAATGAAGATTCCAAGTCTCTGGCTGGGCTTGAAGAGTTCCTAGGAACTAGAAAAGTTCCAAGGTCAGCCGGGCCTCAAGAGTTCTTAGTGAATCAAGTCCCAAGGTCTGGCTGCTGGCCTGAAAGGAATCTTCTTGATTCAAGGTGCTTCCTTCCTTAGTGGAAATCTCGCTAGTTGAAAGCAGAAGAGTGGATTAGGAGCTTGAGTCTCTGAACCACTTAAAACCCCTTGTGTCTTTTACTTTATCTCATTTACATTATGTACATTAACTGTTATAACTGCTATATATGTTTTAACTGCTTACCACTGAACTAACTCTATGAACAATGTATGTATGATTATGAATATATCAATGAAGGGGATCTTTTACTTATTCCGTTGTGCTTGAAAAGATTCTTATGTTTGTCAAATGCTAAATTATTAGCAATACAAAATAAACTAGAAAAGAATTAGAAAGTAAAAGGATCTATTCAACACCCCTTCTAGATCTATTGTGCCTACTGGGAACTAACAGGTCTGAATTGATTTTGTTACAAAAAAATATTTAAAACATGTTTTTCATTTTGGTGGGCCCCACTTACATATGGTAAATGCTGAATTTAGATTGTAAGGTGTGCATAGGAAATTTAAGTAAAAATATTAATATTTTATTAAATTTGCTAATTTGGTGTTCTAAGCATTTTCCTATAAATAGGGTGCTTAGGTTAGAATTGGAAATCACACTAGAAACTGAAGTTTTTTCTCTCTATATTATCGAGCGTATTTTTGTGAGTATTTTGATACTTTGAGTGTTGCTATACGGTGCAAGTTTTCTTTAGCGTTATATATGATATTCAAGCTAGAAGTACTATTCTTTTGAGGTAAGGGATGTTGTTTTCTTCGTAAATGATACTATTTCTTTCAATATCATTAAACCGGAATATTGGTATGAATTTTATTATGAAATTTTTACCTTTTCATGTCGGAATTACTATTCACGAGTTACTATTCATGAGTTACTATTCACGAGTACTATTCATGAAGTATGATGATTTTTCTTGTGGAATTTCTACCCTTTTAGTGTCAGGATTACTATTCACGTACACGACACTATTCACGTATACGACACTATTCACAAAAAAAAAATATTTTTCTTTCTTTGTCCAAATTGTCTAATGTTGTAAGACCCCAACTTTTATGAATAAAAATGAATTTTCTATAAATATCATTTTTGAATATTATGGAATAAATTTGATATAATGTTATAGTTGTAGGTAATATTTATAAATTTTGCAAAGTACATGCAAGTTGTTATATAATATTCGATTGGTCGGGAATATTAAATGCGACGATTTCCACACAATCATTGGTGGACCTCAAGAATGTAATTATTGCGGATCGAGAAAAACGACAAAAAATATTTTGATGAAAATAACGATTTAAAGTTTTACCGTTGATAATCTTGTTGAACTACCTAAGTAGTGAAAGTACTGATAATACGCGTGGTTGCGTAGTAGCATTACCTGTATTGATTATTAATGCTTATGTGAGAAGTCACTCGGTTTGATTCAATTATTATCGATATTTTATATATTATTAAATCAATAATTGAGATGACGAAGTTGTTAATATTATTATTTGCATTATAAGCGATGTCTCAGAAGTTACGCTAAGGAGAGGTTTGGTCACCTAATTGCTTGCGCCAATAAGGAGAAATCCTTATTGAAATCCTCTCTTTCACGGGAACAATTGATCGATTAATAGTGTGAATAATAATAATGATGATGACATTTTGTTTTATTCATATTATTAACGTAATAAAACAGAAAAACTTTTTATATAAAACAAAATACTTTTATAAAAGTTATTCGTTTTATTAGGCTAATAGTAAAATCTTTTTATATAAAACAGAATACTTTTATAAAGTTATCTGTTTTATTAGACAATAATTAGAATATATTATAATTATTCGTGGAGATATTATAATCAGAATATATTTGTGGAGATGCCTGTACTTACCAACGAGGAGAACGTGCAACAGGCTGGCAATGTACCTCCTGTGAATAACAATTTTGGCGAGATGATGAGCGAGGGATGTTTAGAAGCTTTTTGCGATTCATGCAAAATCGCACGAGGAGACTCGTGTTCAAAATATAGGAGGAAATGATAGCAATTCACGGGTGGTCACAGCCAAGCAGTTCAAAGAGTTGGGACCACCAGAATTCTGGGGAAAGCCGGATCCAATTAAGGAGGAGACGTGGGTCAAACAAATTACCAAGATATTCGATGTCTTGGTATGCATGGAGGAACAGAAAGTTCCATTCGCTACTTTTATGTTAAAAACGAGGCAGAGATTCTTGGTGGGAATCATGAAGCATACCCATCCAAACCGCACTCAAAGATGTCGTGGGAGACGTTTGAAGCAGTTCAATGACAAGTACTTCCTCGAAAGTATTCGTCTATATGAAGGAAGTGGAGTTTATTAGATCAAGAATAACATGGCGGTGTCCCAAAGACGAGGCGTAAGTTCGTGGAGTTATCCAGGTTTGCACCTCATTTGGTGGAGAATGAGGAACGATGACGCGGATGTTTCGAGAGGTTTGAAACCCGGCAGATACGCCAAGATATCTCATTTCTCATAAATTTTCTCTCTATTCGGATGTTGTCAGCAACAGGCTCGGTTGTTAGAAGCGAGATAACGAGTACGTTCAACCGAGGGACCATAACCGTGGATCATATCAAGATTGTAGTCATCGTAATAACGATAACCAAATGGAGAAAGAAGAATACGGACAAAGCGGTAACCACGGTGGTAATCGTGGCCATAAAAATAGAAGAAGCGAGTCGGGAGGAGATTCAACAATGACCATGTGAAGACGCGTCGCCAAGAATAATCGGTTCCAAGGAGGAGAAAGACCACCCGGTCGAGTATGTTACAAATGCGGAAAGAGGGACATATCAGCCCAAACCGCCCACAACAGTTTAAGGTATGCTATAATTGTGGAAAAGAAGGACATATCGCTAGAGATTGTACGCAGATCGAAAACCCAAAGACAATGGGAATGGTGACTCAAAAGGATGTCCCGGAAAAGTCAAAGTCAACAATTCTAGAAGAGCGTTTGTCGTCGTGACCGATCAAAAAATGCGAGGACCCGAACGAAGTTAGCACGAGTTAGTTAATTATAAATTCTTGAAGTTTATACCTTACTAGATACCGTTCTACCCATTCTTTTTATCTCTTTGCTTGCGCCAACGTTTGAACTCGACTACGAAGAAATTAGATTTTGAACTATTTATGGAGACTCAGTTAGAGAAACTTTCATTACATCCGTTGTTTAGAAATCTTGCTTGATTCAGGTTGTTGGCACTATCACATTACACCGTTAACCTTATTTCTATAGAGATATTTGCTTTTGATGTGATTTTAAGGTTAACTACTCATCATGCCGAAATTGATTACTTTCGTAAGGTTGTTAGTTTTCATATTCTTAAGCAACTCGTTATTCAATTCAAGCAATCAAACCATTGTAGTCAAACATTTTCATATCAAGCCATGAAGTCATTCGCTTATTACGGATGTCAAGTTTTCTTAGTCCATGTTATGGATTTGAATAAAGACACGCCGATTTGAATAATATTCCTGTTGTTATTAATTTTTCCCGACGTATTTTTCGAAGAATTTCTTCGCTTACTCCCAAAGCTCGATATTAAATTTTGTATCGACTTTGAACCCCAGACAAAACTCATTTCTAAAATCTCATATCAAATGGCTCCTATTGAACTTCGTGGAGTTAAAAATTCAACTATGTAATTTGGTACCGAGCCTTTATCTGGTGACTTCCTTTGTGGAATGCACCAAGCCCGACTCTTCGTAGGGGACACCATATTCGCATGCGATAGTAAACCGATAGGTGTCATTGTAACGTCTTATCCAAGGTTGGGATATGAGTCACGATTGAGAACAACCTAAGTCGGTAATCAAAATCGTAGCTTTCAGGCTTAGTTGGTTATTATCGGAGATTCGTTGAAGGATATTCTCGAATCGCTATTCCATTAACGCAAATTGACTTCGTAGAGATACAAAATTCGAATGGAGCAAGGAATGTGGGAAGAGCTTCAAGAACTCAAGAGGAGACTCATTTCAAAGACATGTTCGACCATGCCATCATGGAAAAGTTTAACGTGGTAGGTGACGTGTTGAGTAGAAGATCGATATAAAATACGAAGTACGATATTGTCAAAGACTAATTTCAGTATAATTTACAAATAATAGAGATGGAGATGAAAACTCTAGGTACCCACGTGATGATATACGAGTATAATCGATTTTAATCGATAAAGTTAAAGTCATTTCAAGCTACACACCGAGGTGATGAATTTGAAGAAGGAGGGCAAGAAGTTGTTATTTCAAAAGCGAGAATCGGTGAGGTGAGGAAGCTCAAACCTTCGATTTATTAATCCATTTGAAATTCTCGATCGAATAGGAAGCGTGGCCTATAGACTTGTTTTACCGCCAAGTATGACGCGTGTTCATAACATTTTTTACGATCGATGTTACGTAAATATGTGGACGACCGAACCACGTCATTGAGTTAAGCCGGACGAGATAGCCAGAAAACTTAACGCATCACGAGGAGGAACTCCGTCAAGATCTTGGATAGGAAAGAACATGTCCTATGTATCGAGGTTATACCACAAGTTAAAGTTTTGTGGAGAAACCATGCTATTGAGGAAATGACCTGGGAGTTGGAAACGGAAATGAAAGCGATGTATTGTCATCTTTTTTGAAACACTGCAGTACGCGACGCCAATTTCGAGGACGAAATTTCATAAGGAGGGAGGTTGTAAGACCCCAAATTATTAATAAATGAAATTTATTTTCCTCTATTTATTATTTTGAAATAGTAAGGGTTGATTTGATTAATGTGGATAGTTATGGGTAAAATACGCAAATATTTCAAATAAGCAAGTGGTTATAAAATATTCATTGTTGTTTGGGAATATTCGTTTGGTCGTGGAATATTCTTCTTGCCGTTTGGGAATATTAAATGACGACCTTGATCTTTTATGGGCCCCATAACGAAAAGCGATTGGATGAAGAAAACGATAAATATAAGTTGTTTATAAATAATGGCGTAGTTGTTACCATTAATCTTGTTGAATACAGGAGGTTAAAACACACTTATTACTGCGTTCTTTGAAAAGAAGAGCATCAGTATTGCACCAATTATTGATTCTTACGTAAAAGGCACTACTCAATAATTGTTACAATAATTACTATTCAAGATTTTATTTTATTGATTCAATAATTGTTTGATTCATATTTTATATTCTTCGTTGTTTCAATAAATTGTCATTTAAAGATTTTCTATTATCGAAGCAATAATTTATATTATCTTAATAATATTATTAGATAACATTATTGGCAATGTCTAGAAAGTTACATCAAGGAGAGGTTTGGTCACCTAATTGCGGCGCCAAGAAGAGGAGAAATTCTTATTGGAAAGCCCTCTGCTCCTAAAGCTACCTGGTTGTCAATATTATGATTACGTAATATTATTTGTGAATAATTAATTATTGATTTATATGATGAGGAAAATATTGATTTTATGTAGATATAGATGGAGAAAATTTTAATGTGACAATTGTTGAAAATTAATATTTTATCTTTTTTTGATAAAATAATTCATTTAAATATATTATTTTAATAATATATTAAACGGTGATATTTTTATAATGAATGTGAGATATATGAGTATATGAGGAGGAAGAGTATTTTTGTGGCATTAAATGTTTAACACATGTTTTATGTGTTGGTGGACACAATTATTGACCGAAATTTGATTATAGCCTGTAAAATCGCCCGTTTGTGGATTTCGGTCAATTTCTGTTTGGAATTTGGAAAAACTTTCTTCTGTAAAGTTGTAGAGAATTGAATTTCCTATAAAAATTTGCGAGATTCAAATTTTCTGATAAAAGATCTATTTATTATGAATTATTGAAGTTCCTAAGCTCCGAAATAATTGATTTTTGGAAGTTTAAAATATTTAAAATAGGAAAAATGTTTTTTTAAATGTTTGTGGGCATCTTTAACATGTGTTGATGGCTGAGATCAGATTGTCTAGATGGGCATAGAGAATTTATTAAATATATTAATATTATATTAAATTTTCTGCTTTGGTGTTCTAAGCATTTTCCTATAAATAAGATGCTTAGGTTAGAATTGAAAATTACACCAGAAACTGAAGTTTTCTCTCTCTATATTATCGAGCGTATTCTTGTGAGTATTTTGAGTATACTTTGAGTATTGCTATACGGTGCAAGTTCAAGTTATAGTCAATATTCGGCATTTCAACTAAAAGTACTGTCTTTAGAGGTAAGGGATATTATTTTTTTTCGTAATGATATTATTTCTTCAATATCATTATGCCGAAATATTGGTTGGAAATTTTTATCAAATTTGAAACTTTTTCATGTCGGGGTTACTATTCATGAGTTACTATTCACGAGTTACTATTCATGAGTTACTATTCACGAAAGTTACTATTCATTTAGTACTATTCACTTAAGCGTGAAGATGTTTTTTTGTGAAATTTCTATCTTTTGGTGTCTGAGTTACTTATTCACGATATCAAGACTATTCACGATACTCAAGACTATTCAATAGAAAAATTAAATTTCTTCTTTTTGTCCAAAATATCTATTCGGATACTAGCTTTGATTGTATCCATGTTTTGATCATTCTTGAATTTTACTCCACTCGATTACTTATGAAGTATTTTTGAACTTGGATTGTTTAAAATACGAATCCTTAGTATTGTTCTTTTGTTTCACTAGATTCGTTTCCTTTAAAATATTTTTCATCATCCTCATCCTAAAATGATATTATTTTGAATATCTTTGGCCCGTAGTGCAAAGATGAGCAGTGTTGAGATGAACATGACCTCATCGATTAATATCTTTGGCCCGTAGTACAAAGATGAGCAGTGTTTAGATGAACATGACTAATCGATGAATATCTTTGGCTCAGTAGTGCAAAGATGAATATTTGATTCCAGATATATATTGATTGATGTTACTGAGGATAAAATATCGACGATGAAATTTTAAATTCATATATAGAAGATAGTAGTTTCCATTCTCTACTTAACTCTTCTAATGAATTGTTGTTTTCACTGCAGATTGTTGATTTAAAACTGGTTGTCTATTGTATTCTATTAGATTTTTCCTCGTTGGAGACTAACGATAATTTGTTGTATATTATCTTAGTCATAATATTCTTTACTTGGGCTAGTTGAGCTCACCCTTTTCTTTTTGTTCCATTTTTCTTCTCAGAGGCGAGAATGTAGCGAGTACTAGTTGGGGTATGGAATGAAGGTTCTAGAGAGAGTTGTTTAGTAGTCCTCACTATTTTTGTAAAATAATGTATCAATAATTATGATGGGGATTTATTTATATGGATATTGTCTAGATGGCAATATCGTATTTAAACTCACAGTTTATATGTTGTAATAATAAAGTTGTAGTTATTCCTGTACCATGTATTTGGCGACTCAGAATGGGTTGGATGGATTGGACCAATTTTGGGGGCGTCACAGTGTCGTTCTCCAGTATGCTGGGATTAGGTGGGTGAAGCAACGTTGTTGGGACCGGAGTTGGTACGTATGACTACGGAAAAGAATCAAACGATCCGACAACGTATAAAAACCTCACAAGACCAATAAAAAAGTTATGTTGATCTTCATCGAAAGGACATAGAATTTGATATTGGAGATCATATGTTGTTATGTGTTGCTCCATGAAAAGGAGTTACGAGATTTGGAAAGAGAGGAAAGCTCAATCCTCGATTCATTGGCCCATTTTTAATCCTCGATCGAGTAGGGACTGTAGCCTATAGACTCGCTTTACCGCCAAGTATGTCTCGTGTTCATAACGTTTTTCATATATTCATGTTACGTAAATATGTGAAAGACCCGAACCATATTATTGAGTTAGAACCGGACGAAATAGCGGAAGATTTAACGTATGAAGAGGTTCTTGTTCAAATCTTGGATAAGAAGGAACATATTCTACACTCCAAGGTTATACCTCAAGTCAAAGTGTTATGGAGGAACCACGATGTTGAGGAAATGACCTGGGAGTTAGAATCTGAAATGAAATCAAGATATCCTTACCTCTTCGACATACCAGGTACATACCCTAATTTTGAGGGCGAAATTTCATAAGAAGGGGAGATTGTAAGACCCCAACTTTTATGAATAAAAATGAATTTTCTGTAAATATCATTTTTGAATATTATAGAATAAATTTGATATAATGTTATAGTTTTGGGTAATATTTATAAATTTTGAAAAGTACGCAAGTTGTTATATAATATTCGATTGGTCAGGGAATATTCGTACGACGACACAATCATTGGTGGACCCCACAATAGAATTATTGTCGGATTGAGAAAACGACAAAAATATTTTTATGAAAATAGCGGCGGAAGTTTTACCGTTGATACTGTTGAACTACTCGGTAGTAAAAGTATAGTAATACGTGTAGTTGCATAGTAACACACAATATTGATTATTAATGCTTATGTGAGAAGTCACTCAGTTTGATTCAATTATTGTAGATATTTTATATGTTATTATATCAATAATTGAGATGACGAAGTTGTTAATATTATTATTTGCATTATTAACAATGTCTAGAAGTTCTGCCAAAGAGAGGTTTGGTCACTTAATCATACGGCGCTTGATAGGATAAATCCTTATTGGAAATCTCCTCTTTCCAGGAACGACACGGGTCGATTAATAGTGTGAATAATAATAATGATGATGACATTTTGTTTTATTCGTATTATTAACGTAATAAAACAGAAAAACTTTTTATATAAAACAGAATACTTTTATAAAAGTTATTCATTTTATTAGGCTAATAGTAAAATCTTTTTATATAAAATAGAATACTTTTATAAAGTTATCTGTTTTATTAGACAATAATTAGAATATATTATATTTTATTATGCATAGTGTTTGCATAGTGCTCGTGATAGTGTTTGTATAGTAAATTTTTTAAAAATTATTCGTTTTATTAGATTATAAATAGAATATATTATATTTTATATAAAATATTTTGCTTTAAATATGGATCGTCCGATTAAAGTAAATCAATCTGGACCGTTCATGGATTGGTTATTATTCATTCTATTCTTCTATAAATGAAGCTCATTCCTTCATTATTTCTTACTTAATTCCTTTGAAACTCTCAGAGAGAGAAACTATAGAGAGAAAGAAGAAAAGTATTCTATTACTTCACTACATTCGATATCAAGTTTTTTTACTAGTAAGGGTATTATTTCTTTTGTATTCATGAAGAGAACTTCTATTATTCCATCTTTATTATTACGTTGGAATAACTCAGATACGCTGAGCTACCCTATACTTGGTGAAATTCTTACGTATTCCATTCTTTATTATTCGTTAGAATATCCTTTCATGCTTTCTGTAGGAATTGGTTAAAATCTTTATTATTATGTTGGATCATCCTGTTGGTGTGAATTTTACGACATGGTTCCGTCATTTAGTATTCGTTGGAATAACACAATACATACAAGTACCACATGCATGGTGATTTCTGTTGTATTCTATTCTTTATTATTTTGTTGGAATATCCTGTCAGTGCGTATTATGCCTGACCTAGTTCCATTATTTATTATTCTGATGGAATAACTCGCCTCATGCTGCTAGACTCGCATGCATGGTGATTTCTTTTGTTATTCCATTATTTATTATACTCAGTTGGTTAAAGTTTTGACTTCTACACTCCATGAAATTAGTGGAATATTCTTGATATTTGCGATTCATCCAATATCTTTTCATGGAAATATTCTTCTGAGCATTCTTGAATTTTACTTTACAAAGAAGTATCATGTTGACAATTTGGACGTTATTAGTTCCTGAATAAATTAATTCTTGAACTTGTTTTATTGAATTCTTATATCATTGTCATCATCCTCATATTTATATTTTGTTGAAAGTTATTTGTGGCCTGTAGTGCATGGATGGACTTGGTATGATTATGACCAGGGATTATTCGGTGTAATCATGACCGTAATGTTACAAATGATGTGGTAAAAGTGCTCATTAGCTCGTAGTGCATTGATAAACAGTTGTTGGCATGATCCTGACCATTGATGAATACAAAAATATCCTTGGCCCGTAGTGCATGGATAATTTGTGGTCGTGACCCTAATGAATATCCTTGGTCGTAAAAGTGTGGATGATGTGGATTATTTATTGTCGAGTCTCGACGATAAAAGTGATGAAAACCTTTTAAATCATAAAAGATAGTAGATTTTATTCTCTACTTGACTCTTTTAATGGATTCAGATGTTTATTTGCAGTTAAACTTGATGTCTATTGTATTTTATCGGTTTAACATTATTGAGGACTAATGATAATTTATTCTCGCATTATCTTAGTCATAATATTTCATCGGGCTAGTTGAGCTCACCCTTTCTTTCACCGTTTCTCTTCAGTGAAATGAGAACGAGCGGGACTAGTCGAGGAGCGGAGTGATGGTCAGAGATCTTTGTCTTAGTAGTCCTCACTATTCATTAAATAGTTTGATAATAAATGTAATGAGGACTAAATTGAGTGTGGATATTGTCTAGATAACAATATTTGTATTAAAACTCACAACATGTATTTTGTCGTAGTTTACACGACTGTTGTATAATCAAGTTGTATTTGAATTTAGTACCATGTATTTGGCGACTCAAGATGGGTGATGTATACCTATTTTGGGGGCGTCACAAATGTGGTTATTATCTTTGATTGTATCCATGTTTTGTTCTTTATTTTTGAATTCTGCTCCACAATTGATTATTATGGAGTATTTTTGAACTTGAATAAACTGAAGTACGAATCCTTAATATTTGTTCTTTTGTCTCACTGGATTCGTTTTCTTTAAAATATTTTTCATCATCCTCAGTCCTAAATGACGATATTACTGAATATCTTTGGCATGTAGTGCAAAGATGAATGATTTCCTGATGAATATCTTTGGCCCGTAGTGCAAAGATGAACAGGTGTTGAGATGAACATGACCAACAAATGAATATCTTTGGCCCGTAGTGCAAAGATGAATATTTGATTCAAGATGTGTATTGATTGATGTTACAGGAATAAAATATTGATGATGGACTTTTGAATTCGTAGATGATAGTAGATTTCATTCTCTACTTAACTCTTCTAATGAATTGTTGTTTCTGCTGCAGTTGTTGATCTAAAATTTATTGTCTATTCCCTGTTGAGGACTAAGGATAATTTGTTGTACATTATCTTAGTTATAATATTCTTTACTGGGCTAGTTGAGCTCACCCTTTTCCTTTTTGTTCCATTTTTCTTATCAAGAGGCGAGAATATAGTGGGAACTAGTCGGGGTATGGAGTGATGGTTCAAGATAGTTGTTTTAGTAATCTTCACTATTTTGTAAAATAGTGTATCAATAATTGTAATGAGGACTTTATTTGAGTGTGGATATTATCTAGAAGACAATATTTGTATTTAAATTCACAGCATATGTGTTATTGTATTTTGCACGACAATTGTATTAATAAAGTTGTAGTTATTTCTGTACCATATTTTTGGCAACTCAGAATGGGTGATGTATACCTATTTTGGGGGCGTCACATTTTGTATCAGAGCTTAGGGATATGGTCTCTGGCGAAGATCGGGGAATAGAACTAGGAGGGGAGAGACGAGTAAATCCTTCGCTAGTGTGTCCTACCTAAGCTTATTTGTTATTTAATTGGTCGGTCAGAATATAGGGATAATATGTGGCATGTCAATTAACCATTGTTTTGTGACAGTAAAATGGCATCTGAAGATGTTGAGATAAGCAATAGAGCACATGAGACCGTTGAGTCATCACTGATCAATACCCAGGATAAGGTGCATCAAGAAGGTAATAACCCTCCTGTAAACAATAATACCGACCAAATGATGAACGATGGTATATTTAGGAACTTTCTAGAATTCATACAAAACCAAACGAGAGAGACTACTGTTCAAAATGCAGGTGGAAAAACTGGCAACTCACGGATGGTCACCGCTAAGCAGTTCAAGGAGTTGGGACCGTCGAAGTTTTTGGGAAAGCCAAAACCACTTACGGCAGAGACGTAGATAAAGCAGATCACTAAGATATTTGATGTCTTGGGATACTCAGAGGAGCAAAAGGTTTCTTTTGCCACCTTCATGTTGTGAGGAGCAGCAGATTATTGGTGGGAATCCGTAACGCATACTAAGGCTATCGCACTGAAGATGTCTTGGGAGAAGTTCCAAGAATTGTTCAACGACAAGTACTTTCCCAAAAGTATTCGTCACATGAAGGACGTAGAGTTCATCAAGCCGGAGCAAAACAATATGAACGTGTCGCAGTACGAAGCTAAGTTTGCCAAGTTGTCCCGATTTGCATCCCATTTGGTTGATAATGAGGAGAGAATGACGCGAATGTTTCTGCGAGGTTTGAAACCTGAAATACGTCAATACCTCATTTCTCACAAACTTTGTTTATATTCAGATGTTGTGAATAGGGCTCAGTTATTGGAGCGTGATAATGAGTCAGCTCAACCGAAGAATAATGATCAACAACTCGATGATAATCGTACCGGTGGCAACAGTCATTGGAACAATGATAACTATCGTGGAGGAAATTATCATGCCAAAAATGGTAACCACTTCGGTGGTAATTATGGCCAAGATAATAGGAAAGGTGAGTCAAGTGGAAATTTCAAAAAGAGAAGATTCAACAATTACGAGAAGATGTCGGCACCAGCACCAGCAACAAGTTCTAGGGGAGGAGAAAGACCGCCAGTTAGATGCTATAGATGCGGAGAGGAGGGACACATAAGTCCAAACTGTTCATAGCCTTCCAAGGTATGTTTTAGTTGTGGAAAAGATGGTCCAGCTAGGACGGTGGCACCAAAGGCGGATATGGACAAAACAAAGTCGGCGGTTTCAAGAAGAGCGTTTTTTGTGACTTCTCAAAAAGTGAGTAACCGGAACGAAGTTAGCACGGGTTAGTTAATTATAAACTCTTGCGAAGTTTATACCTTATTAGATATCGGTTATACCCATTCTTTGATCTCTCCTACTTGTGCTCAACATTTGAACTTGACTACTGGGAAAATAGACTTTAACTAATCTGTTGAAACTCCGTTAGGAGAAACTTTCGTTACATCCACTTTTTATAAATTTTGCTTGATTTAAATTGGCATCTTCACCCTACCTGTTGATCTTATCTCTTTAAAGATATTTGCATTTGATGTGATTTTAGGGATTGATTGGGTAACTACTCATCATGCTAAAATTGATTGTTTTTGTAAGGTTGTTAGTTTTTATATTCCTAACCAACCTATTCTGCGAATTCAAGCAACCAAACCATTGAAGTCAAACACTTTCATATTAAGCCATAAAGTCATTCATTTATTGAAAAACGGATGTCAAGCTTTATTAGCCCATTTCATGGATTTAAACAAAAATGCATCAGATTTGAATGATATTTTTGTTATTTCCTAACGTATTTCCTGAAGAACTTTCTGGCCTACCCCCAAAGCGTGATATTGAATTTTGTATCGACTTTGAACCCGGTACAAACCCATTTCTAAAATCCCATATCTAATGGCTCCTATTGAACTTTAGGAGTTAAAAACCCAACTATAGAAGTTGGTACCCGAGCCTCTATTTGGTGACTTCCTTTGTGGAATGCACCGAAGCCAAACTCTTCATAGGGGATGCCATATTCGTGCGATGGTAAACTGATAGGTGCCATTGTGACGTGATATCCAAGACTGGAATATGAGTCATAGTTGAAAGCAGCCTAAGTCAGTAATCAAAATACGTAGCTTTCTAGGCTTAGCTGGTTATTATCGGAGATTCGTGTAAGAATTTTCTCGAATTGCTACTCCATTAACTCAGCTGACTCGAAAAGATACAAAATTTGAATGGAGCGAGGAATGTGAGAAAGGTTTTTAAGAACTCAAGAGGAGACTCATTTCGGCACCTGTTCTGACCATACCATCTTGGAAAAGCAAACGTGGTAGCTGACGCATTAAGTAGAAGATTGTATGCGGGTACGAGTGCGATGATGTTAACATAAAGACCCATTTCGTATAACTTACAAATGATAGAGATAGAGTTAAAGACTCTAGGGACCCATATGATGATGTCAAATATACGCGTAAAACCGACTTTAATCGATAAAGTTAAGGCTGCTCAAGCTACATACCCGGAGCTGATGAATATGAAGAAGAAGGTGCAAGAAGGCGTTATTCTAAAAGTAAGAGTCGAGAAAGAGAAGAAATCTCAACCTTCGATTTATTAGTCCATTTGAAATCCTCGATCGAGTAGAAACTGTGGCCTATAGACTCGCATTACCGCCAAGTATGTCGCGTGTTCATAACGTTTTTCGCGTATCGATGTTACGTAAATATGTGGACAACCCGAACCACATTATTGAGTTAGAACCAGATGAAATAGCCGAAGATTTAACGTACGAGGAGGTATCTGTCAAGATCCTGGATAGGAAGGAGCATGTCCTACGCAAAAAGGTTATACCAAAAGTTGGAACCAGAAATGAAAGCGAGTTATCCTCACCTTTTCGAAATACCAAGTACGTACATCAATTTCGAGGATAAAATTTCATAAGGAGGGGAGGTTGTAAGACCCCAATTTTTTTTTTTTTATAAAATAGAATTTCCTCTATTTATTATTTTAAAATAGTAAGGGTTGATTTGATTAATGTGGTTAGTTATGGGTAAAATGCGCAAATATTTCAAATAAGCAAGTGGTTATAAAATATTCATTGTTGTCGGGGAATATTTGTTTGGTCATGGAATATTCTTACTATCGAGGAATATTCGTACGACGGCGCAGCCTTATGTGGGCCCTATAACGGAAAGCGATTGGATGAAGAAAACGACAAGTTTGAGTTTTTTAAAATAAAGGCGTAATGGTTACCGTTAATATTGTTGGAATATCTTGGTTAAAATACAAGAATGTCTATTAGGTCGCACAAGAAAGTATACCAGTATTGCATAGTATTTTTAAATTATTAATTCTTACGTAGGAAGACACTACTCAATAATTGTTACAGTAATTATTGTTTAATATTTTATTTTATTAATTTAATAATTGCTACGTTGATATTTTATATTATTGTTATTTCAATAATTGTCACTGCACAGTATTTCCCATTATCAGATCAATAATTCATATTATTTGAATAATATTATTAGATATCATTATTGGCAATGTCTAAGGAAGTTCTGTCTAAGGAGAGGTTTGGTCACCTAATTGTGCGCCAGTAAGGAGAAATCCTTATTGGAAAGCCCCCTCTTTCCTGGGAATGACCTGGTTGTCATTATTGTGATTCTGTAATATTATTTGTGAATAATTAATTATTAATTTATATGATAGGGAAAATATTTATTTATGTGGATATAAATGGAGGAATTTTTAGAAAAGTGACAATTGTTAAAAATTGATAATTTATCTTTTCTGATAAAATAATTCATTTAAATATATTATTATATTATAATAATATAATAGTGGTGATATTTTTACAATGAATGTATGATATATGAATAAATGAGGATGAAGAGTATTTTTGTTATAATAAATGTTAAAAACATGTTAAACATGTTAGTGGACCCTATTTTTGACGGAAATTTGATTATAGCTTGTAAATCGTCCGTATGTGGATTTCGGTCAATTTCTGTTTGAAATTTGGAAAAACTTAAACTTACAAAATTGTAGAGAATTGAATTTTCTATGGAATAGACATAAGATTCGAATTTTTCTGATAAAAGGGATATTTATTATGAATTATTGAAGTTCTGGAATATTGGGTCTGAATTGATTTTGTTACAAAAAAATGTTTAAAACATGTTTTTCATTTTGGTGGGCCTCACTTGCTTATGGTAAATGCTGAATTCAGATTATAAGGTGTGCGCGGGAAATTTAAATAAAAATATTAATATTTTATTAAATCTTCTGCTTTGGTGTTCTAAATATTTTCCTATAAATAGGGTGCTTAAGTTAGAATTGGAAATCACACCAGAAGCTGAAGTTTTCTCTCTATATATTATCGAGCGTATTTTTGTGAGTATTTTTGTGAGACCCCAAATTTTATGAATAAAGATTAAATTTCTTAAAATATTTTTTTTGAATATTATGGTGTGGATTTGATATAATATTATATAGTTGTGGGTAATATTTATAAATTTTACAAAGTATGCAAGTTGTTATATAATATTCGATTGGTCGGGGAATATTCTTTTTATCGAGGAATATCCGCATTTACGATTAACAATCATTAGTGGACCCCACAATGTAAGTATTGTCGAAGTTAGAAAAAGATGTAATTATCATTTTATAAAATAACTACGAAAGTATTACCGTTAAAACCGTTGAACTACCCTTAATAAAAAGAAATCAGAATGTCTGGCATTGGTTGCATAGTAGCATTACGGTATTGATTATTGATGTTTACGTAAGAAGTCACTCAGTTATACTCAATTATTGCTACAGTAATTGCTACATCATATCTCTCATATTATTGATTCAATTATTGTCACAGTATCAATATTTTATATTATTAAATCAATAATTGAGACGGCAAAGTTATTCATATTATTATTTACAATATTAACAATGTCTAGAAGTTCTGTCAAGGAGAGGTTTGGTCACCTAATTGGCGCCAATAAGGAGAAATCCTTATCGGAAAGCCCCCTCTTTCCTAGGAATGACCTGATTGTTAAATATTGTGAGTTATAATATTAATGATGAATAAGTTCATGTTGATTAAAGATGAAATTAATAATTCCATTGTGTGGGAATTATTAGTATTAGTGGAAATTGACATTTATTTTGATAATAATTGATGTCTGGAGGTTATATTGACCAATCGGGTAATTAACCGGATAAATGAGCAATTAATTGCTATTGATTCACAAGATTATAACTATTTGTTCACATGTGTGTACTATTGATTCACATTCATTTACTATTAGGGAAGTTGGTGCAAGTTTGATAATACTTGCACGACTAAGTTAAAAATGGAGGTATAGATGAAGGTACTATACTATAATTCGTATTTTCACATAATTATAACTATTGAGTCACATGATTTACTATTATGGGAGATGGTGCAAGTTTGATAATACTTGCAGGACTAAATTAAAAATGAAAGAAAAGAGGAAGGTATTATACTGTAATATTTTTAGCCCCAAAATGTGCAATTATCGAAACTATATTTTCCTTTAAATAGAAGCTCATTCCTTCATTATTTTTCACCAATTCACTAAAGCTTTAGAGCAATTATTATAGAGAGAAATTATAGAGAGAAAGAAGAAGAGAAATCTACTACCTCACTATTCCAGTATCCAGTTTTCTTCTAAGGTAAGGGGTATTATTTCTTTCGTATTCATGAAAAGAGCTATTGTTATTCCATTCCTTATTATTATGTTGAAATAACCTGTCTATGCGAAGTACCGCATACATGGTGAAATTCTTCTGTTATTTCATTCTTTATTATTACATTGGAATAACTTTTATGCATGCAAGCCTATCGTATTCATGGTGAATTCGTTATTATTCCATTCTTTATTATTTCGTTGGAATATCCATGCATGCGGTTTACATACATGACTGGTTCCATTCTTTATTATTCTCGTTGGAATATCATGTACATGCGGGCTTACGCATGTGACCGATTCCATTCTTTATTATTCTATTAGAATATCACATGCATGCGGTTTACGCATGACACGGTTCCATTCTTTATTATTACATTAAGAATAACACGTGCTCGTCGCTCTATCGCATGCATGATGAATTCTTCATTATTCCATTCATTATTATTACATTGGAATAACATGTCTATGTGGATTACCGCATGCATGGTGAATGATCCTTTCAGATTCATTCCTTTTAAATTGTGGAAATGATGCATCTCGTGGATTACCACATGACGATTTGCGAAAATCCATTTGCAATTTCATATATTCTATTTTACTCAGTTGGTTAAAGTTTTGGCTTCTATACTCCATGAAATTAATATCCTGAATATTTGTGCTTCATCTGGTATCTTTTCATGGAAATATTCTTCTGAGCATTCTTGAATTTTACTCCACAAAGTAGTATCATGTTGACAATTTGGACGTTATTGATTTCAGGATAAATTAACTTATAAATTTATTCTTGAACTTGTTTTATTGAATTATTATGTCATTGTCATCATCCTCATGCTTATATTGTGATGAAAGTTATCTTTGGCTTACGTGCATAGATGGACTTGATATGATTATGACCAGGGATCATTCGATATAATCATGACCTGTAATGTTATAAATGATGTGGTAAAAGTCCTCAGTAGCCTGTAATGCATTGATGGACAGTTTTTGGTATGATTATGACCAGGGATTATTCGGTATAGTCATGACCATTGATGATTTAATGAATATCATTGGCCCGTAGTGCATGGAGGATTCGATGATGTGGTTTATTTATTAAGTTGAGTCTCAGCGATAAAAAAATTGATAAAAACATTTTAAATTATAGAAGATAGTAGATATCATGCTCTACTTGACTCTTCTAATGGATTGCTTATTCCGCTGCAGTTAAACGTGATGTCTATTGTATTTTATTAGTTTAACATTGTTGAACACTAATGATAATTTATTTTACATTATCTTAGTCATAATATTTTTTACTGGGCTAGTTGAGCTCACCCTTTCTTTCTTTCACCGTTTCTCTTGTGAAATGAGAACATAGCCAGACTAGTTGGGAGCTGGAGTGGTGGCCAAGAAGATAGCATTAGTAAAACTCTTATTAAAACAGCCAGGACTAGTGTGGATATTGTCTAGATGACAATATTCTTATTAAAACTCTTAGATTATGTTTTGTCATATTTTACACGACTGTTGTATAATTAAGTTGTATTTAAATTTATGTACCATGTATCTGGTGACTCAAGATGGGTGATGTATACCTGTTTTGGGGGCGTTACAATTTTGATACTTTGAGTGTTGCTATACGGTGCAAGTTTCCTTCAGCGTTATATCTGATATTCAAGCTAGAAGTACTATTCTTTTGATGTAAGGGATGTTATTTTTTTCATAAATGATATTATTTCTTTCAATATCATTATACCGAAATATTGGTATGAATTTTATTATGAAATTTTTACCTTTTCATGTCGGGGTTACTATTCATGAGTTACTATTCACGAGTTACTATTCATGAGTTACTATTCATGAGTTACTATTCACGAGTACTATTCATGAAGCATGATGATTTTTCTTGTGGAATTTCTACCCTTTTAGAGTTAGGTTACTATTCACGTATATGGCACTATTCACGTATACAACACTATTCACGAATACGACACTATTCACAGAAAAAAAATAAATTTTTCTTTCTTTGTCCAAATTGTCTAATGTGGTTACTATCTTTGATTGTATCCATGTTTTGATCTTTATTTTTGAATTCTGCTCCATAATTGATTATTATGGAGTATTTTTGAACTTGGATAAACTGAAGTACGAATCCTTAATATTTGTTCTTTTGTCTCACTAGATTCGTTTTCTTTAAAATATTTTTCATCATCCTCAGTCCTAAATGATGATATTACTGAATATATTTGGCATATAGTGCAAAGATGAATGATTTCCTGATGAATATCTTTGGTCCGTAGTGCAAAGATGAACAGGTGTTGAGATGAACATGACCAACAAATGAATATCTTTGGCCCGTAGTGCAAAGATGAATATTTGATTCAAGATGTATATTGATTGATGTTACAGGGATAAAATATTGATGATGGACTTTTGAATTAGTAGATGATAGTAGATTTCATTCTCTACTTAACTCTTCTAATGAATTGTTGTTTTCGCTGCAGTTGTTGATCTAAAATTTATTGTCTATTATATTTTATCAGATTTTTCCCTGTTGAGGACGAAGGATAATTTGTTGTACATTATCTTAGTCATAATATTCTTTACTAGGCTAGTTGAGCTCACCCTTTTTCTTTTTGTTCTATTTTTCTTCTTAGGAGGCGAGAATATAGCGGGAACTAGTTGGGGTATAGAGTGATGGTTCAAGATAGTTGTGACATCCCCAAAATAGGTCCACACGACCCATTCTGAGTCGCCATATATCACACTATAAAAATCATTTTCAAACTTCATTTATACAACTGTTGAACTATCGTATAGAATACGACCACAGTTAAACTGTGAGTTTTAATACAAATGTATGTAACTCTCATGGCGCCTCAACCAAAACCTTACATTGGTACTTTACATAAAAATACAGTCAAAAACTGTTTTAGAAATTAAAATCTTTGGGAAGTGCTCAAGGAAACCTTCGTACATGAGAAGCCATGCGTCTAGGTTATGATAGATATCATATGTCCACAGAATTATCCTTGGTTGACCCAATAGACCCCAAAGAAAAATGAGAAGATTACCATCATCTTCTTTCCAATGGTGAGTCTTCTCTTTACATATAACTATCTCCACTGTCTCCAAGTGAAAATTATATTTCAAATAAACTCCAAGATCATATAGGTAGTGCTCGTAGATATACTCAAAGAAGTGGATGTGCACAACCCCTGTCTTATGATAACACGAGGTTGTATGTCATTAGACATCTTGTATGATAGTGGAAAAACACCTTCAAAGTTGGGTTCACCTCACCCTATTCGGTTCACCAAAATTAAATATCAAATGACGTATACAATACGACACACTTATCTAAAGTTCTCAATAAAATTATTTTCATACTATTTAGGAGAACCTCAACAAACTATAGACCCACCGCTCTATTCCCCCGTTATCCCCGCCGACTCAAGAACACTCTTATTACCTAAAAGGAATTGTGAAGCAAAAGGGTGAGCACAAATAGCTCAAGAAAGAATATCATGACTAAAGATAATTAAATTATCAATAGCCTTCATCAATAATAAATCGTAGATTTAAAACATATGGTAGATGATAAAACTTCTCAACCATAGTTAAGTAAAACGAAAGCAATCCATTAGAAGAGTCAAATAGACCATAAGGTCTATTATCTTCTCCATGTTAAAAGTCCACCAATAATGTTTTATCCTCGTAACATCAATCAACAATTCTCGGCCCACAATCATGTGAATAACTCATAATCATAATTGTGATTCTAAATTCCTCTTCACACCTGTGATTTAAGATAATTTTCATCACATATCTTCATCTGAAACATCAAAAATCATGGTTATATCAAATCACAATTCCTGCTCATAATCATACTAATAATTTCATCTTTGTACTACGGCCAAGATATTCATTAACAATTCATCTTTGCACTACAGGCTAAAGACATACAACTGTATTTTAAAAGAGTCAAGTAGAGCATGATATCTACTATCTTTTACGAATTAAAATTGTATAATCAATATTTTATCGCTAAGACTCAGCTTAATAAATAATCCACATCATCGAATCATCCCTTCACTACGGCCAAGGATATTCATGTAATCATCAATGGTCATGATTATACCGAATAATCTCTGGTTATAATCATACCAATAACTTTCCATCAATGCACTACGGGCCAATGAGGACTTTTACCACATCATCTATAACATTACGAGTCATGATTATACCAAATGATCCCTGGTCATAATCATAGCAATAAACAGTTCATCTATACACATAAGCCAAAGATACTCATCAATCAATAGTTCATCTTTGCACGTAAACCAAAGATATACAACTGTAAAACCAATAATCAGCAGTCCATCTTTGTACGTAAGCCAAAGATATACAACTGTAAAACCAATAATCAATAGTCCATCTATGCACATAAACCAAAGATGACTTTCATCATAATATAAACATGAGGATGATGACAATGATATAAGCATTAATCAAACGAAATCAAGGATAAATATTAAACACTTTAAATTTATCCAAATATTATCAATAACTTAATAAATTCATAATCTAATATTATTAATATTATAATAATATTTTAATCACTTCTTAAACTTATAAATAATTTATTTTAATTGTTTACACTTTACCAAATAATGTATTTAATCATTCAAAATGTCATACTCATAAGATTTCATCACCAATGATCAAATCCTCATCAAAAATCAGATATACCCTATATAGGATTCTCAAGCCATATAAAATCCTATTTTTCAATTTTTTGTTACTTCACATAACATATTTAATTCATTTACTCATAACTAGTTCATTTTTATGAAAATACCAAATCAGTTCAAAAATATTTCTTTTTTGGGATTTTTTGCGTAATATAATCCCATATTGAACATATATTTTCTCTAAAATTTTAAAATTCATTTACTATTTTTCATACGGCCAAACTCGCATTAATATTTAGACATTTATCATAAATTGTACTTTTGTCCAAATATTTCAAAATTTACAGGGTATACTTCTGTTATATACATGTACTCCCAATAAAAATTCCACAAATTTTAGAGTTAACCACAAGGAGTTATAAAGGTTTACTTTTAAAATAGTCTTTTTCCATAAAATTCATAACTCCTAATCTATACATCCAAAAATCTCCATTTTTGGTCACAATCTAGAAAACTCATTAAATTATCATTTCAATTTTTTTCCAAAATTTTTGAGGGTCAGAAAAATTATGAAACTGTAAATGGATTTTTACCCGCCATGCGGTAATCCACGTAGACAGATCATTTCCACAATTTAATAAGGAATGAATACAAAGGATCATTCACCATGCATGCAGTAATCCACATGATAAAAGTTATTCCAATGTAATAATAAAGAATGGAATAATAGAAGAATTCACCATGCATGCGATAGACCGCATGCATGAGTTATTCCCAAATGAATAATAAAGAATGGAACCAGTCACGCCGTAATCCGCATGTGATAGGATATTCCAATGTAATAATAAAGAATGGAACCGTGTTATGCGTAATCCGCATGCATGTGATATTCCAATGTAATAATAAAGAATGGAATAACAATGAAATCATCGTGCATGCGATAGATCAAGACAGATATAAGGTTATTCCAATGTAATAAAAAGAATGGAATAAAAGAAGAATTTCACCATGTATGTGGTACTTCAGATATACAAAGTTATTCTAACATAATAATAAAGAATGGAATAACAACCCTTATGAATATTGAAAGAAAATAAATCTCTTCATGAATACGAAAGAAGAATAATACCCTTACCTTAGAAAAAAAGCGGATTTGGAATAGTGAGGTAGCAGAGACTTTCTTCTTCTTTCTCTCTATAATTTCTCTCTATAATAATTGTTCTATAGCTTTAGTGAATTGGTGAGAAATGAAGGAAGAATGAGCTTTATTTATAGAAAATATATTTTCGATAATCGCACGTTTTGGGGCTCAAAATATTACAAAGACAATACCTTCAACTTTTCTTTTATTTTTAATTTAGTCCTGCAAGTATTATCAAACTTGCACCACCTCCCCTAATAGTAAATAATGTGAATCAATAGTTCAATCATGTGAATCAATAGTTATAATCATGTGAAAATACGAATTACAGTATAATACCTCCATCTATAACTTAGTCATGAAAGTATTATCAATCTTGCACCACCTCCCCTAATAGTACATGAATGTAAATCAGTAGTACACACATGTGAACAAATAGTTATAATCATGTGAATTAATAGTAATTAATTACTCATTTATTCGACTAATTACCCGATTGGTCAATATAACCTCCAGATATTAATTATTATCGAAATAAATGTCGATTTCCACTAACACTAATAATCCCAACACAATGGAACTATTTTTATCAAAAATTTATTTTTTGAAATTTTGAAGTTTGAGATTTTCTGAAAAAGTCAACTGTTGACTTTTTGACCAAAAAGTCAACCCCGGTAAATTTTGAGTTTATAGTCTATTTTTACTAATTTCATCGTTCCAGACTCAAATATCACGTTCGCGTCTCCAAATTCAACTCCAAACTCAAATTTGATTTTTAATAATATTTATTCATTATTATTATAATTCGCAATATTTAACAACCAGGTCGTTCCCACGAAAGAGGGGGTTTTCCGATAAGCATTTCTCCTTATTGGCGCGCAATTAGGTGACCAAACCTCTCCTTGACAGAACTTCTAGACATTGTCAATATTGTAAATAATAATATGAATAACTTTGCAGTCTCAATTATTGATTAAATAATATAACATATTATGCAGATAATACTGTGACAATAATTGAATTAACAATATGAGAGATATGATGCAAAGAATTATCGTAGCAATAATTGAGTATAATCGAGTGACTTCTTACGTAGCAACAATAATCAATACCGTGTGCTACTATGCAACCACGCCAGACATCGTACTTTTTTACTAAGGGTAGTTCAATAGTTTTAACGGTAACACTTTCACCATTATTTTTATAAAAAGAACCTTCAAGAAAAAGGGCCATCTGCGACCAACGATATCAGCGACCGCCATATTTGGTCGCTGATAATAGTAATAGCAACCGCTATCTGCGACCACCTAGGATTCTAGTCGCTAGTTTATATCAGCGACCGTCTGCGGTCGTTGATAAAAATTTCCCTCCCAAAATTTGGTGCGAAACTTTGTAGCATGAGAGACGATTTATATCGTGATCGCTAGCGGTCATTTGATATGTCCACATCATTAAAATTAGCGTAATCGCACGATTGATCAGCGATGACTGATCCGCGATCCTTATAACTGAATCGATTCTGCATTCGCTCGAATCAGTCGAGAAGAAAAAAAAAGGGAGAAACGCATAGGGAGAAGAGGGAGTAGGGGGGAGAAGAGAAGAGATCACCGGCCGACCGAAGCTTCACCACCGCCGGTAAGCCCTTTAAACACTTCACTGCCACCATTTTTATTGATAAATCGTAATGTTTGTATTTTCTGTTTTGGTTCTTTATGCGATCTGTTTGGTTTTTGGGAAAATTAGGAGAACACAAAACATTATCAGGACAAAGAAAATTAGTAGAACGTGTGATTTGAGATTTATTTATTAATTTTTGTTATTAATTATGCGAAAGTGTCCAAATTAGCTTTATACTTGTAAATGTAGTGAAGAATTAGGCACTAGAAGAAATTATGACTTAGTAATTTTTCGTTCTTTATAAAAAATTGGGTCCTATTTCAATAGATTAAAAAAATACTTCTTTACTCGGTTTATATGTTTGTTTTGTTCAAATGTTACTGAAACTTGAAGATTTGCTTGAAGCATTCCTAATTACTGTAATGAAACTAAGAGTAGTTTGATTGTGGGTATTTGTTGTAGGATTAGATGAAATTGTAAATGATTGGTAATTTCTTACCTCTAAGACGTGATTTCACCGATATTGGGGCCCTGAATTTGTGAGGGAATAGGTTTTCTGATTTGCTTCAGTTCATTTTTGAAGCTCAAAAAGCCCTATTGGCTGATAGATTAGTGTGTTTTAAAAATGAGCTGGAACCCACAAATCGATTTGTGACTTCACTGATTTATTAGTAGATAGGACAAAGCTAGCTAGGCGTTGACTATATTATTCACCCTTGTAATAAATTTGTTATTAGAAATGCAATTATATCTTATTAAAAATGCAATTATATTATTCGCCCATAAGGGGACTGGGGATAAGATAGGGGAGGCTTCCTTGAGAAGTCTCCTAAGATATTTTAAAGAGGAAATCTTATCCACAACCTTGACCAATTTGACCTAATTAGATTAGTCATGCTTAAATAATGTGGGGCGTTATTAAACTCATTTGCTTCAAAAGACAAATGAGTGACAATGAGTAGTGAATCGATAATAATAATCGAATCTCATGCATGTGCAAAGACTGATTTTCAATTACTAACAATTAGTAACATTGATCTTGTCCCGCATAGTTCAATATATTAAATTTCGTATGACTAGATCTTGTGGGAATAAGACTAGTAAAGAAATAATTGAAATGACTAGCAAATAGATTCTGTGATAATGTTTAAAATTGAAGGCTTAGGGACTGTTATGTTTAAAATACCTTGCATCCTATGTAGAAGAGTTTTTGTTATGTTTAGATATAGACCCTAGAATATATAAAGGCAATGAGTATATGTGATGTTATGTTAATTGCTTATACATTCTTGTTGCTCTTATATGCCTAAAAATGGTCAAGTATGCATGCCTCACTCGCACGTGGATAGTCTATATTATAGGGAGAGACTCAAAAAAATTTTCGTTTTTTTTGTAATTTAGACTTGTCCCAATGCATACGCAGCACCATGCATGATGCAATGATTCATATTCTACCCCTAGGAATCTATTGGCTTTAGGTTGGTGTCAATTAAAATATGTCGGAATCTATTGGCTTTAAGTTGTGTAAATTTGTTTTGGCATATATCCTTGTTCAATTCCCGAATAATCATATATATGATGCACACTCATGTTATATATGTACATATATGGCAGTGAGCTGAATTATAAAACTCTAACAAGGGAATACAATAATTCATGTCAACATAGGTACCGTGGTATGATGGACCTCTATTCAGATCGTAGTTGGATGAGACGACGAAAGTCAAGTGCCCAGATAGGTGCTACAGCAGAATTTAGAAATGGTTGCCAAGTATTTCTAGATTATGTGTATAGTCACTCAGAATGTGTTAATGGTCAGAACAAGATAAGATGTCCTTGTTTGAAGTGTAAAAATATAAATTATATGGACAAAGATATAGTAAACTATCATTTACTTGTTTCTGGGTTCATGAACAATTACGAAGAATGTTGGTGGGCACATGGGGGGAGAAGAAGAGATAATGGCAACGCGACAAGTACACAATCCAGCAAAGAATACCCATCGTATGAATGACATGGTTCATGATATTGCAGGGCCGAATTTTGATTGGGAACAAGGCAGAGAACAACCTATGAATTCTGATGCCAAAGCATTCTTTAAGTTTTTAGATGAGGGTAGCGAACCGTTGTGGCATGGTTGCATGAAGCACACTACATTGTCTACAGTGGTGACATTACTTAACATCAAGGCTGATCACAACATGAGCCATGAGTGTTTTGAGTCACTCTTGAGGGCCATTAAGAGTATGTTACATGTCGGTGAAAAATTGCCCGATAACTACTACTATTGTAAAAAAATGGTGAAGAAGTTGGGTCTTGGATATCAAAAAATTGATGCATGTCCAAACGATTGCATGTTGTTTTATAAGGAAAATGAACAGAAGACAAAGTGCACGTTTTGTAGTCATGATCGATTTAGGCCTAATGAAGAGGGTGTGCCTAAAAAAAAGACGAATATACCTTTTAAGATTTTAAGGTATTTTCCAATTACATCTCGTCTCAAAAGATTGTACATGTCTTCAAGAACAGCTGAACATATGACTTGGCATGCGAAATCTCCAACCAACGATGGAGAACTGAACCATCCCGCAGATGGGCAGGCTTGGAAAGATTTTAACTTAGCACATCCGGGGTTTTCATTGGAACCTAGGAATGTGAGGCTTGGATTGTCCACTGATGGTTTCAACCCGTTCGGCCACTCAGTTGTTCCGTACTCCTGCTGGCCTGTGATTGTTACTCCGTATAACTTGCCTCCTTGGATGTGTATGAAATAGCCGTACTTGTTTCTTTTACTTTTGATTCCTGGTCCCAAGAGTCCTGGAAAGAACCTAGATGTTTACTTGAGACCTCTTATAGACGAGTTGAAGGTATTGTGGGAGGATGGAGTACAAACTTGGGATGTTTCCACGAAAATAAATTTTAACCTTAGGGCAGCGGTTATGTGGACCATAAGTGACTTTCCTGCTTATGGTATGTTATCTGGATAGAGTACACACGGGAAGTTGGCTTGTCCATATTGTATGGGTTATACAAAGTCTTTCAATCTATCAAATGGTCGAAAGCCATGCTGGTTTGATTGTCATCGTCGTTTCTTGCCGGTAGATCACCCGTTTTGAAGAAACAGAGAACACTTCAGGAAAGGGAAAGTAGATCATGATACGCCAAAGACCGCTGATCGCGGGGGACAGAGATGCGTGACCGTGTGATGAGATTGTCGGTTATCCCATTCGGTAAGATTGCCTCTAACATCATCGATGGGTTTGGCGTGTCTCATAATTGGGTTCGAAGAAGCATCTTTTGGGAACTGCCTTATTGGTCTACAAATTTGATTCGTCATAATCTAGACATGATGCATATTGAGAAGAATGTGTTCGACAATGTGTTTAACACCGTGATGGGTGTTGCGGGCAAGACGAAAGATAATGATAAGGCACATTTGGACATGAAAGATATTTATAAACGTCCTGGATTAGAACTTTATGAAACTACTAATGGTAAGATGGTCAAACCGCATGCAAGGTACACATTGTCCAAAAAAAGGAGTGAAGATGTGTGCACATGGATAAAGTCTCCGAAACTACCGGATGGATATGCATCAAACATTGCAAGGTGTGATATGTGGAAATTGCAAAGGATGAAAAGTCATGACCATCATGTGTTCATGGAGAGACTCATGCCTATATAGCATTTCGGGACTTGCTTGATAAACCAATATGGGATGTTTTTGGTCGATCTTAGTCATTTCTTCAAAGACATATGTTCAAAAACGTTAAATGAAAAGGACATGTCTATACTTACTTGAAGAACATCATTGAGATCACGTGTAAGCTTGAAAAATATTCCCTCTTGGTTTTTTCGACTCTATGGAGCATTTGCAAATCCATCTACCCTATGAAGCTCGTGTTGGTGGCCCAGTTCAATATAGATAGATGTACCCTTTCGAGAGGGTCATGGGAAACCTTAAGAGGAAGGTGAAGAATAGAGCTTATGTCGAGGGGTCGATATGTGAGGCATACAGTTTCGATGAGATATCTACGTTTGTCTCAGACTATTTTCCCGACGAAGTCTTGACAAAGGTCAATCGAGTCCCGAGACATGATGATGGGGGAAATGTTGAACTAAATGGTCGGCTTTCTGTATTTGGTTTATCGGGTCGCACGTATGGAAAAGGAAAGCGCATATTCCTTTCTGAGAAAGATTTACATGCTGTGCATACTTGCATTCTTCTCAATTGCGAGGAGATTGATGAATTTGTGAGATATACATCTAAAATTCATATGTATTAGACCTATATCTTAACCTGCAGTCTCATATTAATATATGTTAATGTTTATAAAATTGTATAGAACATATGATGACGAGTTAAAAGTAAATCAGCCCGACATCACTGATAAAGATATTCAAGTTAGTCGTGATAAAAAATTTGCACTTTGGCTAAAGGACAAAGTAAGTTAAGTTAATTAAGAATGACATATATCTTATTAATTTATGAATATATTTAATTCAATAGAATTTTTTGTAGGCTTTAATGAGGGAACGATTCCTCCAAATATACAAGTCCTAGCTATGGGTCCGCATAGGACCAAGTCATTCGCAATGGTTACAAAATAAATGGATGTGAATTTCATATACAAAGACATATGCTCTGCAGAAAAGAACAACTAATACTGGAGTGTGTGTTCAAGGAGATTGTTACAATGAGCTTGGTCGTGCCTTTTATGGGGAGTTAGAGGAAATTGTAGAGTTGTCGTACAAGGGCACGTACGAGGTCATATTAACTTGTTCAAGTGTCATTGGTTTGATTCAAAAAAAAGGGATACGTGTTGACAGACATGGAATCGTCGATATTGACCTCCACAGGTCGGCGTACTCCAACGAATCATTTGTTTTACCAACACAAATAGTATAAGTATACTACACTCCTAGTCCTGTTAGGAAAAGGGATAGATCGCCTACAGATTGGCAAGTTGTAATTCATACTCCCGCCAGCAATGTGATGTGTCCAAGTAATAGACGGGGATTTCTACCAAGAAGAGATGCTTCATAGACCTCCTGTAATAAATATAGAGGACAACAATGATGTAATTCAGTTAGAGGGTGGAGATGAACCTGATGAATTGGATCCCGAGACAGTTATTGTGCCAGATGACAGTGATACTAAGGAAGAGTTATTGACTGACACTGACACAGAATCTGAAGAAGAAGATGGTTATGAATCTCCGATACTTGTACAAAATGATTCTGACTCAGACAATGATTTTCATTAAAATGTATGTTTAGTTTTAATTGTATTACAATGAATTACATATAGGAGTGTTCTCTATAGTACCTTTCATTTATAGTTGTCGTATTTAATTATTTTCTATATGATTTTCATGTACCTTTCTCTATAGTACCTTTCTCTATACAATTTTTATGTACCTTTCATTTATAGTTGTCATAGTTAATTAATTTCCAGTCATGTTCATGTACATTTCATTAATTGTCATTATTGTCCTTTGCTATAAAATGTATGTTTAGTTTTAATTGTATTACATATAATTACATATCCTGATGTTCTCTATATCATTGACATGTTTATGTACCTTTCATTTATAACTCATACTAACCTCCTAAATTTTTTATTTATAGATGTCTTTTGAACTCAGGCATGAAAGCGCGGGTTGGGTCGGGGCCCTAATCATGTGCCAAAGGCCCCAGATAATCCGGATGATCGCATTTTTATATAAATCCGTCCTCCTCCAGAAAGCACGTAAGTTAAACATCGTGTATATATATATATATAAGGGTTTAATATTTCCATTGTTATAAATATAGTAGTGATTTAAATGTAAGGGTTTTAATGTAAATTATTGTATATTGTAGTGATTTTCAAGATAGTAAAATTGTGAAGTGCATTTCACAATTATCTTTATGTAGCCGGCTTCACGCCTGATGATTACATGGGCGAGTACACACCCTCTCGCCCATAAGGACTGATTTAATGAATTTTAGGTATATTTTTTTATCACCGATAGATAATACATAGTTAATCAAATAATATTGTTTAGTAATATAACAGCTTTTAATATTATTATTGTTGTTTTATTTACGAAATGGTATAGATGGGACGATTTATTACGCATCGCTTATTCGAGACACTATTTCGCGTAATGCGCCATAGAACTAAAGATAATTTGAACAAGGAACGACAAAAAGCCCTCGCACAATGCCGAGATTGACCATCCAGACGGTGAGAAGTATATGCACGAAAGCATAGCCCACAGTGGTGCGCATAACCCATATAGGTGCGAGATGTGTGACCAATGGAGAGGCGAGAGTTGGGTCAAGAGGCAAGAAGATCGCCTCGAAACAGAGATCCTCAGTGTATCGACGGCGAGAAGGAAAAAACGCGTGTCGAGGCGGCAAGATATCATACCGCATCACATTGTCGCGCTGTAATACGTATGTTATGTTTCTGATCATCTTTTGTAGCTAAAATATTATATGTTTACATAATAATATGAGAAAATGAATCGTAGGAGTCTCGCCTCAAGGTCAACCTATCAATTAGTTGGATGTGTATGTGGCCACCGCGATGATAGTACACTGAGGTCGCTTGAGATAACGATAATAAGTTCACTTTATCCTAATATGTTGTTTATAAATTGTGACGACCTTTTTAGTATTTTTTTTATTTATTTTAACTATTTAATTGTTCATCTTCCGGCAGGACACTTATAAGGGCTTAATGAACGAAGCGCTTATCCCGAAGGCACCTGCGTCGTCGATTGATCAAGAATTATGGGAGAGGCGTCCATTGTCAGAAGAAAAATTATGTCAAAGGCCAAGGACAAAGGACTACGCCCACCATCAATTGCATTGAGCGACTCGCCATCCATCTACACATATCATCAAAGTTATCCAAACCTATCATACTCCTGTTGATTGTGTGAGAGCGATCTGTCAAGATCATGATCTTATTAAATATCTTTGGGCGGGCATCTGCAGATCTACGAGTCTCGATGAGTTGGCGGAGGCGATGGTGGCGGCGGCAGCGAGAGTAGGAAGAGGAGAGGAGCAAGAACCTGGCAAACAAAATACGCGAGCAAGTATATATATATCGTTTATTATTTAGCTACATTATCTTATATGTTTATAGTCTCCGAGTCACTGTCTTACTTATATGTTTCACTATATTGTCTATTGTTTAGCTTTCCCTAAGTCGTAGCAGTATCAACACATGTAACATATATGTTTTATTACTTTGTTAATTATAGGATCCTAATTTGGATGATCCATGAAGAGCGCCTAGACTTGTTTTTATAGATTTGTAAAGCCTTGTACTCTTTTAGATTCATTCTTTGGACAATTGTATTGGTTTATATGGATGTTTACGATATCAATTGTATTGTGTTGGATGAATGTTTACAATTGTATTGTATTGGATGAATGTTTACAATTGTATTATATTGGATGAATGTTTATTCCCGCAGATGATCAATGTTTATTATATAGTAGTTATATCATGGATGGATGTTAATATGGATGCTTGTATATATTGCTGTGTTGGGATTGAAAGCAGGTACAAAGCCGATTATTTTTGGGAAATCAATAAAATAGGCAAAAAATTTTTTAAAAAAAACCATCAATGATCGCTGCGATTCTTGCTTTTAACATCAGATCGTGATCGCGTCACCTTCTTGGAATCTAGCGACCGCTGCGATCGCTATTACCGGTCGCTGCCACGTGTGCCATGTCACGCCTGACAAATGACTCAGCATACGTCAGAATAGCGATGGTATCGGTCGCTGATTGCGGTCACTAATTATTAAATTCATTATTGTTGGTCGCCGATGTCCTTCCAAATGACCGGATTATCTCGACTAGTATCGTGAATCGCATTCGGTTGTTGATACCCATCTCATGATCAGTATGCGATCATTGATAAGCCTTTTTGTTGTAGTGAGATAATTCTGTCATTTTCTAAACACGAACATACTTCCGTTGTGGGGTCCACCAATGATTGTGCCATCGTACGGATATTCCCCGACAAAAAGAATATTCCCCGACCAAACGAATATAATATAACAACTTGCATACTTTGCAAAATTTTCACATATCACCCTTAACTTTAAACTTTTACCAATTTAACTATTTACCAAATAGAATAATTATAAGAAAATTGAATACTTTCATTTCATAAAATTTGGGGTGTCACAATAGTTGTTTTAGTAGTCCTCACTATTTTGTAAAATAGTGTATTAATAATTGTAATGAGGACTTTATTTGTGTGTGGATATTGTCTAGAAGATAATATTTGTATTTAAATTCACAGCATATGTGTTGTATTATTTTGCACGATAATTGTATTAATAAAGTTATAGTTGTTTCTGTACCATGTTTTTGGTGACTCGGAATGGGTGATGTATACCTATTTTGGGGTCGTCACACAAAACATGCAATGAGGTTGATTTAAGATATCGCAACACCCTTTTAACAGCAGCCCAATGAGCCTCAAGTGGTTCATGCATAAATTGGCATAACTTATTAACCACAAAGGAAAGTTCAGGTCGTGTAAGGAGTATGTATTGTAGCGCCCCAACAAGCTGTCGATCGATACATAGTTGTATCAAGGAACAAAGGACCACTGAATTTTGTCAAGGAGGTCGAACGAGATAGCGGCGTTGTAACTGGATTAGCATTTTGCATATCATCCTTAACCAAAAGATCATTAATATATTGCTTTTGAGAAATAAATAATCCAGTATAATTGCGTTGAACTTCTAAGCCAAGAAAAAAATTAAAGGGACCCAAATCCTTTAATACAAATTCCTGACTTAGGGATGAAATTAAGTTGTTAATAGCCGATGCATTCGAACCAGTGATAATTATATCATCAACATACACTAAAACATATAAGTGAAAATAATGTTGATTAAAAATAAAGAGGGAATTGTCTGATTTAGAAGAATGGTAACCTTACTTGGTAAGAAAATTTGATAAACGGGAATACCATGCACAAGATGCTTGCTTGAGGCCATAAAGAGACTTTTTGAGCAGGCAAACATGATTTGGTTTGGTGGGATCCCAGAAACCCAGAGGTTGAACCATATGGAATGTTTCATGTAATTTTCCATGAAGAAACACATTAATTATTTACGTCTAGTTGACGTATAGACCAAAAGTGTGATATAACAAGTGAGAGAATAAGTCAAATGAATGGTAAACAGTTTTACCACTGGGCTGAACGTCTCATCATAATCAATACCACGTTCTTGATGAAATCCTTTGGCAACAAAACACGCCTTATATCGCTCAATATCGCCATTAAATTTCCTTTTCAGATTGAACACCCATTTATAGCCAACGATATTCATGCATTGATGAAACAAAACGAGTATCCAAGTTTCATTTGTCATGAGTGGAACAATTTCTTGGGACATGGTTGCACGTAATTCTGGTGATTGATTCGCTCTAGTAAATGATGTTGGTTCAACTATTTTAGAGGAAGAAGAGAAAGATGATTATAAATCTTGAATAAAAGTTGTGAGGACCGGGGGAGGACCCATTCTTAGAGTATGAGGCCGAGTAGGAGGTGGAGGTGTGTGATCAAGATCAACAATAAGGTCAATGCCACTAGCATGAGATAGCGGTGTGAAAGGTTCATTGAGAGTGGTGGTCGGAGAAATTGTTAGAGAAGAAAACATTCGTAAAGGTGAGGGTGTTGTAAGAGAAGAAGGTGAAACAAGTGTTTTTGTTAAGGTGGGATAATAGGAGTGATCAGTAGGAGTTTTTGTATTATAAAAATCAACAGGATAGGGTATAATAGGGATATTAGGAGCATTTTGTAGGGATGATATTGATGGTGAGGTTGGAGATTGGATGTAAGGTCTAGGAGTTGATGTTATAGTCAATAATGGAAAATGTAATCAAGGAGCAAAGTCTTTCTGGACAACTGAAATATCCAAAGAAGTAGGCATATTAGTAGCACAAGGAAAATTATTTTCATTAAATTTTACATGCCTTGCAATATAGTACCGTTTTGTTTGTAAATCTAAACATCGATAACCAACATGAGCATTGTTATACCCTAAGAAAAGATAGGGAGATGAATGATTTGGACCTTTATTGTGACGATTATAAAGACGAAGATATGAAAAACATAAACAACCAAATGTTTTTAAATTTAAATAATTAGGATTTTTTTAGAAAAGACATTGAAAAGGAGAAACATTATTAATAATAGGGGATGACATTCGATTAATCAAATAGACTTCCGTATTGAAAGTAAAATGATAATATTTAGACGGTATAGAGGCATGCGCCATTAGGAATAAACAATTTCCACAATATGTCTATTTCTTCGCTCAACTAAGCCATTTTGTTCATGTGTGTGCTGACAAGATAGTCGATACAAAATTCCATATTTTTTAAAGAATGTATGAAGTTTTCTGTACTCACCCCCAAATCGGTTTGGATTTCTTTTATTTTTGAATCAAATTGATTTTCAACAAGTACCTTAAATTTTTCAAAGACAAAATAAACCTCAGATTTTTAAGAGATCAGAAAATACCACGTGAATCTAGTACAAGCATCCACGAATAAAATAAAATATTGATGACCCTCACTTGACCAGCACAGGTAATTCCCCATACATCACTAAAAAGCAATTGAAGTTTAGAATATTTTTTATTATTCGATAATGGAAATGATAACTTAGAAGACTAGCCTAATTGACAGGCAGTACAAACATTGTTCAAGGTCTTAATTAAGCAAGGCAAGGAAATATTATTAATAATAGTCTTGAGTACACGCTCATGTGGGTGACCTAAACGAGAATGTCAAGTGTCTATGGACGTTCTTTTTTCATGAAAAACTAAAGGAAAATTAACGGATGAATTTGAAAACTAGTACAAGCCTTGATTACTCCAGCCTGAAAGTAGAGGGTCACATGTGGTGTGATCTTTAACAACAAAGTGGTTAGGATCGATGGAATTCAAAATAAGCATCATTGTCAGTAGAAAACTTTTAAACAGAAAGGAGAGACTTATTAAGAGCAGTGACATGAATAATGTTTTTCAGTGTACATGGTCGAGATATAGTATTTAAGTTAAAGGAACCAACATGTTTAATAAGCAAACCCTTACCATTGCCAACTAGTAATATTGATCACTACTAGAGTATTCATCAGCATTATGGAGGGCTCCAAGTTCAGGCGTGGCATGATGTGTGGCACTCGTATCTGGAATCCAATACAAAGCCAAAAAAGGAGAAGAATAGGAAGATGAGCCAAGTGAGTGGGTAACCATATGAGCAGCAGTAGCAGGTTGCTGAACAAAATATTGATAGTAAGTGGTTGCAATGTGATTATGCCCCCCATAAATCTGACAAAAGTCACAATTATTCCTATTGTTTCCACGATAACCACCTTGTCCACGATAATTTTGAGCATTCCTAGAATGAAACCCATGTGGCTGATTATTGTAACGACCATGATTATGTGAATTACCATAGCCATCAGTATTGTGGTTGAACCAATTGGAACCATTAAAGGTACGATTATTCCAAACATGATTAGAGGCCCTTTTATCACGTGTATTATGCTGCCTCTTAACCATGAGCACTAGGAGTAGCTAGGGTTGGATTCAATGTCGTTGAGATAAAGGTTTTAAATAGAAACACCATTAATTAATTCGTGACTTAAAAGAAGGCTAAGTAGATCGCCAAAAAGAATAGGCTCATCGCGAGTAACAAGATTGGAAACAATATTGAAAAATTCAGTTCTTAAATAGCAAAAAATATGAATATTCAAATCAGTATCGAAAATAGGCTTATCATCCGTCGCGAGAGTGTCGACAATAGATTTTGCCTTATGAGGAAAGGTGGTAACACTTTTATCTCCTTGTTTCAATTGATGGAGTTAAAAATTGAGGTGTAATATGCGGGTATTGGAAAGAGAGGCAAAAGTTCGATGAAGAATGTCCCAAATCTGACAAGAAGTAGTTGCGTCAATAACTAACGACACAATCTCCTCAAGGAGAGAAGCAATCAATAAACTCATGACAACTTGGTCTTGGGTACTCCAAATAACAAAGGACGGGTTAAGTTGCAGTGTGGTGTTGTCAGCAAAAATAATGGTTTTAAGTGGAACAGGATGAGCACCAGAGATAAACTTATACAAGGAATTAATTTTGAGAAAAGGTAATATTTGAGCTTGCCAAAGAAGGTAGTTTGTAGGACCAAGTTTATGGGAGAGAAAGGAATGGGATATGGGTGGCCGAATAACAGGGAAAGCTACGTGTGAATTCGGGTTGAGGTTTATTGCATGAGATGAGGCAGGGGAAGAAGACATTTTGATAGGAGATTCATAAGTCTATAGGTAATTAGCTAGCTTTGATACCATAAACGTATGTACAAAAGCCTTGATTGAAATGAATCTCACATAATTAATGTGATGATCTTGAATGGTATTTATAGCTACTTTTACATAATTTGTTACATACATGATATACATGATAGGGATAAGTATGATCCTAAATTGAACATTAGTAATAACAATTTGATAAGTCTAGCTTATATGGATAAGAATCAAAGACTCCAAAAATATAAATATATATGTGTTAATAGGATGTATATGGGTTTATAAGATTAAGCATCATGCAGATGGAACAATCAAAAGATACAAAGCAAGACTAGTTGCCAAAGGTTTTACTCAATCTGAAGGAGTTGATTATCATGAGACATTTACACCCATCATAAAAATGGTGACTATCAGAATTCTTTTGGCCTTAGCCACGGCTAGACAATGGCATGTGCATCAACTTGATGTCAACAATGCATTTTTACATGGTGATTTAGATGAAGAGATTTACGTGGATTTACCACCTAATTTTACTTCTTCTTCAACTTCTAGACCTGTTTGTAGATTATTTAAATCTTTGTATGGACTCAAGCAAACATCTAGAAAATGGTTTGAGAAGTTAACTTCAGCACTTTTGCAATTAGGATATACTCAATCTCATGCAGATTATTCTTTGTTCACCATTAATACTTCAGATTCCTTCACAGTTGTACTAGTATATGTTGATGATATCTTGGTTTGTGAAAATAATAGAAAATTTCATCATAACAGTTGGAGAATTAAGAGAGATTCATCACTTACTCATTAACATCTGAAAAGTTTATTACAAGTATAGAAAACTAAGTATAGAAAAACTAAGTAAACTATATTACTTCATTCTATTTATACTAATTGTCTTGCTTAGAAATAATGCTAACCTAACAACTAACTCTAGTTAATTACAACTAACTATAGTTAATAAGTTAGTTAGCAGTCTTGTGATCAACATTATTTTTGTGTTTCTCATCACCATCATAAGGACTAGTTGTGTCAACATCTCTATCATCATTCCTTCCATTCCTTGTTGTTGTATTAGCTATACTTAAGCATTTTGATCATAGACAATTTCACTCCCTTAGTGATATGTTGTTATAGTTTTTGTGCACATGTGCTTTTACTAATACTTGCTGCTATTGTTGTTGTTGTTGACACTATCCTTAATACATTTCCTCCACCAAATAAGTTTCTCAATTAGCCCACAAATCACACGTAACTTTCTCTCTGGACTGGTCGATCTTGTAAACAGAGAAGAAGAAGTCAAGTGTGGGTTCGACGCCTAGCTCATGGCAGAAAGCGATGAATGTTAGGATGTGAATGTAAGAGTTTGGCACTAGTTGGGCAAACCCAACACCTATAAACCTTAGGAGGGTCACTATGAAGGCGTGAAGAGGGAATCAGATACCCTTCTCTAAGATGGTCACCGGAACAGCCGTCCATCCTTCAGGACGTTGGTACATTCGTTCCTCGGATCTGGGAACTCTCACTAGATGGGTGTCCGGGATATGGCAGCGAACTTGGATCCTCTTCAAATCGACTTCAGTGACAGTCGATGGAGTGTTGGCGTGAGGATAACGTTCCTTACTCCTATAAAATGCAGAAGGGTTGGGAAGGGGTTTCGTCGACGGATTCTTACTAGGAGTTGCAGCTTTTGGGTTTGAACTTGAAGCCTCCTTATTAGGGCTTGGATTGGGTGGAACGGTGTTAATTGGGGTCACACAAAGAGGAGAATTCTAGTTTGAGTTGAGGACCACCATTGTTGAGATCTTGCAGAGAATGGAAGAAAGATCGAGAGAGAAGAAGAAAGCTCAAGAGTCTGGAATTTCAAATTGGCAGATAAAACTGTCATATTTGGGGGAAATTACCTTTTATACTGACGGTTACACGGTACACGAGGGCGGCACATTAAATGCTGGTAATGATTTAGAATTTGAACGGGTAGCGTCCGAATTAAGTCTCAAGCATTTTTTCAAATTGGGCCTTTCCTGTTGGACCTCCGGTCTTTTCTTATTTTTTATGGATCACACCGGGTGGATTTCAATTGTTTTCATTATGGGCCTTTAGTAAGTCCTATCATATCATGAACCATTTATAGTTCTTTATTAAACATTCTATTTAATAAAAAACTAGGGGCAATGTTAGGCCATGATATTTCATATATTGGGTCGAGTGGATTGGGCCTACTTATCTGGTTAATCCATTGGGTCTTAATTATTGGGTCCTAAAGTTATTGGGCCTAGCCACCATCTTGTTTCTATTAAGTCCTTATAAGATCAGGCCGGTTCAGTGGATTGACCCATTAGATATTTTAATATCTCCATCTTTGACTGGTAATGATAAAAAAGCAAGGCAGTTAACCAAGTAGCCTGCAGATCATTAATGTGGATGGGATTATAGTCGGCCGGCGGTAGAAACAGTAGGAAAAAGGTGACAGCCTACATGCAGTCGGCAGAGACCACAGAGGAATGGGGGGTTGTGTCTGACGGTAGTGGGTGGCACGGTAATCCGGGTCTGAGAATATAACCTAGAAAGGAAGTCTTTAAGCAAAGGGTACGTACACACACATAACTGATAATTTTATCTCTCTCAATACACTAGATATTTTATCCTCCATTGTTAACCTTGTGATCACCTGTACTGAATCTCACGCTGGAACTATCCCCCGACGGTCGAAGCCGTCAAGCTTTTGGTGTTGTCGTGTTTACTGTGCAGGATATAGATGCGTGTTACGTGATTGAGGCGCGTGGAAAGATCTTGGCGTTAACATTGGCGCTAGAAGGAGGGTTGTGTTCTAGTGTCATTGAGTTTTCAATCACAAGTTTCCATTTATTCTACTTCGGAAGATGGTGAGGAGTAGAGCAGATACACCAGAAGGACAGTCGAGGGCTGTAAGCTCATCTGTCCAACAAATTTCTGTCAAGGATCGTCTGGGTCCTTCAAAGAGTGCTCATGAGAGTGAGAGCACTACTTCCAAGCATGTTTCCAAGGGTTCTCGTTTGAAAGCTCATGGTGGGGCCAGACGGAGGTTGGTGTTTACTGATGACAAAGGTCATGATCAGGATCGGAGATAGGTGGAGGGCTCTCCGCCTAAAACTCACCACCGAAGTGGTTGAGATGACAAAGCTGCCAAGTTGGTGAAGATGACAGAAGAGGCAGATAAAGCTTTAGAGGTCCTTCTGAAGCAGAGGGAAGATATAGCTGTGCAGATACTTCGAATTGCCGATCTGAAAGACGAGGCGTCTACTTATGTCCAGTCCGAGAGGCGTAACAGGTATAAGAAAGTACAACGGCGAGAGGGGAAAGAGCCGGAGCATTCCGTGCATGTGTCTCGAGGCCGTTCTCATGACCAAAGGAGATCGAGGAGCAGAACTCCTGAGGCATTGAAGAGAGCACTTATTGTAGTTGGTTCTCGAGGTCGAGACGGTGGCAGACAGAGTAGTAGGTGAGATCGTACCAGAGGGTAGAAGGGGAGAGCAGCGTCATAAGCACTCTCACCGCGATGACAGGGCCACACGCTGAAATAAGTCCAGAAGTCCATCAAGGGCAGTGGTTTTCGATAGAGGAGGTCGGTCCATTCAGAAGAGGAAGGAATCTCCAGAGAAAGAAGTCTCCTCCAAACCGGAAGGCGTAGATTTCTTGGTGAAGGAGTTGAAGGAGCTCTGAAAGCAGTTAGCTGAGGTTCAACAGGTGAAAGATACTCCAGGAAATAAAGCGTCTACTTTTTCCTCGGATATTCTTAAGGAGAAGGCAAACACCACCAAGAAGTTGCCTCATATGGAGAGTTACGACGGGTCTGGAGACCCTTATGACCATAGCCAGGCGTTTGACCGACTAATGGATTATTATGATTTCACCGATGTTGCCAAGTGTCATACGTTTGTCACGATGTTAAGGAAGGATGCAAGGCAGTGGATGGGGACTCTACCTGCAGAATCGGTCTCATCATGGTCCGGGATGTGTGACAAATTCCACGCTCATTTCGGGAGCAATCGAAGAAGAGGGAAGCCTACGGGTTCTTTAGCACAGGTCCGACAGTTTACCAATGAGTCCTTAGGTCAGTATGTGAAGAGGTTCAGGGAAGCCGTTGGCCAAGTGTCTGACCTTAATGATCTTCAGGCTGTAGGGTTGTTTCAGAACGGGCTAGATCTGGTGAAGTCCGAAAAGTTGGTTGTGATGCCCCCAAAATAGGTATACATCACCCATCTTGAGTCGCCAAATACATGGTACTAAATTCAAATACAACTTGATTATACAACAGTCGTGTAAAATACGACAAAATACATGCTGTGAGTTTTAAAACAAATATTGTCATCTAGACAATATCCACACTCAATTTAGTCCTCGTTACATTTATTATCACATTATTTAACAGAATAGTGAGGACTACTAAGACACCATCTCGGACCATCACCCGCTCCCGACTAGTCCGCCACGTTCGTTCATTTCTGAAGAGAATGGTGAAAGAAAGGGTGAGCTCAACTAGCCCAGTAAGAAATATTATGACTAAGATAATGTAGAATAAATTATCATTAGTCCTCAACAGTGTTAAACTGATAAAATACAATAGACGTCAAGTTTAACTGCAGCGGAACATGCAATCCATTAAAAGAGTCAAGTAGAGAATAAAATCTACTATCTTTTATGATTTAAAAAGGTTTTTCATCACTTTTATCGTTGAGACTCAGCTTAATAAATAATCCACATCATCCCTGCACTACGGCCAAGGATATTTGTTTATTCATCAATGGTCATGATCATGCCAACAACTGTCCATCAATGCACTTCGGGCCAATAAAGACTTTTACCACATCATTTGGAATATTACGGTCATGATTACACCGATTAATCCCTGGTCATAATCATACCAAGTCCATCTATGCACTACAGGCCACATATGACTTTCAACAAAATATAAATATGAGGATGATGACAATGATATAAGAATTCAATAAAACAAGTTCAAGAATTAATTTATTCAGAACTAAAAGCGCCCAAATTGTCAACATGATACTTTTTGTAGAGTAAAATTTAAGAATGCTCGGAAGAATATTTCCATGAAAAGATATCTTTGGATGAAGCGCAAATATCAAGGATATTCCACTAATTTCATGGAGTATAGAAGTCAAAACTTTAACTTAACCGAGTATAATAAAGAATGGAATAACAAAAGAAATCACCATGCATGCGGTGCCAGCATGAGCGAGGTTTTCCATCGGAATAATAAATAACGGAACCAGGTCAGGCGTAATACGCACCGACAGGATATTCCAACAGAATAATAAAGAATAGAATAACAACAGAAATCACCATGCATGCGGTACTTCGCATAGACATGTTATTCCAACAGAATACTAAATAACAGAACTAGGTCAAGTGAATTCACACCAACAGGATGTTCCAACAAAATAATAAAGACGAAACCAGGTCCGGCGTAAAGCACAGACAGGATATTCCAACAGAATAATAAAGACGGAACCATGTCCGATGTAAATGAAAAGACAGGATATTCCAACAGAATAATAAAGAATGGAATACAGAAGAATTTCACCAAGTATAGGGTAGCCCACGTATACAGGTTATTAGAATAAAATAATAAAGATGGAATAACAGAAGTTCTCTTCATGAATACAAAAAAATAATACCTCTACCGTAAAAAAAGAAACTTGATATCGAGATAAGTGAAGTAGCGAGAATACTTTTCTTCTTTCTCTCTATAGTTTCTCTCTATAGTTTTCTCTCTAGATTTTTAGTGAATTTGTAAGAAATAATGAAGGAATGAGCTTTATTTATAGAAGAATGGAATGAATAGTAACCAATCCATGAACGGTCCAGATTGATTTACTTTAATCTGATGACGGCCTATATTTAAAGCAAAATCTTTTAAATAAAATATAATATATTCTATTTATAATCTAATAAAACGAATAACTTTTAAAAAGATTTTACTATGAAAATACTATGTATAATAAAATAAAATATATTCTAATTATTATCTCAATAAAAAGATAACTTTATAAAAGTATTCATGCATTTTATATAAAAAGATTTTACAATTAGCCTAATAAAAGCGAATAACTTTTATAAAAGTATTGCATTTTATATAAAAGTTTTTACGCTTTTATTACGTTAATAATACTGAATAAAACAAAACTTCATCATCATTATTATTATTCACACTATTAATTGACGAAGTCGCTTTCAGGAAAGAGGGGCTTTCCAATAAGAATTTCTCCTATCATGGCGCATGATTAAGTGACCAAACCTCTCCTCCTCGCAAAACTTCTAGACATCGTTAATAATGCAAATAATAATATTAACAACTTCGTCATCTCAATTATTGATTTAATAACATATAAAATATAAACAATAATTGAATCAAAGTGAGTGACTGACTTCACATAAGCATTAATAATCAATACTGGTGCTACTTATGCAACCACGATATTATTGTACTTTTACTACCGAAAGTAGTTCAACCAGTAAAACTTCCATAGTTTTTTCATAAAAATATTTTTGTCATTTTCTCAACCCGACAATAATTCTGTTGTGGGGTCAACCAATGATTGTGCCGTCGTACAAATATTTTCTGACCAATCAAATATTATATAACAACTTGCGTACTTTGCAAATTTTATAAATATTACCCACAACTATAACATTATATCAAATTTAGTCCATAATATTCAAAAATGATATTTATAGAAAATTCATTTTTATTCATAAAAGTTGGGGTCTTACAATCTCCCCTTCTTATGAAACTTTGCCCTCAAAATTAGGGTACATACTTGGTATGTCGAAGAGGTAAGGATGCCTTGATTTCATTTCAGATTCTAACTCCCAGGTCAATTCCTCAACATCGTGGTTCCTCCAAAACACTTTGACTTGAGGTATAACCTTGGAGCGTAGAATATGTTCCTTCTTATCCAAGATTGGAACAGGAACCTCTTCATACGTTAAATCTTCCGCTATTTCGTCCAGTTCTAACTCAATAATATGGTTCGGGTCTTTCACATATTTATGTAACATGGATATATGAAAAATGTTATAAACACGAGACATACTTGGCGGTAAAGTAAGTCTATAGGCTACAGTCCCTACTTGATCGAGGATTAAAAATGGGCCAATGAATCGAGGATTGAGCTTTTCTCACTTTCCAAATCTCGTAACTCCTTTCCATGGAGCAACACGTAACAACACATGATCTCCAATATCGAATTCCACGTCCTTTCGATGAAGATCAACATAACTCTTTTGTCGGTCTTGCGAGGTTTTTATACGTTGTTGGATCGTTTGAATCTTTTCCGTAGTCATACGTATCAACTCCGGTCCCAACAACATTGCTTCACCTACCTCATCCCAGCATACTGGAGAACGACACTTTCTTCTATACAACGCCTCGAATGGAGCCATGCCAATACTTGCTTGATAACTGTTGTTATAGGAAAACTCCACCAATGGTAAGAACTTGTCCCAACTTCCCTTGAAGTCAAGGACACAGAGTCTTAATAAATCTTTAAGAGTTTGAATAGTCCTCTCTGATTGTCCGTCCGTCTGAGGATGATAAGCCGAACTAAATCGTAAATCCGTGCCCATAGCTTTATGCAAACTAACCCAAAATCGTAAAGTGAATCTTGGGTCTCGATCAGAAACTATGGATACTGGCATACCATTCAATCTTACAACCTCGTTTATGTACATACGAGTATGACGTTCAAGTGTATAAGTTTCTCGTATTGGTAAGAAATGAGCAGACTTGGTCAATCTATCAACAATGACCCAAATTGCATCTATGCCTTGAGAAACCTTGGGAAGACCAGTAACGAAATCCATAGTAATGTGCTTCCACTTCCATTCTGGAATTTTAAGTGGTTGCAATAGACCTTTTTGGTACTTGATGCTCCGCTTTGACTCGTTGACAAGTTAGACACCTTGAGATAAACAACGCTATTTCTCTCTTCATATTGCTCCACCAAAATGTATGACAAAGATCATGATACATTTTGGTACTCCCAAGATGGATTGCAAATGGTGTGTTGTGCGCCTCCATCATGATTTTATACTTTAAATTAGGGTCGTTAGGAACACAAAGTCTGGAGTTGACTCGAAGTATTCCTTCTTCATCGATTCTTGCTTCCGGTATAGTACCTTCTTGTACTTTCTTCCTCGTACGCATCAGCTCTAGGTCTGTAGCTTGAGCAGCTTTAACTTTATCGATTAAAGTTGGTTCTACTCGTATATTCGCCATCATCACATGGGTCCCTGGAGTCTTTAATTATATCTCCATCCTTTGCAAGTCATACAAAATGGGCCTTTGCATTGACAATATCGCACTTGTACCCGCATATGATCTTCTACTCAATGCGTCAGCTACCACATTTGCTTTTCGAGGATGGTATTGGATGGTATGATCATAATCTTTCAAGAGTTCAAGCCAACATCGCTGTCGCATGTTGAGTTCCTTTTGAGTGAAGAAATATTTGAGGCTTTTATGATCCGTAAAGATCTCCCCTTTCTCCCCGTACAAGTAATTCCTCCAAATTTTAAGTGCGAAGACAACATCTGCCAACTCTAGATCATGAGTAGGATAATTTCTCTCATATTCTTTGAGTTGTCAAGAGGCATAGGCTATGACTTTCCCATATTGCATGAGAACACATCCTAACCCCTTGCCTGAAGCATCACTGTAGATGACAAATCCCTCCGAGCCAAATGGTATTGTCGAGCAGTCTTTGAAATGAGTCTTCTTTTGAGTTCTTGAAAACTCTTCTCACAATCCTCGTTCCAACCGAATTTTATATCTTCCAAGGAGTTATTTGAGTTAAAGGAGTAGCGATTCGAGAAAACCTTCACTGAATCTACGATAATAACCAAATTTAAGCCAGAGAAAGCTACGTACTTTTGGTCATCGATTTAGGTTGCTCCCAGCTTTGAATGACTTCAATCTTTGCCGGGTCAACAGATATTCCATGACCTAATACCACGTGCCCAAGGAATGCTACTTCCTCAAGCCAAAACTCGGATTTCTTCAACTTGGCATAAAGCTTATATTCACGAAGCTTTTGGAGTATCAGCCTCAAGTGTTGCTCATAATCTTCACGGCTTTTGGAATAAATAAGGATGTCATCAATAAAGACGAACACAAAGTGATCCAAATATTCCTTGAATACTCGGTTCATCATATCCATGAAGGCAGCAGGAGCATTAGTCATTCCAAAAGATATGACTAGAAATTCATAATGCCTGTACCGAGTTCTGAAAGCCGTCTTTGGCATGTCATCAGTTCTAATCTTCAATTGGTGATATCCGGAACGAAGATCAATCTTTGAAAAGAATTTGGCGCCTTGCAACTGGTCAAATAGCAATCAAATTGCATAAAAGTGCGGAAGCGTGTAAAAATCAGAGTTTAAAAAAATTTACAAACCATATACCCGGATCACCCTTTATGCATAATTATTAATTAAATGAAAAGATAAAGAATAAATCATACCCTTAAAGATCGAGCTTCCTCAGGTACAAGTTCACCTCCAAATCCTTTCGCGTTCAATCTTGAATCCACCGGGTTTGGTTCCTTCCTTTGATCAACGTTAGCCACCCAAATGTTTGGCCTCTAGAGGTGATCCACCAAGGAAGAAGAAAATTCAAGAAGAAGGGTGGTTGGCTAAACCCTAGTTTTTCTATCTCTATAGAAAGGGTGTACTCTCCCAACAATTGGAATTATTACGTATGTTGAAAAATCAACAACCCATACCACCCATAATAAGACTCCTCTTATTTATAGATGTGGGCAACCCACCTTAACAATTAAGGAATTGGGTCTTAATTAATTAATTCTTTTAATTAATTAAGCTCCCTAATCTTATTAGGAATAATTAATTAAACTCTTTTAATTAATTTAACCTCCTAATCTTATTAGGAATAAATGAGAGTACTTATATTAAATTAATTCCTAAACTCTTTTAGAAATTAAAATAATAATAATTGTAATAATATTAATAAGACTCCTCTTATTAATTTATATTTAATATTTCTAAAATATTAAATAATAAATATTAAGCTATTTAATTTATTCTATCACCATAGATTAAATTAAATATACATAACATATTATTACGATTATGCCATTAACTTCTTAAATAATTATTCTTCCTTTTATGGTGTGACCCTTTAGGTTCTCCATATTAAATCGGTTGTGAATAAATCAATTAGAACAATTCTAATCTTATTTAAATAAATAAATTAAACAATTTATTTAAATAAATAATATTTATTCTACAATAGGGATAAGCCTCCCTAGCGATCAACGACTTTCCAGATAATATAGATTTCAACATTAATCATAAAAGAACCTTTGAGTAAATAGTTACCGTACAATTCAATCCTTCCACCATACAATGTCCCAATTAAATATAAGATATGGAATTACTGTCAAGTCTTATTTTATTTAATTATATGTATTTCGACTCTTAAATGCACAACTCCAAATAATGCAAATTAGAAACTCCTTTCTAATTTTATTCTACCTTCAGCCAAGGACTCTTTGGGTTGTCATTTATCGAATCACATAAGACATTTCTCTTCTTTTATTAGAAGTGGTAGATTCTTTATTGATCATACATTATCTCCATGTACAACTTATTATACCCAAGCATACCCTTTGATATACCCTAAGGGTCTTAAGGAATAAGTCAAAGTATAACTCATCATACACAAGATACTATGATGATCTCAAGTCCAAGGATTACTTGTACTACTATCACTACAGAATTCCTATTGACGAGCAAATAAAACTCCATTAGGTATTCCTTAGCGAGCCACGTTCAAATGAACTTATTTTCTAATAAGCACCTACATACTTGCTTTAGTGTCTCCACACAAATGATCATGAGATCAATCATCCTCATCCAATGAAAGAAGAACGTATGTACCAATCTATCCGGATTCACTAATCCCCAATTTAGTAATCCAACGATTGGGAACTATTTTAGTTTTAAGCTTTCTAAGAATTTAGATCTCATTAGAATGATCATCATCATTATTCTAAAAGCATTGCTTAAAACTATGGGTTTATCACATATTATAAAACAAAGATCATGTAGATAATTAAAAGCCTTTAATAAATTAATACTTTTTATTAATAAATGAATAAGATTGTTACAAAGTATATGCTTTATCATCAAACATGATTGGCTTGTGTGCATACTACTTTCAATCTCCTACTTGCACTAAAGCCAATCGCCATTGTATCTTATACTCTTCTTCTCTAAGTGACGATTATCCTGCTGTTGGATAAGCTTTAGTTAATGGATATGTAATGTTGTTCATGAGAGTCCACTATCTCTATAGTGATTTCCCATCTTTCAATGATTCTAATAATCAAATGAAAGTGCCACAACACATGTTTAGATCCAAGATGAGACTTAGGAACTATTCCTAGTTCTGTAATGAACTTTTATCCAAACAATCAACTTGTAGCTTCATTTATAGCTATTTACTTTGTCTTTATCACTAAACCAGCAACTCTTTGCTGTTTGGAACCTTTCCAATTCACTACACCACTGTTCAAGATAACACTTTACCTTAAAGTGGATTTTTCTGTCGTCTTGGTCTGTCTGAAAAACTTGAGTCTGTAAAGCCCTCTAGTTTTAATTCAGATCCACCATGTATGCTCACATCTTTAGTGCCGGTTAAGAACTTTAAGATGTTTTTCACTGACTCATAGTGAACTTCTCCAGAATATGACTGATCAACATCAGGTCTTGTATATTTCATTGCATACATGATTGTCACTCATGCAATCTCTCTTCTTTGGAGTCTATGGGGACTATTAAGAGAGATACACTCCATGGCTCATCAACATGAGACATCTCTTGGAGTTTGCCATGCTAAACGACTTTAGCATCAAATGAATATACGTTCCTTGGGTTAAGTCGAGCATCCTCTTAAATCTATCTATATAGATTTATATCCCCAATTAAGATACTCTTCCCAATCATTCATGGAGGAATATTTAGACAACTTTATCTTTCTTGATTGTAGCATTGGTATGTAATTCCTCATCCAGTAGTATATCAACATATAATACTAGAAATTTCAAGACGCTCCCACCGACCCTTTTTTGTACACACTAGAACTCTTACCTCATCGTGATATTTGGATCATCATCTCTATGATGTATACCTCATCATCATCATCTATGATGAATCCATACCTCTAGGTATCTTTGGTACTATTCAGATTTACGATTGATTTGTGTGCAACAATAGTTCATCTACGAGTTCCTCTTATTTGACTTATAGTATTTTGTGGTTCTTGAACTCTTCAAGATCTATTATCCTCCCACTAGCCCCTTTAATGATAAACACCTTTATCTTAGAGGCGGCGTGTTTCGCAACAAACACTTTTTGCTAAGTAGGATTATAGAACATATACCCTAAACTTACTTTAGGATGTCCCACAAATCGACACTTGTCAAATCTTTTCCCAAGCTTATCCTTTGAAACCTTTTCACATAAGTTGGACAACCCCTTATCTTAACATACTTAAGATTAGGAATCCTCCCCATCCATAACTTTTATGGAGTCTTGAAATTTGGATTTTGAGGTTACCTTTTCATAGATATGCGACCATTTCTAGGACATGATCCTAGAAGGATCTTTGGAATGTCGGTAAAATCATTATGGAATGTACCATGTCCAACAAGGTATGATTTTTCCTTTCGGATACATCAATCAATTATTGCGTGTATCGGGATGTGTCCATTATGAGAAAACCATTTGAGATGATCCGAAACTTATTGCACAAGTATTTATTCCTTGATCTAATCAAAGAATCTTAATACATTGCCAATTTGTTTTTACTTCGAATTTTTGAACCTTTCAAATAATTCACACTTGTATTCAACAAATACATACATTCAACTCTTTGAATGATCATCTCATTTTCTTATACTAATTTGTTCGATATGTAAAATTATTTTCATGTAAGTCAAGTATACAAAATTTATTAAGTAATATTCGATTCTATACAAAACATTATTATTATAAATAGAACAACAATTGTTCTTAATTATAATACCAAAGATTTCATTGTCCAATAATAAAATGGAAATAATATTTTTAACAAGAATGAAATACAATAACAACTTATTGACTTAATAGATTTGGTAGTAGGCATTGCTAAACTATAAGTTTTATGGCTAATATGGCAACCTTTGCTATATTTTCCACACATAGGATTACTTATATTTGTTTAGCTTTCTACTTACATTTGGTCCTTCATAAATCTATATTTATGATAACCAAAGTCGGTATCCAATACCCAAGTAGAACCTTGACTTAAAGAAAATTTTATTTTAAATCATGAACAAATTTGTATTTGTAATCGAAACTTCACTAAGCTTCTTTGGTTAGCCTCTGCAAGATGCTTCTCGCAGTTTCTTTCCAGTGTCCTGGCTTATTGCAGTGGAAGCAAGCTCCTTTGAACGTGGCAATGGGTACCTATTTTTTATGGTGACATGATTCAACTCTTGATAATTAATACAAAGTCGCATACTCCCATCTTTCTTGTTAACGAATAGAACAGGAGCACCCCAAGGAGAAGTACTAGGACAAATAAAGCCAATGTCTAACAATTCCTGCGGTTGAGTCTTTAACTCCACGAAGTTCAATAGGAGCCATTCGATATGGAATTTGTGGAAATGGGTTTTATCTGGGTTCAAAGTCGATACAAAATTCAATTTCACGTTAAGGGGTAGGGGTAGGGGAAGTTCTTTCGTGGAATCGTCGGAAATTCATTAACAATAGAAATATCATTCAAAAGCGGCGTATTTTTGTTTAGATCCGTGACATGAGCTAAGAAAGCTTGACATCCGCTTTTTCAATAAACTAATAGCTTTATGGCTTGAGATGACGGTGATTGATTTTAATGGTTTGGTTGCTTGAATTAAGTATAATAGGTTGATTAGGAATATGAAAGCTAACAACCTTACGAAAATAATCAATTTTTGCATGATGAGTAGTTAACCTATCAATCCCACAGAATTACGTCAAATGCAAGTATTTTCAATGAAATAAAATTGACGAGGTAATGTGAGGGTGCCGATTTGAACCAAACAAGACTTATAAACGGTGGATGTAATGAAGGTTTCTCCCAATGGAGTTTCAATAGATAAGTCAAAGTCTAATTTCTCTGTAGTGAAATTTAAACGTTGAGCGCAAGTAGGAGAAATAAAAGAATGGGTAGAACCGATATCAAATAAGGTATATACTTCGCTAGAATTTATGATAAGCTTACCCGTGATGACCTCGTTCGAGTTCCTTGCTTTCTGGGAGGTCACGACAAACGCTCTCCCTTGAACAACCGGTTTTGTCTTGTCTGGGACGACCTTTGCTCCCTCCATCCCAGCTGGACTTGTCTTCGGTGCATGACAAAATTGGGCCAGGTGTCCTTCTCTTCCACAATTGTAACATGCTTTGGAGGGCATCGCACAGTTTGGACTGATGTGTCCCTCCCCTCCACATTTGAAGCATATGATAGGTGGTCGTTCTCCTTCCTTAACGACAGTCTTGATCTTTGACGTCTTTCCATCATTGTTGAATCTTTTTTTCTTGAAATGTCCATTCTTATTGTTTTGGCCATGATTACCACCGAAGTGGTTACCATTTCTGGCATATTGATTCCCTCCACGCTTATTGTCACCACTTCGATGACTGCTATCACTAGTATTATCATTTTTCCGGCTACTCTCTTTTGGTTGGGTTGACTCAATATCGCGCTCCAATAACTGAGCCCTATTAACAACATCTGAATACAAACACAGTTTATGAGAGATAAGATATTGACATATCTCTGGTTTCAAACCTCTTAGAAACATTCGCGTCATTCTCTCCTCATTATCAACCAAATGGGATGCAAACCAGGACATTTCAAGCAAACATGGCCCGTCTTATGACACGGTCGTGTTGTTTTGTTCCAGTTTAATGAACTCTACCTCTTTCATGTGACGAAAACTTTCAAGAAAGTACTTGTCTTTGAAGCAGTTCTTGGAACTTCTCCCAAGACATCTTGGTGCGGCGAGTTGAGTACGCTTTCTGATTCCCACCGAGAATCTGCCTCACGCACATAACATGAAAGTGGTGAAAGGAACCTTTGCTCCTCGGAGCAACCCAAGACATCAAATATCTTGTTGATACGCTTTATCCACGTCTCGCCTTAAGTGGTTTTGGCTCTCAAAAAAACTTGGTGGTCAGCTCCTTGAAGCTGTTTGGCGGTGGCCGTCGAGAGTTGCCAGTGTTTCCACTGCATTTTGGATAGGAGCCGCTCTCTTTGATGTTGCATGAATTGCATGAAGCCTCAGAACATTCCATCGTTCATCATTTGGTCAGTGTTGTTGTTTGTATGAGGATTATCACCTTCCTGATGCGCATTGTCCTGGTTATTGATCTGTGGAGACTTAATGGTCTCCTGTGCTCCATTGATGTTCTCAACATTCTCGGATGCCATTTTCAAACACTGCCACAAAACAAGGGTTAATTAACATATAACATATTATCCCTATACTCGACGTGACCAATTAAATACCAAATAAACTTAGGTAGGTCATACTTAGCGAAGGAATTCTCGTCTCTCCCTCCTAGTTCTTATCTCACATCTCGGTGGGGATCATATCCCTAAGCTTTGATACTAACCTGTGGCGCCCCCAAAATAGGTATACATCACCCATCTTGAGTCGCCAAATACATGGTACTAAATTTAAATACAACTTGATTATACAACGATCGTGTAAAATACGACAAAATACATCTTGTGAGTTTTAATACAAATATTGTCATCTAGACAATATCCACACTCAATTTAGTCCTCATTACATTTATTATCACACTATTTAATGTAATTGTGAGGACTACTAAGACACCATCTCGGACCATCGCTCCTCGACCCCATTAGTCCATTACGTTCTCATTTCCTGAAGAGAAAAGTGAAAGAAAGGGTGAGCTCAACTAGCCCAGTAAGAAATATTATGACTAAGATAATGTAGAATAAATTATCTTTAGTCCTTAACAGTGTTAAACTGATAAAATACAATAGACATCAAGTTTAACTGCAGCGGAACATGCAATCCATTAAAAGAGTCAAGTAGAGAATAAAATCTACTATCTTTTATGATTTAAAAAGGTTTTTCATCACTTTTATCGTTGAGACTCGGCTTAATAAATAATCCACATCATCCCTGCACTACGGCCAAGGATATTCATTAGGGCCACAACCACAAATTATCCATGCACTACGGCCAAGGATCATGATCATGCCAACAACTGTCCATCAATGCACATCAGGCCAATGAGGACTTTTACCACATCATTTGTAGCATTACGGTTATGATTACACCGAATAATCCCTGGTCATAATCATACCAAGTTCATCTATGCACTACAGGCCACAGATGACTTTCAACAAAATATAAATATGAGGATGATGACAATGATATAAGAATTCAATAAAACAAGTTCAAGAATTAATTTATTCAGGAACTAAAAACGTCCAAATTGTCAACATGATACTTTTTTGTAGAGTAAAATTTAAGAATGCTCAGAAGAATATTTCCATGAAAAGATACTGGATGAAGCGCAAATATCAAGGATATTCCACTAATTTCATGGAGTATAGAAGTCAAAACTTTAACCAACCGAGTATAATAAAGAATGGAATAACAAAAGAAATCACCATGCATGCGGTATTGCCAGATAGACGAGTTTTTCCATCGGAATAATAAATAACGGAACGGAGTAAGGCGTCACGCCCAAGCGAGGATATTCCAACAGAATAATAAAGAATGGAATAACAACTGAAATCACCATGCATGCGGTACTTCGCATAGACAGGTTATTCCAACAGAATACTAAATAACGGAAATAGGTCAGGTGAAATTCACACCAACAGGATGTTCCAACAAAATAATAAAGACGGAACCAGGTCCAACGTAAAGCACGACGAGGATATTCCAATGAGAATAATAAAGGCGGAACTAGGTTAAAAGTAGAAGCGCATGCACAGGATATTCAATAGAATAATAAAGAATGGAAAAGCAGAAGAATTTCACCAAGTATAGGGTAGCCCAGTATACGAGTTATTCCAATGAGAATAATAAAGATGGAATAATGAAGTTCTCTTCATGAATACAAAAGAAAAATACCCTCACCGTAGTAAAAGAAACTTGATATCGGAGTAGTGAAGTAGCGAATATTTTTCTTCTTTCTCTATATAGTTTCTCTACAGAGTTTCAAATTGAATTCGTAAGAAATAATGAAGGAGTGAGCTTCTATTTATAGAAGAATGGAATTAATAGTAACCAATCCATTAAGCGGTCCAGATTGATTTACTTTAATCGGACGGATCCATATTTAAAGCAAAATATTTTAAATAAAATATAATATATTATATTTATAATCTAATAAAACGAATAACTTTTAAAAAGATTTTACTATGCAAACACTATGCATAATAAAATATAATATATTCTAATTATTGTCTAATAAAAGCGAGATAACTTTATAAAAGTATTACATTTTATATAAAAAGATTTTACTATTAGCCTAATAAAGCGAATAACTTTTATAAAAGTATTACATTTTTATATAAAAGTTTTTCTGTTTTATTACGTTAATAATACTGAATAAAACAAAACTTCATCATCATTATTATTATTCACACTATTAATCGACCTGGTCATTCCCAGGAAAGAGGGCTTTCGATAAAGATTTCTCCTATTGGCGCTTGATTAGGTGACCAAATCTCTTTCGCGAACTTACAGACATCGTTAATAATGCAAATAATAATATTAACAACTTCGTCATCTCAATTATTGATTTAATAACATATAAAATATCGACAATAATTGAATCAAACTGAGTGACTTCTCACATAAGCATTAAAATCAATCTGGTGTGCTTCTTATGCAACCACGCCAGTATTATTGTACTTTACTACCGAGTAGTTTAACATTATCAACGGTAAAACTTCCGTAGATTATTTTCATAAAAATATTTTTGTCGTTTTTCAATCAAACAATGAATTACATTATTATGGGGTCCACCAATGATTGTGCCATCGCATTTGAATATTTCTTGTCAATCGAATATTATATAACAACTTGCGTACTTTGCAAAATTTATAAATATTACCCACAACTATAACATTATATCAAATTTAGTTCATATTATTCAAAAATTATATTTATAGAAAATTCATTTTTATTCATAAAAGTTTGGGTCTTACAATGGTGAAGAAGCTGATGTTCCACCATCTAAAGAGCTTGGTCGAAGCTTTTGACAAAGCAGAAGGCTATATTGTGGTGGAGGAGGCTGTGAATAGCCTGAAACGTCCTTCTTCGGATAAGATGAAAGAGACGGACACTTCTAAGGCTGATGGCAATTAGAAGAAGGTGGGGGGGTATAATGATCGGCCGGAGGGCAACTCGAAGAAGTACAACAACACATGGCGATAGGGAAGTAGTCGCCCACCTGCTCCCACCCCGAAAGTGAACAAGGTTTACACCAAAACTGAATACGGATAGGTCGGTGATTTTGGATCAGATTAGGAACCAGCCGTTCTTTGAACCGCCTCGTGACGCTCTCAAGCCGGGACAGGGCAATGCTCAAAAATATTGTGGCTATCATCAAGCTGTAGGTCACGATACTAATGAGTGTTGTAATTTAAAGGACTTCGTAGAGAGGAAGGTTCAAAGTGGTTTATTAGTTCAAGATATGTGGGGGGAGGACCAACAACAAGAGCAAAGAATGTCGAATGTTGGCCTCAGATTCGAGACGGTTCAAATGGTTCCACCTGTGCAACCTACTCCAAATCAGCCACCAAGGCACGTTGTTGATGTAATAACCGGTGGGACAGCAGGAAAGTTGGTATGAAAGAAGAGGAGGGGATATCTGGATTCAGTCATGTTTGTGACAGGTGTTCCCCCGAAGACCGACGGACCATTTCCAGGGACAATTATATCTTTCAGTGATGCAGATTATCCTTCGGAGCCCATCGAACCCCATGAAGGAGCCTTGGTGATCACAGCACAAGTAATTTCGGTGGATATGAAGCAAATGATGATTGACAACGGGTCTTCTGTTGATATTCTTTATGCCCACGCTTATCAGAGGATGCATCTTGATGGGCGAAAGATGGAGGTCGGGCAGGAGGCCCCCTTATATGGCTTTAGCAATGATCCGATCAAAGTGGCAGGAACTATTGAGCTACTGGTCATCTTCGGTACTGCTCCACAACAGGTAGAAATAACGTGTAAATTTTATGATGTGCATGTAGATTCGACCTACAACGCCATATTAGGACGGCCTACCTTGACTGCTCTCCAAGCAGTGACTTCCATCCCTCATTTTAAAATCAAGTTCCCCACAGCCCATGGAGTTGGAGAGGTAGCAGGGGACTTGGACCTGGCCAAACGATGTTATAAGAATTCTGTGATCGCCTCGGGAGTAGGGGTCAGCAAGCAAAAACAAACCATGGCAATTGAGATCAAACCCTTTACTGAAAGTAGTTCAGAGCCATTGGTTATTCTCGCAGGAGAGACAGAGGAGATCGAGCTGGTCCTTGGGAAGAAAGACAAAATAATAAAGATTGGTTCGGGTTTACCGGAACCTCTCCGAACAAACCTTATAGAACTTCTTCGCTGCTATGCGGACATTTTTTTATGGGAGCCACAAGGCATGCCTGGAATCAGCTGAAAGATTGCCGAGCACCGACTAGATGTGGATCCATCAAAAAAGCCAGTTCGGCAGAAAAGGTGAATCTTTGCACCTGAGCGTCAGAGGATCATTGATGAAGAGATTGCCAAGCTGATAGCTGTTGACTTCATCTTTGAGATCGATTATCCAGAGTGGATGTCAAATGTAGTGCTGGTGCAGAAGCAGAACGGGAAATGGCGAGTTTGCATCGACTACACGGACCTGAACAAAGCATGCCCGAAGGACTTCTATCATCTACCTCACATTGATCAACTTATTGATGCGACTTCGGGGTATGCACTACTAAGCTTTATGGATGCTTTTTCAGGTTATCATCAAATATTTATGTGCAATGAGGACATTCAAAAGACAGAATTCATCACACACCATTCAGTGTATGCCTATAAGAAGATGACCTTTGGCCTGATAAATGCTGGGGCCACTTATCAGAGAATGATGAACTTCATCTTCGAGAGGCAGCTAGGGAGGAATATGGAAGTGTACATGGATGATATGATAGTGAAGAGCATGATTATTCAGAAGCACCTGGATGAACTTGAAGAATGCTTTCAGACTGTCCGTCATCACAAGTTGAGGCTCAATCCTGCAAAGTGTACCTTCGGGCTCGGTGCAGGGAAGTTCCTGGGTTATCTGGTCAGTCAAAGGGGCATTGAGGCCAATCTTGAGAAGATCCAGGTTATTCTAGACATGAAGACTCCTCAGTCATTCAAAGATGTTTAGCTTTTGACTGGGAGGATTGCAGCTTTGAGGAGATTCATGTCCAAGTCGGCAGAGAGATGTTTGCCATTCTTTGATACGTTGAAAGGACCGAAGAATGCGAAGACGTTCCAGTGGACTTTGGAGTGTGAAGATGCCTTTCAGGGCATAAAGACGTATTTATCTTCGGCTCCTTTATTGGTGAAACCTGCTCCTGCTGAGACATTGTTATCTGGCAGCTAGTTCGTTGGTAGTGGGGGCCGTTTTGGTTCGAGAAGTGGGGGGAAAACAGCATCCGGTCTATTATGTCAGTCATGTTCTAAGGGATGCTAAAACCAGGTACCCGAACATTGAAAAATTTGCCTTTGCTTAGTTAATTACTAGTCAAAAGCTCAGGCAATATTTTCAAGGTCGGCTCCTGGTCGTCTATACGGATCAACCGTTGAAGAAGGTGATGAGCAAGCCAGAAGTTTCGGGGAGACTAGCAGCATGGACAATAGAACTATCTCAATTTTTTATTGAATATCATCCCCGAACTGCTATCAAAGGTCAAGCCTTGGTCGATTTCATGGTGGAGTGTTCGTTCTCCGAAGCAGATGCCGAGCTACCAGAAGCTGAGACGTCCGATCGAGTAGTTGCAGTTCTTTAGCACAGTCAGAACTCATGGACGCTGTATGTAGATGGGTATGCTACTACGGATGTCAGTGGGGCAGGGATCATTTTAACAAGTCCGGAGGGATTCAAGGTACAACAGGCCATCAGATTTGGGTTTGAGCAACGACAACAACGAGGTAGAATCTGAAGCGATGCTAGCGAGAGAATTTGGTGGCGAAGAGTCTAGAAATTGAAGTCGATCATTTCTGATGACTCTCAGCTGGTCGTCAAGCAAGTATAAGGAGATTATGAAGCTCGTGGGGCAAGGATGATCAAGTATTTGGCAGAGTTGAAAGACCGACTTCAGTACTTCGTCTCTTATGAGTTTCAGGGCATAAAGCGTAATGACAATTCTATTGCCGATGCATTGTCGAAGCTGGCCACTACGGATGCTAGCGTTTTTAATGGATCAGTTTATTTGGAGATTTTGCAGCTGCCGAGTATCCAGCATGAAGTAGTGATGTGCATTGAACGTTCTAACTGTTGGATGACTCCCTACATTGAATATCTGGCAAATGGCGTCCTTCCTTCGGATTAGATGCTGGCAAAGAAGATCAAGTATAAGAGTGTCAACTTCGTTCTTATTGATAGGGATCTTTATCGAAGGGCATTTCCGTCACCATTGTTGAAGTGTCTGGTTCCATCTGAGGCTGAGTATGCTCTTCGGGAGGTTCACGAGGGTATTTATTCTGACGACCGTATACGGTCGCTAAGTCATCGACTTAGAAAAGCGCTGCAAGAAGGATACTACTGGCCTACAATCTTCAAAGAAGCTACGGAGTATGTAAAGAAGTGTGAAAAATGTCAGCTCAACAGTCCGATCCCACATCAGCCACCAGAAGAGCTATACTCGATCTTATCTCATATACCCTTTGTTGTCTGGGGGGTAGATATACTGGGTCCATTGCCGAAAGCTAAAGGTCAGGTCAGTTTTGTTATAGTTGTTATCGATTATATGACCAAATGGGTAGAAGCAAAGCCACTTCGGTTGATAACGGAGCAAGAGTGCTTGAAGTTCATGAAGGACTCCGTAGTGTTTCATTTCAGAATTCCTAAAGTGGTGATATCGGACAACGGATGCCAGTTCGTGGGATCAAAATTTGAAGGATTTCTGAAAGAGCTTGGAGTTCAGCACATGAAGACTTTGGTGGCTCATCCACAGTTAAATGGGCTAGTTGAAGTGACCAACGAGCAGCTAATTCTTTGAATGGGATCAGCCTTGATCGGACGGCTAAAGGAAGATGGCGGAGGAACTTCTCGGCGTGTTATGGGCTTATTGGACTACAGAGGACTACCGCGAGGATTCACCTTTCAGATTGGCTATGTAATGCGATGCCTTAGTCGGTCGAGATTGGATCTCTAAGTCTTCAGGTTAGTCAGTTCAAAGAGATCTATAATGAAGAAGGACTAAAGGTCAACTTGGATCTATTGGAAGAAGTCAGAGAGGTGGCTTTGATCAAACTGGCAGCCTATCAACGGAGAGTAGCCAAGCATTACAACAAAGGGGTTAAGCTTCGTAGATTTGAAGTGGGGGACTTCGTCCTCAGAGAAGTCGAAGCATCTACTCCACAGAACATGGGAAAGGCGATCTTAGAAGCGGGAAGGGTCGTAAGTAAGTAATCAAGTAAAGCCAGGAACTTATCGGTTGAAGGCATTGGACGGATCCGAAATCAAGAATACTTAGCATGCTAGCAGACTTCGAAAATATTTTCAGTAGAGATCGAGTCAGTTTATCAAAAATCTATAAATGTCAGATCATCATCAATAAAAGATTCACTTTTTCACAATTGATCTTCTTCCTATTGGTCCTAAAATCACAGTGGTGTAAAGAGGACGGGGGGGACTCGCTGACCATTCGATGGTAGCCTTTTTGGCAGGTGGTCCTTATGAATTTATCAGGCCCTTCGTGGTAGGAAAACTTTATCGGTGTAAGGAGGACGGGGTGGACTTGCTGACCATTCGATGATAGCCTTTTCGGCAGGAGTGTCCTCATGGATTTGATTTACCGCGAGTGGTAAACAAATTCCATAGTCCTTTTAATTTTTCTTTACCGCGAGTGGTGAATAAAATGCACCGAAGTAAGGAGGTTCGGTCGGACTCGCTGGCCATTCGATGGCAGCCTTATTGTCAGGTGTGTCTTTATGAATTTGTTTTACCATGAGTGGTAAACAAATTCCATGGTCCTTATAAAATTGTTCTACCGCGAGTGGTAAACAAGATCCCGATGGTGCAAGGAGGATCGGCCGAATTCACCTTATGCCTAATCTATCTCACACTTCGAAAATGATAAGTATGCATTACTTTATTTTATTCCAGTGTTGAGTTCTATTCATACAGTTCAGTTCACTGAATTCAGTTCATATCATTTTTTAACTTAACTAATTATATGCCTTATCTAATTCATAATCTAAGTTAAGTATAGTCAAGATCATCGATACTGAATTATTGACAAGAAACGAATTATGCACAAGTCATGATAAATAAAGTTGAAATTTCATCGATATAATAACTGTTTACACAAAAAAGATAGAAATTTTTACAATAAAAAGTCATAATATTAGAATGAAGCAGTATCAGATTCAGGCAGCATCTTCATCTTTGGAATCGAGCAAGGCCAGATCAACTTTGGCTACAATCAGCTTCTCCTTGCCTCGATCCCTGCAGACTTCATAACCTTAGAATAAATCTTGAGATTTACGCATTGAGCTAATCGGGCATACATATTCCGTCTTGTATTCGCCATGACTCCTCAGTCAAAGTAGAACCTCGCTCTTTAAGCGCTTTTATCTTCTCATGAAGTTTACGACGTTTGGCCCTATGTGCTTCCTTATCATCCCGAGCCTTCGTCTGGATTTCACCAAGTTGTATCGCCAAGTTCCAATTGGCTGTGACGAGTTCTTCATTTTTGGTCTTCAGAACCAAATTCTCTTCAAGCAGGCCGACATTCATATCAGTTAGAGATTGTTGATTGTCCTTGGTCATCTTTAATTCCTCTTTAGTTGCCTTCAGTTCGTCATTAGACGCCTCCAGGCCTTCTTTGACTTGGGCCAACTCTCTCCGAAGACCCTCATTTGTATGAAGAACACTTTCGTGTTAACCTCTCTCCCTAGCCAATGTCAACCTCAATATATTGTTTTCACTCTTCATAGCCTCCTCTTTGGCTTCAGCATTTACGTGTCTGGGACGTAAACGCCCGAAAACAGCATTCGCCTGCATATTCAAACAGTATTCAATCAGTCTCAGAATACTTAAACAGGAGTAGAAGTGTATAAACAAAGAAAACAGTCGATTACCTTCGCCAGGTAGCTCATGCCCTCGTCAACCAAATCCCCAATCGTACTATTACCGAATCGGTGATTGTCAGTTTCCCGAACGAAAGCTTCGAAGAGATGGAACGGGAAATTGGCATTAAACCGAGGCCATAAAGTCGGAGACACCATTGCATCATTTTGAAACTCGTGGGATGAAGGTCTTGGGGGAGAGGGCATGGTTTGGTCACGGGGGGGGGGGGGGGGGGGGGTGAAGGATCCATATATATATTCTCGGGGGAGGGAGATCGGACTGGAGTGGGGTTGCGAATTGGTGATGGAGCAGACTCTGCACTTGGATGGCTCTCAGAAGGATGTTTTCTTTTTCTAGATAGTGCTAGAACAGTTTCGATCTATTCCTCATTGTCAGAAACTTGTATTTCTACGAGGGGTGCAAAAAGTGGATTAATTGATGACGAAGGCACTCTGAGCTCGTCGGTGGTCAAAGGGGTGACCTTGGTTCTTAACTTCTTAACTCGAAGAAGGTTTTTTCTATCGTTTACGGGAAGATCGAGCAAACCTCCTCGAGGGGGGACTGGGTTGTCAGTTCGTGTAGGTTCGGGCATAGTTTCCATTTCTGGGATAGGCTCAGGAGAATTTGGAGTGGGGATGGATCGGGGTTTTCGGATGGCCCTCTTCTTTCGACGAGGTTGAAGAGTCTCTTCTGGTAGGGGAGGTTCATCAGCTTCTGGCTCTTCTATCTGAGGTTCAGTGGTATGTGTTTCATGGGTTGGATCAGCTTCGGGTGCAGTCTCTAGTAGTGGAGTTTCAGCAGCTCCCGAAGATTTTCCAGATAAAAAATCTTCGAATTCCTTTATTTCTAAGGAACTCGGTCTGATCAAAGATACTGCATAAAGTATACAGTCCTATGTCAAAATTCACATCACACAAATTTCCAAATTTATGTATATATGAGACAAATTAATACTTACGTTTGTGGTCGAATAACCAAGCCTGTTTGGAGAGAAGTCCATAGTTTCATTCCTCCTTCGGGAAGTTGTCAAAGAGTTCTATCATTTCGGCCTCACGCTCCTCAGGAATGTCTCCAAAATCAGCAGAAATCTTCTCATCGGTGGCCCAATTCGACAAGGAGGCAATTTCTGGTCCCTTAACGAAGAACCATCCTTTGTGTCATCCTTTGTTGCTAGATGGGGTGGAGACCAACGAACGTCTCTCAAACTTCTCTCCTGTCTTCGGAGATTGTTTGCTTATGGCCTTGAATCCTTTCTCTCTAGACTGCCCGATCTTGTAAACAGAGAAGAAGAAGTCAAGTGTGGGTTCGACGCCTATCTCATGGCAGAAAGCGTTGAATGCTAGGATGTGAATGTAAGAGTTTGGCACTAGTTGGGCAAACCCAACACCTATAAACCCTAGGAGGGTCACTATGAAGGCATGAAGAGGGAATCGGATACCCTTCTCCAAGATGGTCACCGGAACAGCCGTCCATCCTTCAGGACGTTGGTACATTCATTCCTCGGATCTGGGAACTGTCACTAGATGGGTGTCCGGGATATGGCAGCGATCTCGGATCCTCTTCAAATCGACTTCAGTGACAGTCGATGGAGTGTTGGCGTGAGCATAACGTTCCTTACTCCTATAAAATGCACAAGGGTTGGGAAGGGGTTTCGTCGTCGGATTCTTACTAGGAGTTGCAGCTTTCGGGTTTGAACTTGAAGCCTCCTTATCAGGGCTTGGATTGGACGGAACGGTGTTAATTGGGGTCACACGAAGAGGAGAATTCTGGTTTGAGTTGAGGACCACCATTGTTGAGATCTTGTCGAGAATGGAAGAAAGATCGAGAGAGAAGAAGAAAGCTCAAGAGTCTGGAATTTTAAATTGGCAGGTAAAACTGTCAAATGTGGGAGAAATTACCTTTTACACTGACGGTTACACGGTACACGAGGGCGGCACATTAAATTCTGGTAATGATTTAGAATTTGAACGGGTAGCGTCCGGATTAAGTCTCAAGCATTTTTTCAAATTGGGCCTTTCCTGTTGGACCTCTGGTCTTTTCTTATTTTTTATGGATCACACCGGGTGGATTTCAATTGTTTTCATTATGGGCCTTTAGTAAGTCCTATCATATCATGAACCATTTATAGTTTCTTATTAAATATTCTGTTTAATAAAAAACTAGGGGGCAATGTTGGGCCATGATATTTCATATATTGGGCCGAGTGGATTGGGCCTACTTATCTGGTTAATCCATTGGGTCTTAATTATTGGGTCCTAAAGTTATTGGGCCTAGCCACCATCTTGTTTCTATTAAGTCCTTATAAGATCGGGTCAGATCAGTGGATTGACCCATTAGATATTTTAATATCTCCATTTTTGACTGGTAATGATAAAAAAGTAAGGTAGTTGACCAAGTAGCCTGCAGATCATTAATGTGGATGGGATTATAGTCGGTACCGGTAGAAAGCGATGGGAAAATGGTGCTGACTGCATGCGATCGGAAGAGACCCACGGAGGAATGGGGGTTGTGTCGGCGGTGAGTGGGTGTACACAGTAATCCAAGATGCAGGAGTATAACCTAGCAAGGAAGTCTTTAAGTAAAGGGTACGTACACACACATAACTGATAATTTTATCTCTCTCAATACACTAGATATTTTATCCTCTATTGTTGAGTGTGATGATCTTGTATTGATCTCTCACGCGTCGAATATATCCCGATGATTGGGCCGTTAAGCTTTTGGTGTTGTCGTGTTTACTGTGCAGGATATAGACACGTGTTACGTGATTGAAGCGCATGGAAAGATCTTGGCGTTAATAATTATAATCGTGGACAAAGAAACAATGGATATCGTGATCATTTCGGTAATGGTGGACGTCGTGATAATTTTATGCCATTTACTACTTCTAATGACATTCTTTTCGTTCTTCTTCAATTTAGTGAATGAATAAAATTGTGTCTTCTTATTATTTGCGGTCGCTTCATCGTTGAGTTTGGACCAATCTTGATTATCCGTGAATATATTCTACGGACCATCATGGTATATGTTTTTTTCCTCGATATAACAATAAAAATCAATCCATGATGGTTCTGTCACCATATTCAGAAGGAAGAAGCCGTCGAGTTCTTCTTCCGCTGGTGTAAAGCTAAAACCCAGCGGTATATCCTCTATTTTATTAGCCAATTCAATTGCATTATATTTATCTATCTCTCTTTTATTACTTCTATAGCACTCGGTCTATATGCTCACATATCTTTCAGTATATTAATTAAGTGGAAAAGCTATCCATGCAAAGCATATATTTATATAGGAAAGTTAGGGTTTCAACCGTGTTAAAACTACAAAAAGTTTAATTCTAATTCAAATAGGATATGACCTACTTAAGCTACAAACAAGGAGAAATTCAGTAAATTAATTATGTAGCATGAAAATGAATACAACAAAAAATGAGGTTAAACACAACATAATTAGTCGGTCTGAAATTAGGTGTGGACCCAAGTACAAAATTAGGGTTCATATGATCTAATTGAATTAAATGCATAATTAGGGTTCTATGACCTCATTAAATGTGCAAATTAGGATTCACATAACCTAATCGAATGAGGACGAAAAAGTCAGAAATAAATGTGCTAGACCCGGGAGAAGCCTCCACGTGTCCCGAGACAGAAGACTCGTGGAGAGACGGCTCATTTTGGGAATTGATTGAGAGATTGGATTGTTGGCTAGAAGAACAGAGCAATATGGGTATTATTCTAATGACTAAAGGGTATTTTTGGAATTTCTCTAAAAACATGTGCCTAACATGTGATTACTTAATTCCAAGAAACTCTATAAATACCCCTTCCATTCTAGGAAGGAAAAGAACTCTTTTGGTGACTTAAGGCTTGGATATTCCACCTAAAAGCACTAAAGGGTTTGGACACTCTCTCAACTCGAAGGACTCAAAAAGGCTCTTGGAATCCCTGCTACCCTAACACGGTTTTCGGATTCTAGGAGTTCTGCCATGTGTCGTTGGAGTAATCGTCCACCTGTTCTTCTCCCCTCTTCGATCAACCAATCAATTCCAAGTCTCTTTCTTTGCGAATTTCTCTCCTCCTCAGCCAACACAAAACCCTGACCCTAGCAAGGTACGATTTCCTTGCCCACATTTATTTGGCGACTCTGCTGGGGAGGTGTAGAATCCATGAAAGGTATGACCACAACACGAAGAGGAAGAATAACACGCAGAGAAGACACCTCAGAAGGCCAACGAATGTTTCATCGGTGAATGTCGTTAGAACTAAAGAGGTAACTCTGGTCTTTCTTTTGTCTTCCGAGCCCCATTACCTTGATCATATATCTTGGTTTTTTTCCTCGGATCATAAAGAAAGATTAACGTTTTCTGGGAGCAAATCAAGAAAAAAGATCGTACAGCTTTTCTCCCGCTATAAAAAGAAGGCTTGTTTCATATAGAGGGAAGTATATTACACTATTTTCTTTTAATACGTTGTGACTTTTCATATATTTACAAAATAATACATTTGCAATGAGATAATAACAGAAATTGATCTATAAGCTAGCAAAACCACTTAGGGTTCGGTCATATAGGCTACACAGTGGTAAAAGTTGCTTGTCTTTTCATGTGAAATAGAATGACTTTGTTTACAAAGATAAAAATAACATGCTTGAGTTGCACTATACTTAATAAGTGAATCTCAATATTATTTACTTTGTGATGTATTTTTTACATGATAATGTTTGCATATATACATTTTATATTATTTTACCGTTTGCATGGTTGAACACTCATTAATATGCATATTATCTAATTGATTAAAGTTGGTGGCATGTATGTCAAAATAATCATTACACAATGATTTCACATGGATACAAGACCCTACTTCTTTTATGCATATTGACCATGAGTTAGAATTAAAATGAATCATTAATTTAAGTAATTTGGCCTAGACATTTATGTATATGAGTATTCTCATATATACATTGAAATAAAAGACAAAACCAAAAGGCAAAAAGGGAAATTGAATTATACGTAAGTAACTTTTGCCTAATTCTCATGTTTATTCCCTCCTCGTTATTTTCCCCTTGAACTAATTATAAACTCTTCATGAAAATTAATATTCATTCCGCCTTCGACAACTTGGTGCAATTTATTTCCAACATTATTAACATGATTTGCAGAGTAATGCTGATGTTGAGGAGTCCAATTTTGCCGAACCCTCCTTATTATGGGGCCGAACATTCAACATAATGCATATATATTTTATTAAAATATGAATTTAAATATGTAATTATGTATTTCATTTGTAAGCACAACTTTTGCATGAATAAGTCAAACCAGGCCTTGCACTTTCGAATGAAAAAAAAAATTATAATTAATATACTCCACATATTGATTACATACGGTTAAACATACCTTGGATATATTAATTGAATTTTATATCGAACGTATATCTTGTTATTTTGTGAAGCAAAGTACTGTTTTCAGTTTATATATATACTTGGAGTTGGAACGTATTTACATATATAGTCGAAGCCACCTTTGCCATCAAATTAATTTATCAAGTTATACCAACATAATTTCCAGAGTTCAAAAAAAAAAAAGCAAAAACAAAAACAAAAACAAAAACAAAAACAAAAACAAAAAAGAAGTAAATAAATAATAATTATAATTATTATTATCATTATGAACTTGTTATTTCTCGAAATGCTACTTAGAATTCGGTAAAAAAAAAAAAAAATTGATGAAGATAAGGAATATGTGGTGTAAAGATACCAACATGTATTTATGCATGACGTCAACGAAGCCTCAAATCTCCGAGCCTTGCTGCAGCATGGTGGCGGTAGAATATTTATGAGCATGGTCGAATCATGTATGTACTGTTTTGCGAGGCTTGACTCAATTTAAATACACCCGGACGACTCTTTCAACATCAATGGCCGATTCAGTAGAGATGTGAGTGGTGCCAATATAACCATATTAACTTGGGCTCAATGAAGTCAGTTCGCCAAATTGGGATGGGACCAAATTGACTCTTTCTGATAGGAACCAAGCTTCCATTAGTGGCCAAATAGAGCAATTCTGGATGCGTTTCGGCTATTGTGGCTCGAGAGTCGCGAAGAAATTCAGTTCAGAAGTCGAAACTAGTAAATGCTTTTTGAACCATGGTTCACCCAAGAAGGGTTCGACAATTTAAGGTTTGGAAGAAGAGAAAAAAAAAAAGCATAGCAGAGAAAGGCAACCTACTTTCCATGGTCGAATCCTAGATCTTCCTTGGCCGAGCCTCTCCTACGAAGTCTCAATGGCCGAGACCTGCTTGACCGAACCCTCCTTAAAAAAGGGAAAAAAAAAAAAAAAAAAACTTACCCATCTTTGTTGAATGGGTTGTAGAAATTCTTTGAAGACAAAGAAGATTCTGATGCTTTTTCAGTATTGCAACGCATTACGCCAAGAATCTTTCGTCGCGTCGTCACCAAAAGCGTCACGATCCCGCAGCGTAAACGCGATAAACACCGAAACGTGGCGGTTAGTCGAGGGACGTGATTTCGAGCGTGAGAGATCGATGATGAATTCGCGAGGTTTATCGAAAGCGAATTTATATCGCTAGTGCGTATAGAAAAAATGATAATTCTACGTGTGTATGTGATTTAAATGAAGAAGTGTATGAGAACATCCTCTTGGTTGAGACTTCCTTGCCAAGTTATACCCTCCTTGCGCGAATTCTGTCCACCCACTACTTCTTACGACACATTCCCTTTACTGCGATGGGTTCTGCCGAATTGCGTGTAGTTTATTCTCTTCTTTTGATCTTTATTACTCTGGCCAAATAGATTATAATCCCATCCACATTAATGCATGGCGGGTTTTTTAGTCGCCGAGCATGCTTTTTCATCATTCTGGTCAAAGATTATAGATATTTAAAATGTCTAAAAGATTGATCCATTGGATTGGCAGGTCTTATAAGTTTAATAATAATATGATGATTGAGAACAATGATTTTCATAATTGATAATAAAGGCCCGATAGAATAAAAAAGAATAAGCCCGATATATTATAAAGAGATAAAATATCACGACCTGACATGCCCCCTAGTTTTTGTTGAGCAGAATGTTTTAATGAAAACTATAAATAATCCATGATATTTTCTTGAGAATCGATAAATGATGAGGTGTAATTAAAAGCGTACCCATTTATTGTCGTGAAATGAAATGAAATGAAATGAAGTTAAAGGCCCAATTCGGAAAGACTACTATCCATTTAAGTGCGGACAAAAAGCCGGACGCTTCCATTCAAATTCCAAATTATTACTAGCATTTAATGCACCCGTTTTGAAACAGTGTAGCAAATCGATATAAAGGATAACTTTACCAAATTTGGAGTTTTACTCATTCATTTGAAATTGAGCGCCTTACTAAAATTTACGATCTCTCTCTCTCAAATCGTCACAAATGGCTTCCCAAAACCACGAGCGAGTTCTCCTATACTTGTAACACCCATCATTTGTGGTTCCACGAACCACGATCTTCGTGAGGGACTTTGGTCTGAATCCCAAGCAGAAAACCGAAAACCCCCCTCAAGAATATTACGAGAATGCGGGGCGATTTTCGCGTACAACACCTCCTTATCATGGCGAAATTTGAATTGAAGAGGTTGAACTCGGTTCCACATTCGGATACCCGTCTTTGTTAGGGTACCCAGATCTGGTGAAGAAGATGTACAGCGGCTGAAGGAGGATGGACGGCCGTCTGCGGTGACCTTCTTTGGAGAAGGGGTTCGTTTCCCTCTTGGCGTCTTTTTATAGTGACCCTCTTTGGGGTTTTTGGGTGTAGGATTTTCTGGTTGGTCTTAGAACTCCTACATCCACATTACGGCCTTCGTGGCCATACGCCCGTGAATTGGGCGTCGAGCCTCCTGGACTTCTTCTTCTTTCTTGTATACAAGATAAGTACAATCCGAGGAGAAGGGTTGAGCCCTCGCAAACATTCTCAAAGTGCGGAGAAAAATTTGTGAGCGTTATTTGGTGAACACCCTTGACAATAGGGGATGGCACGAGAAATGGTTCTTCGTCAAAGGCCACGAGATCTCTTCTCTCCGAAATTTGGGCGGTGGCGAAAAAAATCTCTGGCGACTTTGGAGATGTTTAGAAGAGCGGGAAGTGGAAATGATGGAGCTTTTGACAACTTCCGAAGGAAGAGTGGAAATCGGACTCCTCTCGAAGCAAGCATGGTTATATGACCGTAAGCGTAAGTACCGATTTATTTCATATATTATATATTTTTGAAAATATTTCCATAATATATAATTATAACATGGAATTGTTTGATTTGTGCGATATCTTTGATCGAATGAGAGCTCTGTAGAAATAAAGGAACTCGAAGATTTCTTTATGCAGGAAATCTTGAAGCAATTGAGGCCACACCAATAAAAGCGACCCCGAAGTAGATCGACACGAAATTCATACGGATGAATTTCAAGCGGAAAAATAAGTAGAAGAGATTCTCGTACGAAGAGATTCTTCACCCTCGCGAAAAGAGAGAGCTACCGGAAAACCTAGGTCGATCCCTCTCGTAACTCCTCCGAACCCATACGTACGAAGCAGAACCAACCTCAAAACCCTTCCTCGATCGGGCGGTTTACTTGATCGTCGATCGAAGAGTATACTTAGGACCAAAAACTAAAAACAAAAATAACCCCTTTAGCTGCTTAGAAGAACTCGGGGTTCCTCGGTCTTGGTCGTTTCCACCCTTCGTGCCCCCAGCAGAAATCTGGATCGAAGAGGATGGTGACCGGGGCGAAGGGATTAGGCGTTATCGAGGAAGAGAAGCGTACCCACGAGAGCCATCAAGTTCGCTCTACCTCACCACCCAAAGAATCCACTCCGAACAAATCTCCATAATCAAGAAACTATTACATGCACGGACCCTACACCTCCCGAGCATTACTCTTTCCCCTGAAAGGCGAGAGAGACCCTCTCTGAGCGGCCGGTCCTTGGTCGAGTTATCATCTTTGAAGCCGTGGGATCAGAGCCACATGGCCTAGGTTTAACGCCTTGACTTTCCTTTCGACCTCTTGAACTTTCGTTCGACACACTTGATGACCATAGATTCGGTGATCATACTGACGGAAATCTTTCTCGACGAGGAATGAGTTATTTGGCGAGGTAAAGAATAATCACTTCTTTCTCTACATCTCTATTTCCTTGAGTATTTTATACATTTGACTTAAATATCTTGAAAAATATGCGGGCTAATCTTTGTCTTGGACGATTGCGTCAAGAGACACATAAATGGAAAGCGAGGAAGATTTCATGCGCCGAGAGATAAACATCTTTGAAATCGACCTTAGGCCAGAAAAAAGCCGGTCGTGAAGATGCTTTTTTCATACCATCAGCGGTCTTGAGATAGAATTGGATCGGGCCAAGATGGATTTGAAGACATCGATGAATGACCCGAGGACCCTGAGGATGAGTTGGGCTGCGTCAAAAGCCGACCGACAAACTCGACCAACTGAATCTTTGGTTTGGTTGAAGAGAACTTACTCTGAAGCGAAAAATGAGGAGTTCTCTTGATTGACCGAAGCTTAATCCTGACTTGGTGAAGGTAGAGGCGAAGATTCGAGGATGAAGTCAGAAGGCATAAGACCAAGCGTCAAGCTCGCCGTAAGATAAAGGACCTTGAGGGCGAGGCCTGATTACGGTGAAGAGCTCAGGGAGCGATTGAGCGAGTATAGAGACTTCGGATGAACTCGATGTAGAGATCGTGAAGGTTTATTAGGAGAGGATATGAGGATTTATCGGGAGCGAGGGAAAGAGAAGCTATCGGTTGCTTCAATTTGGACTCGGCTTTGCTTTCGATTCAGATGATGAAGGCGGTGCACGAACATTTATCACGTTTTTTGGTTCTATGTAAATATTTAAACTTTTCATGTTCATGTAATTAATTTACAATCGACTTAAATGAAATGAACATTTTATGCTTATTGATAAATCTTTAGCTTTATCTTGATTATGACTTGATTCGTCGATTATCTTGTCGATAACTTAGTGTCGATAAGTTGAAATAATGAACTAGATATGGCATATAACGAGTTAACTTATGCGATGAAGTGAATTGAATTTTCTGAGACGAGATTGAGTTAAGCGAACTAATAAATTGAACTCGACACTTAAACAAAATAAATAATTTATACTCATTGATGCAGAAGAGTGAGATCGATCATCATCGTGAAGTAAATTTGGACGACAAACGAGATAAGAACCAAGCATAAGGATTAATAATGACCATTGACTTATCACCACGATAAGATCGATATAGGACCGAAAAGGACACAGGGCTACCATCGAATGGCGGTGAGTCTACCGTACCTCCTTACACCATAGTGACCATCGGACCGATAGTGACCATTGACTTACCACCACGATAAGATCGATATAGGACCGAAAAGGACACGAATGGCGGGGCTACCATCGAATGGCCCATAGTGAGTCCTACCAATAGTGACCATTGACTTACCACACGATAAGATCGATATAGGACCAAAAGGACACAGGGCATCGAAGTGAGTGACCTCCGGACCATAGTGAGTCGGACGATAGTGACCATTGACTTATCACCACGATAAGATCGATATAGGACCAAAAAGGACACAGGGCTACCATCGAATGGCCGGTGAGTCCTACCGTACCTCCTTACACCATAGTGACCATCGGACCGATAAGACCGGTGATAATTTGTGGAAAAGTGATCTTTTATTGATATCAAACGGTTGTGTCTGGACTTAGATAATCGACTTAAACTTTATTGAAAATACTTAGAAGCTGCCGGCGTACCATGTATTCTTGATCTCGGAACCATCAAGTGCCTTTAATCGATAAGTACACGGCTTTGGTACTTGATCACTTCATATAGCCCTTCCCGATTTGGCATTAGCTTTCCGTGTTTTGAGGTGTAGAAGCTTGGCTTCTCACGAGAAGCGAAGTCTCCACCCGAATCTCTGAAGTTTGGCGCCCTTGTTATAATGTTTGGCCACCCGCCGTTGATAAGCGACCCGATTTGATTAAAGCTTCCTCTCGACTTCGTCTAGCGAGGTCAAGTTAGCCTTGATCCTTCATCGTTGTAGATTTCTTTGAATTGACTTACGAAGACTTGGAGATCCGATTTATTTGGGACTAAGGCATCGATACCATAGGCCGATCGGAAGGCGAATCCCGTAGTAGTCCTCGGCGTAGTTCGGTATGCCACGTACGCTCGTGATTCTTACGGCCATCTCCCTTAGCTTCATCAATCTACGCTTTATTAGATTCGTGACGTCTGTTGGTCACCTCAACTTGCCCATTCATTGTGGATGAGCCAGAAGTCTTCTTGTCTTTGAATCCCAAATCGTTCAAAAATTCTTCAAATTTTGAACCCACTGCTGGCGTCCATTGTCAGATATCAATACCTTAGGGATCGGCGAAACACCACAGACTCCTTTCATAAACTTTAAGCACTCTGTTACATTATCGGCCAAAGTGGTTTCGCCTCTACCCACTTAGTCGTATAATCAATAATAGCAACTATGTGAAGCTAACGACCTTTAGCTTTAGAGTACTTGGTCCCGATATATCCACCCCCAGACGGTGAAGGGTATAGGAGATAGAATCGAGTATAACTCTTAGGTGGTGATAATAGAACCGGACTATTGAGTTGGCATTTTCACATTTCTTGGCGTACTCTGTAGCTTCTTTGAAAATTGTCGATTGATAGTAACCTTGTCGAAGTACTTTATATGCAAAGACTTGGCGACCGTATGATCATGCATAAATCCTTCATGAACTTCCAGAAGAAGCATACTCGGCTTTGGACGGAACCAAACATTTCAATAATGGTGAGGAAAATGCCGATCGATAAAGATCCCCATCGATAAGGTGAAATTAGTACTCTTGTACTTGATCTTCTTTGCTGACATTTGATCAGAAGGAAGGGCGCCATCGCGAATACTCGATGTGAGGGGTCATCCAAGCGGTTTGTTAGATTCGATGCACATCATCTTTTTTCGTCTTTGAACACTTTAAAATTTCTTTGCAAAATTTCCAAATACTGCCGATCCGTGAAAGACATACGCATCCGTAGTGGGCGATTTCGACAAAGCATCAATGCGATAGAATTGTCGTTTCGCTCTATACCACGAAACTTAAATGAAGCAAAAAATTGAAGTTGGTTTCTTAACTCGCGGATATTTGATCATTCGGTCCCCCGAGCTTCGTAATCTCCGGCAATTTGTTTAACGACCATTTGAGAATCACTTATAGATAATCAATTGTTGGACTTGAGACTCTTTGCTAATCGGACTTTTCTTAACAACCCGTACTCGGCCTCATTTATTCGTTGCTTTAAACCCGAATCGATGGCTTTCTTTGGACCTTAAATCCTCCGGACTTATTAAAATAATTCTGCTCCACTACGATCGTCGTAGAGGATCCATCTGCATCTGGCGTCCACGCCCCGACCTGTTGAAGAAGCGGCCTTTGCTCGATCAGAAGATTGACTCCGGTAACTCGCATCGCGCGGTGAGCGGCATTCTACCATAAAAGTCGGCCGAGGCTTGGCCTTTGATGGCGATTCGGGGATGATACTCGATAAAAAATTGGGATAACTCCATAGTCCATGCTGCTAGTCTACTGCGAGACCTCGGCTTGCCCGTCACCTTCTTGATGGGTGATCCGTGTAGGCGACCGAGTCGACCTTGAAAATCTTGCCGAAGCTTTCTCTGGCAATTATTAAAGCAAAGGCAAATTTTCGATGTTAGGATACTGGTTTGACATCTCGTGGGGCGTGGTGGCGTAATAGGCCGGATCTTTGCTTCCTTTGATCTCCCGAATCAAAGCGCTCCAGCGCTTAAGGAGGCTGGCATGAGGTACAAATATAAAGTCTCTCTTTGGGACGGGCTTGACCGATAAAGGAATAGAAAGCGGAATCGTCTTTATACCTTGGAAAGCGTCTTCACACTCGGAAGTCCTTTGGAGCGTCTTCGCATTCTTGGTCCCTTTGATGTCGAAGAAAGGAAGACATCTCTGCTGCGATTTGGCGGCGAACCTCCTTAAAAGCCATGATCCTACCCGGTCGAATGATTTGAGCGTCCTTGAATGGTGAGGAGTCTTCATGTCGAGGATGGCTGGATCTTCTGCGGATTGGCCTCGATGCCCCTTTGGTGACGGATAACCCGAAACTTTCCGGCACCAAGGTAGAAAGTACATTTGGTCGGGTTGAGTCGCGATTATCGATGACGAATAGTTTGAAAGCATTCCTCTAGATCGTCAAATGTTTACGAATTTGCATACTCTTCACGATCATATCATCTACATAAACCTCCATGTTCCTCCCCATTTGTCTATCGAATATAAAGTTCATCATCCTCGATAGGTAGCTCCGGCATTAATGAGGCCAAAAGTCATTTTTTGTATCGTGCCGAGCGTGTGTAATGTAATAATATTGTTTTGGAATGTCTTCTTTGCACATGGATATTTGATGATAACTGAAAAAGCATCCATAAAACTTAATAATCGTACCGAAGTGGCATCGATGAAATTTGATCGATATGGGGGAGAGGATAAAAGTCCTTGAGACGAGCTTTGTTAAGGTCGGTGTAGTCGATCTGAACTTCGCCACTTTCCATTATGCTTACACTGATACTACATTTCTTTATCCACTCCGGGTAATCAATCGTAGATGAAGTCGTGACCGACAATTTTGCAACCTCTTCATCGATGATCCTTTGGCGTTCTGGAGCAAATATCCTTTCTTCGATGAGGCGGCTTCTTGAAGGATCTATTTCGATTTATGCTCGGCAACCTTCCGGCTAACTCGGGCATATCTTGTGGTTCCCATGCAAAAATATCGACATAGCATCGTAAGAGTTCCATAAGATTCGTCAGAAGAGGTTACAGCGAACCGAACCGATCCTCTTTGTCTTATCAAACTTTCAGACGACCGATTCAATCTCCTCCGTCCCCAGTGAAGATTACCAAGGGTTACGAGCTACTCTCGGTGAAGGGTTCGATTTCAATTGCCATCGTCTTTCTTTGTTTCTTGGCGCCCATTAGGATGAAATAGCGAATTAGATAATATCATCTCGGGCGAGATCTAAGTCACCCATCACCTCTCTACTCCGTGTCTTTGTAGAATTTGATTTTGAAATGTGGGATGGAATTCTGACTTGAAGAAGCGATCGGCGTGGGTCTTCCCAAAATGGCGTTGTGGTAGAATCCACATGTCTGACGTAAAATTTACAAGTTATCTCCACTTGTTGGTAGTCTTAGAAGATGACGGGGAGTTGATAGTGCGCCACTTTGGTGGATCGTTCTTAGAAACCATATAGAGGAGCCTCTGTCAGGCCTCCATTTTGTGCTCATCGAGATGCATTCTTTGATAAGCATGGGCATAAAGAATGTCCACAGAAGATCCGTTATCTATCGACATCGTTTCACATCCACCGAACCCACTTGCATTTGTGATCACGGTGCCCCTTCATGCGGTTGATGGGCTCAGAAGGATAATCGCGCATCAAGTAAATGAAATAATAGTTCACAGAAAGGCTGTGATCGACCTTGAGTAGCATCATTATTGACATAAGCCCGAATCAAGATAAGACCTCTCTCTTCTCCCTACTAATTTCCCAGCAGACCCACGGTTATTACATCAACGACTTGCCTTGGCGGTGGTGGAGCATTTTGAAGCGGTGGTACTTGAGCCGTTTGAGCAGTGCGATTAATAACTGCTTGATCTTGGCGGTCTTTCGACCACATATTGAATCGTGAATGCCACTTTTAATCTTGCTTTCTACAAAATCCTTTAAATGACACTTTCATTAGTGTCGTGACCGGTGACTTGATGATAACCACAATATTTGCGAGGGTTGCCATGTCCGTTTTGTAATTATCACGAGGTGGTTCAAAGAAAATTTGGTTTGGATTCGATCCAAAATTATCGACCTCTCTGTATTCATTTGGGTATAAACCTTATTAACCTTGGGTAGGAGCAATTGTACGATTCTTTGCTTATCGCCACGAGTTCTTTATCTTCTTGAACTACCATACGCCCTTTGGTTGTATCCTCCCCTCTTCTACGATCGACATCGGTCTTGGGAACCTCTACCTCCTTTAATTGGCTCAAAGAAGGATTCTTGGACTATTCATAGCCTCTTCCACAACAATATAGCCCTCTGCGCTTGTCGAGAAGGCCTGCTGAAACTTTTCGGATGGTGAAACATCAATTTCTTTACCAATTTCTCGATTTAATTAGATCCAGCCCATTACGGAACAATCCAATGACTTGGAGATCATTAAGATCGGACACTGTCAATAGCTTCCTAAACCTCTTTACATATTGGCTAAAGATTCATTGGTGAAGCTATGGGACTTGTCTTTAAAAAAACTGTAGGCTTTCCCCTTCTTCGGTTGCTTCCAAAGCAGGCATGGAACTTATCACAAAGTTCGGTCCACGAGGAGATAGAATCCGATGGTAAAGTCCCCATCCAGCGTCTCGCGTCTTTTCTCAAAGTAGTGACAAAAGTGTGACATTTAGCGACATCGGTGAAGTCGTAGTAATCCATTAATTCGATTGACGCTTTGACTATGGTCATAAGGATCTCTCGACCCATCATAGCTTTCCATGCGAGGTAACTTTTTTGGTAGCATCGCTTTCTCTCCGGAGAATATCGGAGAAAAAAGGGCGCCTTCTTTCGAAGTATCCTTCACTGTTGGACCTCGACCCGATTGTTTTGGAGTTCTTTCGACTCTCTTACGGAAAATCAACACCTTGCCGGGTTGTGATGAGATCTCCTTCTCTCTGGCGACATTAGGCTTGGAATGGATCGACCCTTCCTGCCGATCTCCACGCCCTTGCGGGACTTCTTGATTTACTAAGTCGTAAAATTTCATCCTCGTGATGAGAAACGATTGTGACGGTATTCTCCCGCCGGGTTTCGGCATAATTTCTCTCGACACGCTTCTTCGTCTTTCATCGTTGTGATGAATTGATCTAACGATTGTCGATTGCCTTCTTCCGAGGTAGAAGGCGTTCTGCTCTCGATCTCCTCTCTTGTGAGAATGATCCACGGACACGTCGTAGAATGTTCCGGCTCCTTACCACCCAGGCGGGTACCTCCTTATACTATTTCCGTCTCTTGAATGAAAATGGCTAGATGCTTCGTCTCTCGACTCATTCACACGAAGCATTTGTTGGCTATATCTTTCCTTTGTCTTACGAGAACCTCAAAGCCTTATCGGCGCCGTCGCCGTCCTCGCTTGACTTGGTAGCTCGGTCTTCTTGACCACTTGGCGATGAGTCTGGTTGGCGCGACCCTTCTGGCGTTCTGGATTGGGATCACGCCCCTTATCGGCGTTGAAAACTAACTTAAAATCGGCTCCACCGTGGATCTTGGACGAAGTTCTTTGGTGTTTTAGAAGCCGTGCTCTCGTGAGCACTTTTAGAAGGACCAGCGATCCTTCTTTGAAATCTGGCGATGATGAACTATGACCATTTACGCCGCCTTAGGTGTTCCATCTCTACTCCTCATCATCTTTGAAAGCAAATTTAAACAATTGTGATTGAAAAGAGCCCTCCTTCAGCCTTGATATTAGCATGAGATCTTTTCGTCACGTCCGATCGATCACCTAAAAGCGTCACGATCTGCAGCGTAAAACGATAAACACCTGAAAAAGCGGCGGTTCCGTCGGGGATAGCTTCGAGCGTGAGAGTCGGTATGTGAATTCACGAGGTTTATCGAAAGCGGAGGCTATATCGCTAGTGTATTGATAGAAAAAATGATAATTCTCTGTGTGTATGTGATTCTAAATGAAGAAGTGTATGAGAACATACCTCTTGGTGGAGACTTCCTTGCCAAGTTATACCCTCCTTGCACAATTAAGTGCCACCCACTACTACTTACGACACATTCCCTTTGCAGATGGGTTCTGCCATTGCATGTAGTTTATTCTCTTCTTTTGATCAACTTTATTACTCTGGTAAATAGATTATAATCCCATCCACATTAATGCATGGCGGGTTTTTTAGTCGGCCAAACATGCTTTTTCATCATTCTGGTCAAAGATTATAGATATTTAAAATGTCTAAAGGATTGATCCATTGACGGCCGGTCTTATAATATAATGATTGGGCTTAATGATTTTCATAATAATAATGATGATTGGGCCAAAGAGATAAAATATCACGACCCAAATGACCCTTTTGAACCCTACCTTAAATTGAATAATAAAGGCCCGATAGAATGATCGAAAAAAGAATAAGCCCGATATATTAGAACCCTACTATAAAGAGATAAAATATGAATTGTGTATGTATTTTATCTTTTTAAATCCGGTATTACGCATGAGTTTGTTGAGATTAAAAACGTCACTTAGAATCAAGATGGATGACACAAATGTATTGGGAATTCACCAAACATAGTTGAGAATCACTATGTGGTACACCAGATCACCACATGGATCATGACTTCTTCGAGTTAGAGCAACTCAATAAATATGATGATGTTAAGATCTAAAGAAAATTGAATCTCACCAAGAGGAAAGACGGAATGGATCACAAATTACTACCAAGGAAGGGTGAAGGTCAAGTCTAGGGCCCAAAGACGTTATAATGACCAAACTACCATTGAAAGGAGGACAACCCATTATTCATCTCTTGTTCGGACCATAAGCTCAATCATTCAAGAGTTGTGTTACGCGAAGAATGAGAGACAACTCTCACATTTTAAAAAAAAGTATTTCACGAAGTTTTCTTTACTTTCGATTTCTCAAAGTAAAGAAAACTGGGGGAATGAGAACTCCATAATTCCAAATTTTCAAATCAAGGGAAGTACATTATACGATTCCTTACATATTTGCATTCATACATATGTACACATGTGTTAATATATAAATGCCCATATAATTAACAAATTTGGTTCTGTTATAGGACAATATCCATGAAATATATATATTCTCGACAGAGCATCCTCCGGAGTTGGCAGACGAGTTTAATAAACCCTTTTCAAATGGTCTCCCCTTGGGAGGATGATTCATATGAAAGGGTTAACGAACTCAATTTTGAAGATGGCCAAGAAGCAACTCCACAAGAAAGCCTGAAGGATGTTTGACACAAGACTAACTACCAAACAAAGGGAGTACCAAAATAAAAGAAATGAATAAGAGAAGAAGAACTCAACAGTTCCCCTCTTAGGATTCAACCCCTAGGAGGCACACTTTTTTTTACAAGGTCCAAATAAAACTTTGGTTATCATGACGAGCAGGATGACTAATATTAAGGAAAGCTGCAAGAAATACAAGAGGACATAGGGATGAGCTCCCTCAAGTCCTTCATATGCGAGGGGCCAAAGATCATGACAGCATGAAAAAGGTGAGGAAGAAAGTGGAGAGCATGCAAATATTGTGCAACTGGAGATGCTCAAGGCATTGAAGGAAGCACGGGAAGGACATGGGATGATACTGGCTATGATGCTGGAAATGCAGAGGAAACAAGAGAAAATGGAGAATTTCCACCAGTAGTTGATGCAAATCCCCACTTTCAAGACCATGTTCCTAGGCAATTTGCAGGGAGAACAAGCAGGAGTGGAGGACAACAACAACGATAGCAACAATAAGGAGAATCAGATTGCACCTCCATTGACGGAGAATCAGTCCATTCTAATCATCCATCTAGAACCTCATAACAGTGGTGACGTGCCACAACCCAGACTGGAAGTCAGCCAGCCTCAGAAAAATATCATTTCAACCACTATCCCCGCATTTTCACAATTGCAGATATCAACCATCCCAAGCCTTGTCTAATGAACCAACCCACAAGCACAACCGATACAGAATTTACATGATGCCAGTATATTAGCCAATTTTTGTACCATACACACGGCCAATGCAGCAATACATCACAACACAACGAAGAGTCCATACCATAAGCCAGTATGTGACGAAGGATGATATGATTGATGTGATCAATTAACTTCGCAAGTAGACGCCCCGACATTCGGAGTTAGACTTTACTCCACCCTACCCGGCATACATTCGGAGACAGCCATACCCAGCAAGGCATATTAAGCATCCCCCGCATTTTTAAAATACAATGGGGAGACCAAAAATGCCAGGGAACATATTGCCAGAAATAGGTAACTATTGTAGAGCTCATGCGATTCAAGCAGGAGCTGAACGAGGAGCTGTTAGATTATGTGGATAGATTTAGGTCCTGAGCAAAGAAGTGTGCAGAGCCAATCAAGAAAAAAAACTTGGTCAGCATATGCAAAAAATGGTGCTTTAGATACCTTCAAGCCCCATCTCATTACAAAAGTATGTGACTCATTCGCGACCCTCTCATTTTTTGCACAAAACTTAGGAGGAATCATGACTTTGCCCACTAGCCATGCGACGATTACATGGAAGGGTAAGAGGACGACAACTGTGGCTTTGGCATATTCTCAGTCAAAACCACAAGGGAAAAAAATGGGAAAAACGAGAGAAATGTTGAATGAAGTAAAGGAAAGCCCGGGGTCAAGTATACAAGAATGCCAGTTCCAGAGGCCATCACATGCAGTGAGAAGGCATTCAGGGGCCTGTATGAACAATGGGTTGAACATGGAGTGGTGAAACCTCCCAGGACCATATCTATGGTGACGGAAGAGATGAAAAAAAAAAGACCAGACTTCTATGTGTACCACTAACACGTAGGACACTCCATCATGGACTGTTATAGTCTGCGAAGGATCTATCACAAGAAGTTAGTAACAGGAGAAATCAAATTGGAAAGGGAAATACCGTGCTAAACAAGCCACTGTCCAAACATCTTATCAGATAATAGAACTCCTTCCATCAATAAAGATGTAAAAATTTTGATGGAGAGATACATGGTGAGACACTATAAATCATCACCTCATTACCCAAAGGTAATGGATAAGCAAAGGCCACGAACAAAATCTTGATCAAGATTCTCTCAAAAAATCCAAGATGATCACCCAAAGACATGAGAAGTTTTGTTACACAAGCTTCATCAACACAAGATGATGGACATCCCAAATACTGGCTCACCGTTGAAAGATCTCTGAACTGTAGATACAAGAATAACAAAAAATTCACCCAAGATGGTGGTCTACTCTAAATAGTGGCCAAGTCCTCGTAGATCACACTTGCAAAGAAATTGGATGACCCAAGTGACGAGGCACCCAATTTCAAGTCCTCGTAGATCACGCTTGCCAAGATATTGGATGACCCAAGTGACGAGGCACCCGAGTGTTATACTTTATCATCAAAAGTAATCGAGGCACCTGACTATAAGTCCTCGGACCAGAAAGTTATACTTTCAACTTCAAAAGTAATCGAGGCACATGACTAGCAGCCCTCGGATCACAAAGTTATACTTTTAACTTCAAAAGTAATCGAGGCACCTGACTAGCAGCCCTCAGATCAAAAAGTTATACTTTAAACTTCAAAAGTAATCGAGGCACCTGACTAGCAGCCCTCGGATCAAAAATTTATACTTTAAACTTCAAAAGTAATCGAGGCACCTGACTATCAGCCCTCGGAAGTTACACTTTCAACTTCAAAAATGATTGAGGCACCTGAGTTAAAGTCTTCAACCTCAAAAAAGTTACACTTTATCTCTAAAAGTGGCGAACGTTATGCTTTCTCTGTTAAAAGTAAGATTTATTATCTGAAACGTTATGCTAAAAGCAACTTGATTATCAATAAATTGTCAAACTTTCACTTATACTTGATGAAAAAATATAGAGTCAAGTGTTGGTTTGCATGAGATCGAAAAAAAAAACACATCTTTTCTTTAAATTATTGTTTATTCTTTCAATGCCTATTGTTGTCTTGGAGTATTAATTTGAATAACTTGAAATTCAATGATAAATATTGAATTTTAAGGAATCATTCAAAATAAAGAAGCTCTATTTTGATAAATGAAATATATGTAAATGAGTTTTCTGATACAGGAAATGGAAAATAGTACAAAAGGCCATGACATATCAAACTGAAGTGGGGGCATAGCTAAAGCTTCCAAGTCAGCAATGTTTTGAATATTGAGATTTACAGCTTTCAGTTCCCTAATATATCAGGTAGTGGATTCTAAATCCTGAAGCTAACACTCTATATCCCGAAGTTGGGACTTTGGATCTCAAGACTGGATCTTCAATTTGTTTGCGGCTTCGTCAAGCTCTGAAATTTGTATTGAAAAAGTGTCATCTTCATACTTACATACAACGACCTCTGAACATAGTGCAACAAGATTAAAATTTGACTTAAGAATCCAGCCTAGCACATAAAGGAGACATATCAACACCCTCAGTTGCAAGGTCATCTACATCTTTGTTAAATTTCTTCAAGTCCTCAACTCGCAAAGAGTATAAAGACATATCGTGAAGCCTGAGAACAAGGTTGGCGAGACGATCTAAAAAGAAGGTTTGGGCTGAGGCTGCCTTAATAATCAGCAGGTCAAGTATCTACGAGAATCGAGCTAGGAGATGCTCGAGTCTTTCCTGACTAGAAGAGGATATGTGAAAGCCCCTCCAAGAAATAAGATCTCCACTTGGATTGAAGAAAGCTCTAGCGGGAGCTACTTTAGAAGCAATCATAGAGTTCATCAAGACAAAGGATAAAGGAGTAGGGGTCTACTGTGCCGCTGATGATTCCTCGAAGACTGCGTCATCCAGAGGATAACCAAGGTCACTCTACGGCAAGGTGGCAACACCCGGATAGAGAGCATAAAATAAAGCAAGTGTCTCAAAAAAAAATAATTAAGAAAACAAAGATTAAGCAAGATCTGGAAAGATTTTCAGAAGATTTTTCAATATGTCCAAGGAAGAGCCCTGCTAGGTTTTGCCTCCCTAGGGTTTAACCCTAAGTGTTTGGATCTCTAGGGGTTCCCTCTTCTAGGACCTTTGTATTCAAGACCTGTAAAGTGAAGTCTCGCAAAATCGTTTAAAGGGTTAAAGAATTCTTGCATGATCGTCTATTAGGGAATGTGACTCTCGCGCAGGGGGCAAATATGGGCCCAAGTACAAAATTAGGGTTCACATGACCTAATTGAATTAAATGCATAATTAGGATTCTATGACCTCATTAAATGTGCAAATTAGGATTCGCATAACCTAATCAAATGAGGACGAAAAAGTTAAAAATAAATGTGTTAGACCCGGGAGAAGCCTTCACGTGTCCCGAGGCAGAAGACTCGTGGAGAGGCAACTCATTTTGGGAATTGATTAAGGGATTGGATTGGTGGCTAAAAGGACAGGGCAATATGGGTATTATTCTAATGACTAAAGGGTATTTTTGGAATTTTTCTAAAAATATGTGCCTAACATGTGATTACTTAATTCCAAAAAACTCTATAAATACCCCTTCCATTCTAGGAAGGAAAAGAACTCTTTTGGTGACTTAAGGCTTGGATATTCCGCCTAAAAAAGGGTTTGGACACTCTCTCAACTCGAAGGACTCAAAAAGGCTCTTGGAATCCCTGCTACCCTAACACAGTTCCCGGATTCTAGGAGTTTTGCCACGTGTCATTGGAGTAATCGCCCACCTGTTCTTCTCCCCTTTTCAATCAACCAATCAATTCTGTGCTCTTTGTGGATTTCTCTCCTCCTCAGCCAACACGAAACCCTAACCCTAGCAAGGTACGATTTCCTTGCCCACATTAGGATTATGAAGTTGGTTGTGAATACGATTGGGAGTTTAATTAGGATAGAGATGGATAAAATGTATTAATCTTATATGTATATAGTTTGTCTGTTGTACGTGTAACTTATTAGCTCAAGGTATATAGAATATTTATAATCTATATTTATCTAGAATATCTATAATCTATATTTATATTAATTATATATACATATATATAGAACGGATCTAAAGCACTCCTCTTAAATAGCACTCTCTCTTAAATAGCACTTCTTTATTAAAATTAAGTCATTTTGGATATTCTTTTAAAATACAAAATAATATTAAAATAGAGTGGTCTCACTTGTTTTCCTTTTATTTATAAAATGTCACTCACGGCCCCCACTTATATTTAAAGTATACTTCTTAGATAACATATACTCTCTTAAATAAATGAGTGTTATGTAAAGGACGAATTTAAAGCATACTTCTTAAATAACATATATTTATTAAAACTACGTCGTTTTGGAGATTCGTTTAAAAAATAAGTGGGGTCGTGGGTGATATTTTTGTAAATAAAAGGAATGCAAGTGAGACCACTCCCTTTTAATATTATTTTATTCTTTAAAAGAATCTCTAAAATGATGTAGTTTTAATAAAGATACCCTAATTTATTTAGGAGATGTATGTTATTTAAGAGGTATGCTTTAGATACGTTTGTGTAAGACCCCAACTTATTATAAATAAAATCAAATTTCCTCTATTTATTATTTTGAAATAGTAAGGGTTGATTTGATTAATGTGGTTAGTTATGGGTAAAATGCGCAAATATTTCAAATATGCAAGTGGTTATAAAATATTCATTTTTATCGAAGAATATTCATTTGGTCGTGGAATATTCTTCTTGTCTTGAGAATATTAAATGACTGACAGTATGACCTCATATTGGCCCCATAATGTAAAGCGATTGGATGAAAGAAAGCGACAAGTATAAGTTGTTTATAAATAATCACAGTAGTTAGTTATTCGTTATTATCTTGTTGGAATACCGGTGGTTAAAACACAAGAAGATTACGGTATTACACCAATTATTGATTCTTACGTAGGAAGACATTACTCAATAATTGTTACACGTGAATTCTTATTCAATATTTTATTTTATTGATTCAATAATTGCAACATTGATATTTTATATTATTGTTGTTTCAATAATTGTCTTCTGCATTATTTTCATTATCGATTAATAATTCATATTATTTGAATAATATTATTAGATAACATTATTGGTAATGTCTAGAAATTTCTCGCTCAAGGAGAGGTTTGGTCATCTAATTGCTGGGCGAAGGAGAAATCCTTATTGAAAGCCCCCTCTTTCTGAGGCTATGCAGTTTATCGAGATTATGATTTCGTAATATTATTTGTGAATAATTAATTATTGATTTATATGATAAGAAAAATATTCATTTTATGTGGATATAGATGGAGAAAATTTTAATGTGACAATTGTTGAAAAATTGTTATTTTATCTTTTTCGATAAATAATTCATTTAAATATATTATTATATTTTAATAATATAATAATGGTGATATTTTTACAATGAATGTGGGATATATGAGTATATGAGGAGGAAGAGTATTTTGTAACAAAATTGTTTAAAACATGTTAAACATGTTTGTGGGCCCATTCTTGACCGAAATTTGATTATAGCTTTGTAAAATCATTTGGTTTATGAATTTTGATCAATTTCATTTGGGATTTGGAAAAAATTCTTCTGCAAAGTTGTAGAGAATGAAATTTCCTAGGGAAAAAACATGAGGTTTGAATTTTTCTGAGAAAAGGGCTATTTATTATGAATTATTGAAGTTCCGAAGTTTCAGAATAATTGATTTTTGGAGTTTAAAATATTTATTTTAAGAAAAACATTTTTTACATTTTGTGGGCCTCATTAAACATTTGTTAAGTTCTTTGAATTGATTCTTGGTGTCTTGTGAGGAAGTTTATATAAATATATAATTATTTTATTAAATTTTACGCTTTGGTGTTCTAAGCATTTTCCTATAAATAGGGTGCTTAGGTTAGAATTGAAAATCACACGTAAGCTGAAGTTTTTCTCTCTCTCTCTCTCTATATTATCGAGCGTATTCTTGTGAGTATTTTGATATTTTGAGTGTTTTATATACGGTGCAAGTTCTCTTCAAAGACTATATCCTGTATTCCAAATTTAGAAGTACGGTCTTTTCAAGGTAAGGGATATTATTTTTTAAAAAAATGATATTATTTCTTCCAATATCATTATGCCAGAATATTGATAGTATTTTTCTTGTAAAATTCTTGTCTTTTAGTGTTGGAGTTACTTATTCACGATCTGATCTTATTCATGTATCTGGTATTATTCATGAATACGACACTATTCACAGAAAAATTAAATTCTTTTTTTTTTCTTCCAAAATATCTATTATGGATACTAGCTTTGATTGTATCCATGTTTTGATCATTCTTGAATTTTACTTCACTATGATTATTAATGAAGTATTTTTGAACTCGGATTGTTTAAAGTACGAATCCTTAATATTAGTTCTTTTGTTTCACTGGATTCATTTTCTTTAAAATATTTTTCATCATCCTCAGTCCTAAATGATGGTATTATTGAATATCTTTGGCCTGTAGTACAAAGATTAATGATTTTCTGATGAATATCTTTGGCCGTGTAGTGCAAAAGATGAGCAGTGTTGAGATGAACATGATTAATCGATGAATATCTTTGGCACTGTAGTGCAAAGATGAATATTTGATTCAAGATGAATATTGATTGATGTTCTGAGGATAAAATAATGATGATGGACTTTTAAATTCATAGATTATAGTAGATTTCATTCTCTACGTAACTCATCTATGAATTATTATTTCCAATATGAATATTGATCCGAAACTTGTTGTTCATTGTATTTTATCGATTTTTTCCTGTTGAAGACTAACGATAATTTTTTCTATATTATCTTAGTCATAATATTCTTTATTGGCCTAGTTGAGCTCACCCTTTTCCTTTTTTTGTTTTTTTTTTCTTCGGGAGGCGAGAATGTAGCGAGTTAAAGTCCTAAGGGGTTTGGAATGATGATTCTAGAAAGTTATTTTAGTAGTCCTCACCATTTTGTAAAATAATGTACCAATAATTGTAATGAGGACTTATTTGGGTGTGAATATTGTATGAGCGACAATATTTGTGTATTAAAACTCACAGATTTTCATGTTGTATTAATAAAGTTGTAGTTGTTTCTGTACCATGTTATTGACGACTCAAAATGGGTGAGGTATACCTATTTTGGGGGCGTCACAGTTGGTATCAAAGCTTAGGGATATGATCTTTAGCGGAGATCGGGGAATAGAACTAGGAGGGGAGAGACGAGTAAATCCTTCGCTAGTGTGTCCTACCTAAGCTTATTTGTTAGTTGGTCAGTATATAGGGATATAATGTTATCTGTTGATTTCCTTAATTAACCCTTGTTTTATGGCAGTATTTGAGAATATCGACTGAAAATGTTAACAGTGGAGTAAATGAGACCGTGGAGACACCTTTACTCACCAACGAAGAGAGCGTCGCAACAAAGCTAGAAATGTTCCTCCATGAACAAACACCAACGAGATGATGAGCGACGGATGTTTAGAAGCTTTTGCGATTCATGCAAAATCAGACGAGGGAAACTCGTGTACAAAATACAGATGGAAATGATAACAATGCACGGTTTGTCACAGCCAAACAGTTCAAAGAGTTGGGACCACCAGAATTCTGGGGAAAGCTGGATCCGATTAAGGCAGAAATGTGGGTCAAACAAATCACCAAGATATTCGATGTCTTGGGATGCAAGGAGGAACAGAAGGTTCCATTCGCCACCTTTATATTCCGTAATGAGGCAGATTACTGGTGGGAATCTGTGAAGCGTACCCATCCAGCTGCACTCAGCATGTCTTGGGAGACGTTTCAGAAACTTTTCAATGACAAGTACTTTCCTGAAAGTATTCATCATATGAAGGAAGTAGAGTTTATTAGACTGCAACAAAATAACATGACGGTGTCCCGGTACGAGGCAAAGTTTGCAGAGTTATCCAGGTTTGCACCTCATTTGGTGGAGAATGAGGAACGTATGACGAGAATGGGTAAAATGCGCAAATATTTCAAATATGCAAGTGGTTATAAAATATTCATTTTTATCGAAGAATATTCGTTTGGTCGTGGAATATTCTTCTCGTCGAGGAATATTAAATGCGACGGTGTGACCTTGTGTGGGCCCCATAATGTAAAGCGATTGGATGAAGAAAACGACAAGTATAAGTTGTTTATAAATAATTCACAGAAGTAGTTATTCACAATTAATATTGTTGGAATACCCGATTGGTTAAAAACACAAGAAGATACGGTATTACACCAATTATTGATTCTTACATAGGAAGACATTACTCAATAATTATTACGGTGAGTTCTTATTCAACATTTTATTTTATTGATTCAATAATCGCTACATTGATATTTTATGTTATTGTTGTTTCAATAATTGTCACTACACACATATTTTCATTATCAGATTAATAATTCATATTATTTGAATAATATTATTAGATAACATTATTGGCAATGTCTAGAAATTTACATCAAGGAGAGGTTTGGTCACCTAATTACGGCGCCAAGAAGGAGAAATCCTTATTGAAAAGCCCCTCTTTCTGAGAAGCTACTTGGGTTGTCAAGATATGATTCTCGTAATATTATTTGTGAATAATTAATTATTGATTTATATGATAAAAAAATATTCATTTTATGTGGATATAGATGGAGAAAATTTTAATGTGACAATTGTTGAAAAATTGTTATTTTATCTTTTTCGATAAATAATTCATTTAAATATATTATTATATTTTAATAATATAATAATGGTGATATTTTTACAATGAATGTGGGATATATGAGTATATTTGGAGGAAGAGTATTTTTGTTACAAAAATTGTTTAAAACATGTTAAACATGTTTGTGGGCCCATTTCTTGACTGAAATTTGATTATAGCCTGTAAAATCGCCTGTTTATGAATTTTGATCAATTTCTGTTTGGGATTTGGAAAAAAATTCTTCTGCAAAGTTGTAGAGAATGAAATTTCCTAGGGAAAAAACATGAGGTTTGAATTTTTCTGAGAAAAGGGCTATTTATTATAAATTATTGAAGTTCCGGAGTTCCAGAATAATTGATTTTTGGAGTTTAAAATTTTATTTTAAGAAAAACATTTTTACATTTTGTGGGCCTCATTAAACATGTGTTAAGTTCTTTGAATTGATTCTTGGTGTGCGTAGGAAGTTTATATAAATATATTATTATTTTATTAAATTTTTCTACTTTGGTGTTCTAAAGATTTTCCTATAAATAGGTGCTTAGGTTAGAATTGAAAATCACACCAGAAACTGAAGTTTTCTCTCTCTTTCTCTCTCTATATTATCGAGCGTATTCTTGTGAGTATTTTGATATTTTGAGTTTTTCTATACGGTGCAAGTTCTCTTCTTGAAGACTATATCCCAGATATTCATTAAGTACTGATCTTTTCAAGGTAAGGGATATTATTTTTTAAAAAAATGATATTATTTCTTCCAATATCATTATGCCGGAATATTGATAGTATTTTTCTTGTAAAATTCTTGTCTTTTAGTGTCGGGGTTACTATTCACGTATACAGTACTATTCATGTATACGGTACTATTCATGAATACGACACTATTCACAGAAAAATTAAATTCTTTTTTTTTTCTTCCAAAATATCTATTATGGATACTAGCTTTGATTGTATCCATGTTTTGATCATTCTTGAATTTTACTTCACTATGATTATTAATGAAGTATTTTTGAACTCCGGATTGTTTTAAAGTACTTAATCCTTAATATTAGTTCTTTTGTTTCAATCTGGATTCATTTTCTTTAAAATATTTTCATCATCCTCAGATCCTAAATGATGGTATTATTGAATATCTTTGGCACTGTAGTACAAAGATTAATGATTTTTCGATGAATATCTTTGGGCCAGTAGTGCAAAGATGAATAGCAGTGTTGAGATAATACATGACTAATCGATGAATATCTTTGGCTGTAGAGTGCAAAGATGAATATTTGATTCAAGATGAATATTGATTGATGTTATTCTGAGGATAAAATAATGATGATGGACTTTTAAATTCATAGATTATAGTAGATTTCATTCTCTACGTAACTAATCTATGAATTATTATTTCCTTCATGCGAATATTGATCCGAAACTTGTTCATCATTGTATTTTATCGATTTTTCCTCATTGAAGACTAACGATAATTTTTTCTATATTATCTTAGTCATAATATTCTTTATTGGCCTAGTTGAGCTCACCCTTTTCCTTTTTGTTCCATTTTTCTTTCAGGAGGCGAGAATGTAGCGAAGTTACGGCTCTGGGGTTTGGAATGATGATTCTAGAAAGTTATTTTAGTAGTCCTCACCATTTTTGTAAAATAATGTACCAATAATTGTAATGAGGACTTATTTGGGTGTGAATATTGTATAGACGACAATATTTGTATTTAAACTCACAGTTTTCATGTTGTATTAATAAAGTTGTAGTTGTTTCTGTACCATGTTATTGACGACTCAAAATGGGTGAGGTATACCTATTTTGGGGGCGTCACAGTTGGTATCAAAGCTTAGGGATATGATCTTTAGCGGAGATCGGGGAATAGAACTAGGAGGGGAGAGACGAGTAAATCCTTCGCTAGTGTGTCCTACCTAAGCTTATTTGTTAGTTGGTCAGTATATAGGGATATAATGTTATCTGTTGATTTCCTTAATTAACCCTTGTTTTATGGCAGTATTTGAGAATATCGACTGAAAATGTTAACAGTGGAGTAAATGAGACCGTGGAGACACCTTTACTCACCAACGAGAGCGTAACGCGCAACAGTGGAAATGTTCTCCCATGAACAACACCACCGAAAGCGAGATGATGAACGACGGATGTTTAGAAGCTTTTTGCAGTTCATGCAAAAATCGACGAGGAGACTCGTGTACAAAATACTGAGATGGAAATGATAATAATGCACGGTTTGTCACAAACCCAAGCAGTTCAAAGAGTTGGGACCACCGCACTCGGGGAAATTTGGATCCGATTAAAGGCGTAAATGTGGGTCAAACAAATCACCAAGATATTCGATGTCTTGGGATGCAAGGGAGAACGAGAAGGTTCCATTCGCCACCTTTATATTCCGTAATGAGGCGCATTCTTGGTGGGAATTGCGTGAAGCGTACTCCATCCAAACCAAGACTCAAAGATGTCTTGGGAGACGTTTGAAACTTTTCAATGACAAGTACTTTCCTGAAAGTATTCGTCATATGAAGGAAGTAGAGTTCATTAGACTGCAACAAAATAACATGACGGTGTCCCAGTACGAGGCAAAGTTTGCAGAGTTATCCAGGTTTGCACCTCATTTGGTGGAGAATGAGGAACGTATGACGAGAATGGGTAAAATGCGCAAATATTTCAAATATGCAAGTGGTTATAAAATATTCATTTTTATCGAAGAATATTCGTTTGGTCGTGGAATATTCTTACTGTCTGGGAATATTAAATGCTGACAAGTTTCTTGTGTGGGCCCCATAATGTAAAGCGATTGGATGAAGAAAACGACAAGTATAAGTTGTTTATAAATAACGGCAGTAGTTGTTACCAATTATCTTGTTGGAATACCCGGTGGTTAAAACACAAGAGTACATTGCAGATTACACCAATTATTGATTCTTACATAGGAAGACATTACTCAATAATTGTTACGATAGTTATTATTCAATATTTTATTTTATTGATTCAATAATTGCTACATTGATATTTTATGTTATTGTTGTTTCAATAATTGTCACTTCACATTTCATTATCGATTAATAATTCATATTATTTGAATAATATTATTAGATAACATTATTGGCAATGTCTAGAAATTTCGCATCAAGGAGAGGTTTGGTCACCTAATTACGCTGCCAAAGAAGAGAGAATCCTTATTGAAAGCCCCTCTTTCTTGGGAACCGCTTAGTTATCGAGATTATGATTACGTAATATTATTTGTGAAAAATTAATTATTGATTTATATGATAAAAAAAATATTCATTTTATGTAGATATAGATGGAGAAAATTTTTAATGTGACAATTTTTGTAAAATTTTTATTTTATCTTTTCTGATAAATAATTCATTTAAATATATTATTATATTTTAATAATATAATAATGGTGATATTTTTTACAATGAATGTGGGATATATAAGTATATGAGGAGGAAGAGTATTTTTGTTACAAAAATTGTTTAAAACATGTTAAACATGTTTGTGGGCCCATTTCTTGACTGAAATTTGATTATAGCATGTAAAATCGCCCGTTTATGAATTTCGATCAATTTCTGTTCTGAATTTGGAAAAAATTTCTTCTGCAAAGTTGTAGAGAATAAAATTTCCTAGGGAAAAAACATGAGGTTTGAATTTTTCTGAGAAAAGGGCTATTTATTATGAATTATTGAAGTTCCGTAGTTCCAGAATAATTGATTTTTGGATTTTAAAATATTTATTTTAAGAAAAACATTTTTTACATTTTGTGGGCCTCATTAAACATGTGTTAAGTTGCTGAATTCAGATTCTTGGTGTGCGTAGGAAGTTTATATAAATATATTATTATTTTATTAAATTTTTTCGCTTTGGTGTTCTAAAGCATTTTCCTATAAATAGGGTGCTTAGGTTAGAATTGAAAATCACACCGTAAATCAAGTTTTCTCTCTTTCTCTCTCAATATTATCGAAAGCGTATTCTTGTGAGTATTTTGATATTTTGAGTGTTTCTATACGGTGCAAGTTCTCTTCAGCACTATATCCGGTATTCCAGCTAGAAGTACAGTCTTTTCAAGGTAAGGGATATTATTTTTTAAAAAAATGATATTATTTCTTCCAATATCATTATGCCGGAATATTGATAGTATTTTTTTTGTAAAATTCTTGTCTTTTTAGTGTCGGGGTTACTTATTCATGTATACTTGGACTATTCATGAATATTTACATTATTCACGTAAAAATTAAATTCTTTTTTTTTTCTTCCAAAATATCTATTATGGATACTAGCTTTGATTGTATCCATGTTTTGATCATTCTTGAATTTTACTTCACTATGATTATTAATGAAGTATTTTTGAACTCGGATTATTTAAAGTATGAATCCTTAATATTTGTTCTTTTGTTTCACTAGATTCATTTTCTTTAAAATATTTTTCATCATCCTCAGTCCTAAATGATGGTATTATTGAATATCTTTGGCCTGTAGTACAAAGATTAATGATTTTCTGATGAATATCTTTGGCCCGTAGTGCAAAGATGAACAGGTGTTGAGATGAACATGACCAACTGATGAATATCTTTGGCACAGTAGTGCTAAAGATGAATATTTGATTCAAGATGAATATCGATTGATGTTACAGGATAAAATAATGATGATGGACTTTTAAATTCATAGATTATAATAGATTTCATTCTCTACGTTAACTCATCTATGAATTATTATTTCCGATTTGCGAATATTGATCCGAAACTTGTTGTCTATTGTATTTTTATCGATTTTTTCCTGTTGAAGACTAACGATAATTTTTTCTATATTATCTTAGTCATAATATTCTTTTCTTGGGCGATTGAGCTCACCCTTTTCATTTTGTTCCATTTTTCTTCTCGGAGGCGAGAATGTAGCGAGTTTCTGGTGGGGTGTGGAATGATGATTCTAGAAAGTTATTTTAGTAGTCCTCACCATTTTGTAAAATAATGTACCAATAATTGTAATGAGGACTTATTTGGGTGTGAATATTATTTAGGCGACAATATTTGTATTTAAACTCACAGCTTTTCATGTCAGATTAATAAAGTTGTAGTTGTTTCAGACCATGTTATTGACGACTCAAAATGGGTGAGGTATACCTATTTTGGGGGCGTCGCTTGGTAATCGAGCTTTAGGATATGATCTTTAGCGGAGATCGGGGAATAGAACTATGAGGGGAGAGACGACTAAATCCTTCGCTAGTGTGTCCTACCTAAGCTTATTTGTTAGTTGGTCAGTATATAGGGATATTATGTTATATGTTGATTTCCTTAATTAACCCTTATTTTATGGCAAGATTTGAGAATGTATTGAAAATGTTAACAAAGTGGAGTAAATGAGACCGTGGAGACACCTTTACTCACCAACGAGGAGAACGCAACAGGTGGCAATGTTCCTCCCGTGAACAACACCACCGAAAGCGATGATGAACGACGGATGTTTAGAAGCTTTTAAGCATAGATTCATGCAAAATCGCAGACGAGGAGACTCGTGTACAAAATACTGTAGAAATGATAACAATGCATGGTTTGTCAAAGCCAAGTCAATTTCAAAGAGTTGGGACCACCGTAATTCAGGGAAAGTTCGGATCCGATTAAAGTAAACGTGGGTCAAACAAATCACCAAGATATTCGATGTCTTGGGATGCAAGGAGAACAGAAGGTTCCATTCGCCACCTTTTATGTTCAGAATGAGGCAGATTCTTTGGTTGGAATCTGTGAAGCTTACCCATCCACCAAGACTCGGCATGTCTTGGGAGACGTTTGAAACTTTTCAATGACAAGTACTTTCCGAAAGTATTCATTATATGAAGGAAGTAGAGTTCATTAGATCGGAACAAAATAATATGGCGGTGTCTCAAAGACGAGGCAAAGTTTGCAGAGTTATCCGTGTTTGCACCTCATTTGGTGGAGAATGAGGAACGTATGACGCGGATGTTTTCGAGAGGTTTGAAACCCCAGATACGTCAAGATCTCATTTCTCATAAATTTTCTCTCTATTCGGATGTTGTCAACATGGCTCAATTGTTAGAGCGAGATAACGAAAAACGTTCAACCGAGGGACCATAACCGGGATCATAGTGGTGATGATCGCAATGAGAACAACGATAACCAAATGGAGAAAGAAGAATCTGAACAAAAGCGGTAACCACTCTGGTGGTAATCATGGCCATGAGAATAGAAGAAGCGAGTCGGGAAGAGATTTTAAAAAGAGGAGATTCAACAATGACCTTGTGAAGACGTCAAAACCAGCAGCAACTTGTTCTAGGGGAGGAGAACGACCACTGGTCGTATACTATAAATGTGGAAAAGAGGGACATATCACCAAACCGCCCATAACAACAGTTCAAGGTATGTTATAATTATGGAAAGGAAGGACATATCGCCGAGATTATACTTGCAGAAGCGAAACCAAGTCCAGCGGGGATGGTGACTCAAAAGGCTGTCCCAGAAAAGTCAAAGTCAACTGTTTCTGGAAGAGCGTTTGTCGTGACTGGTCAAAATACAAGGAACCCAAACAAGGTGATCACAGGTAAGCTAATCATAAATTCTTGCCAAGTTTATACCTTACTTGATACCGGTGCTACCCATTCATTTATCTCTCCTGCTTGTGCTCAACGTTTAAACTTAACTCAGAAGAAATTAGACTTTGATTTATCGCGTGGAGACTCAGTTAGAGAAACTTTCATCACATCCACTATTTATAAATCTTGTTTGATCCAAGTTGGCACCATCACATTACCTGTTGACCGTATCTCTTTAAAGATACTTGTTTTTGATGTGATTTTAGGGATTGATTGGTTAACTACTCATCATGCCAAAATTGATTATTTTCGTAAGGTTGTTAGTTTTCATATTCCTAACCAACCTGTTGTATGAATTCAAGCAACTAAACCATTAAAATCAATCACTATCATATCTAGTCATAAAGTTATTCGTTTATTGAAAAACGGATGTCAAGCTTTCTTAGCCCATGTTATGGATTTGAATAAAGACACGTCAAATTTGAATAATATTCCTGTTGTTAATAAATTTCCGACGTGTTTCTCGAGGAACTTCCTTACTCACCTCCGTAACGTGAAGTTGAATTCTTTATTGATCTTGAACCTTGTACAAAGCCCATTTCTAAAACCCCATATCGAATGGCTCTATTGAACTTCAGAGTTAAAGGTCCAACTATGAGGAGTTGTTGGATATCGGTTTCATTCTGGCCCCAAGTACATCTCCTTGGGTGCTCCTGTTTTATTTGTAAAGAAGAAAGACGGGAGTATGCGACTTTATATTGACTATCTAGAATTGAACCATGTCACCATCAAGAATAGGTATCCGTTACCTCGTATTGATGACCTGTTTAACAAGTTAAAAGGAGCACAATTCTTTTCAAAGATCAATCTTCCTTCTGGATATCATCAGCTGAAGATTAGAATCGAGGATATTCCAAAGACCGCCTTTCGTAACTCAATCGGGCATTATGAATTTTTAGTCATATCTTTTGGATTGACTAATGCTCCTTCGGCTTTCATGGATATGATGAACCGAGTATTCAAGGACTATTTGGATCAGTTCTTTTGTTGTCTTTATTGATGACATTCTCATATATTCCAAAAGTAGTGAAGATCATGAGCACCATTTGAAGTCGGTACTCCAAAGGCTTCGTAAAAAACAAGCTATATTCCAAGTTAAAGAAATGCGAGTTCGGCTCGAGGAAGTAGCATTCCTTGGGCACGTGGTGTCAAAACATGGAGTATCTCATTGACTGGCGAAGATTGAGGCAATACAAAGTTGCGAAAGCAAATCAAGTTTCAGAATCAAGTACGTAGCTTTTTGGCTTAGCCGATTATTATCGGAGATTCGTGGAAGGATTTTCTCGAATCGCTACTCCGCTAACTCAAATTTGACTCGGAAGATACAAAATTCATATGGAGCGAGGAATGCGAGAAGAGTTTCCAAGAGCTCAAGAGAGACTCATTTTAAGACTGTTACGACAATACCATCCGGTTCGGATGGATTTGTTATCTACAACGATGCTTTAGGCAAAGGGTTAGGATGTGTTCTCATGCAACGTGGGAAAGTCATAGCCTATGCCTCACGACAACTTAAAGAATATGAGAGAAATTATCCTACTCATGATCTAGAGTTGGCAGCAGTCGTTTTTACGCTAAAGATCTGGAGGCACTATCTATATGGGGAAAAAGTGGAGATATATTCAGAACATAAAAGCCTCAAATATTTCTTCACCCAAAAGGAACTCAACATGCGGCAACGACGTTGGCTCGAGCTGTTAAAAGATTATGACCACACCATTCAATACCATCCTGGAAAAGCAAACGTGGTAGCTGACGCGTTGAGTAGAAGATCATATGCAGGAACGAGTGCGATGATGTCAAGTATACGTATAGAACCAACTTTAATCGATAAAGTTAAAGTTGTTCAAGCCACAAACCCAGAGCTGATGCGTATGAAGAAGAAAGTACAAGAAGGTGTTATCCCAGAGGCAAGAATCGATGAAGAAGGAATACTTCAAGTCCACTCCAGACTTTGTGTTCCTAACGATTATGATTTGAAGTACAAGATCATGACGGAGGCACATAATACACCGTTTGTAATCCATCTTGGAAGTACCAAAATGTATCGTGATCTTCGACATACATTTTGGTTGAACAATATGAAGAGAGAGATCACGAAGTTTATCTCGAGGTGTTTGACTTGTCAACGTGTAAAGGCGGAGCATCAAGTGCCTAAGGGTCCATTGCAAATACTTGAGATTCTGAAATGGAAGTGGGAACACATTACCATGAATTTCGTTACGGGTCTTCCCACGGTTTCTCAAGGCATAAATGCTATTTGGGTTATTGTTGATAGATTAACCAAGTCTGCTCATTTCTTGCCGATACGGGAGACTTATTCCCTTAAACGTCTTGCTCATATGTATGTAAATGAGATTATGAGATTGTATGGCATGCCAGTATCCATAGTTTCGGATCGTGACCCAAGATTCACTTCACGATTTTGGATTAGCCTGCAAAAAGCTATGGGCACGGATTTACGATTCAGTTCGGCATACCATCCTCAAACGGACGGACAATCAGAGAGGACTATTCAAACTCTTGAAGATCTATTAAGACTCTGTGTCCTAGATTTCAAGGGAGTTGGGATAAGTATTTACCATTGGTGGAATTCTCCTACAACAACAGTTATCAAGAAAGTATAGGTGTGGCTCCATTCGAAGCATTGTATGGACGAAAGTGTCGCTCTCCAATATGTTGGGATGAGGTTGGTGAAGCAACATTGTTGGGACCCGAGTTGGTACGTATGACTATGGAAAAGATCCAAATGATTCGACAACGTATACAAATGGCTCAAGATTGACAAAAGAGTTATGCAAATCTACATCGAAAGGATGTGAAATTTAGTATTGGGGATCATGTATTGTTGCGTGTTGCCCCATGGAAGGGAGTTACAAGATTTGGGAAGAGAGAAAAACTCAATCCATAATTTATTGGTCCATTTCAGATTCTTGACCGAGTAGGAAATGTAGCCTATAGACTTGCGTTACCTCCAAGTATGTCTCGTGTTCATAATATTTTTCATATATCTGTGCTTCGTAAATATGTGAAAGACCCGAACCACGTTATTGAGTTAGAACCGGATGAGATAGCTGAAAACTTAACATACGAGGATGTACCTGTCAAGATCTTGGATAGGAAAGAGCATGTCTTACGTAAAAAGGTCATACCACAAGTTAAAGTTTTGTGGAGAAACTATGCTATTGAGGAAATGACCTGGGAGTTGGAAATGGAAATGAAAGCAAGGTATCCTCACCTTTTCGAAACACTAGGTACGTACGTCAATTTCGAGGACGAAATTTCATAAGGAGGGGAGGTTGTAAGACCCCAACTTATTATAAATAAAATTATATTTCCTCTATTTATTATTTTGAAATAGTAAGGGTTGATTTGATTAATGTGGTTAGTTATGGGTAAAATGCGCAAATATTTCAAATATGCAAGTGGTTATAAAATATTTATTTTTATCGAAGAATATTCGTTTGGTCGTGGAATATTCTTACTGTCGGGGAATATTCGTAAGACGACGCAGCCTTGTGTGGGCCCCATAACGGAAAGCGATTGGATGAAGAAAACAACAAGTATAAGTTGTTTATAAATAACGGCGTAGTTGTTACCATTAATACTGTTGGAATACCAGGTGGTTAAAACACAAGAAGACACCGTGTATTGCATCAATTATTGATTCTTACGTAGGAAGACATTACTCAATAATTATTACAAGTGAATTATTGTTCAATATTTTATTTTCTTGATTTAATAATTGCTACGTTGATATTTTATATTATTGTTGTTTCAATAATTGTCACTACACGATATTTTCATTATCGGATCAATAATTCATATTATTTGAATAATATTATTAGATAACATTATTGGCAATGTCTAGAAATTTACATCTAAGGAGAGGTTTGGTCACCTAATTGCTACCAAGAAAGAGAAATCCTTATTGAAAGCCCCCCTCTTTCTTGGGAAGCGCACGGTTGTCGAAGATTGCGATTTCGTAATATTATTTGTGAATAATTAATTATTGATTTATATGATAAGGAAAATATTCATTTTATGTGGATATAGATGGAGAAAATTTTTAATGTGACAATTGTTGAAAAATTGTTATTTTATCTTTTCTAATAAATAATTCATTTAAATATATTATACATCACCCATCTTGACTCGCCAAATATATGGTACAAAATTCAAATACAACTTAATTATACAACAGTCGTGTAAAATACGACAAAACATAATCTAAGAGTTTTAATAAGAATATTGTCATCTAGACAATATCCACACTCAATGGAGTCCTCATTACATTTATTGTCACACTATTTAACAGAATAGTGAGGACTACTAATGCTATCATCTGGACCGTCACCCCGTTCCCCGACTAGTCCCGGCTACGTTCTCATTTTCTAAAGAGAACAGTGAAAGAAAGGGTGAGCTCAACTAGCCCAGTAAGAAATATTATGACTAAGATAATGCAAAATAAATAATTATCATTAGTCTTCAACAATGTTAAACTGATAAAATACAATAGACATCAAGTTTAACTGCAGCGGAATAAGCAATCCATTAGAAAAGTCAAGTAGAGCATGATATCTACTATCTTCTATGTTTTAAAATATTTTCATCAACTTTTATCGCTGAGACTCAGCTTAATAAATAAACCACATCATCGAATCATCCATGCACTACGGGCCAAGGATATTCATTAAATCATCAATGGTCATGACTATACCGAATAATCCACATTCATAATCATACCAAAATTGTTCATCAATGCACTATGTGCCACCGAGGACTTTTTACCACATCATTCGTTACATTACGGTCATGATTATACTAGAATAATCCCTCGGTCATAATCATACCAAGTCCATCTACGCACGTAAACCAAAGATGACTTTCATCACATATATAAGCATGAGGATGATGACAATGATATAAGCATTAATCAAGCGAAAACAAGGATAAATATTAAAGACTTTAAATTTATCCAAATATTATCAATCACTTAATAAACTCATCATCTAATATTATTAATATTATAACAATATTTTAATCACTTCTTAAACTTATAAACAATTTATTTCAATTGTTTTACACTTTACCAAATAATGCATTTAATCATTTAAAAATACTATGCTCATAAGATTTCATCACCAATGATCAAATCCCTCATCAAAAACCCTATATAAGATTCTCAAGCCATAAAATTCTATTTTTCAATTTTGTTACTTCACATAACATATTTAATTCATTTACTCATAACTAGTTCATTTTCATAAAAATACAAAATCAATCCCAAAAATATTTCTTTTTCGAGATTTTATGAGAATATAGTCCCATATTGAACATATATTTTTTCGAATTTTTTATAATTCATTTACTATTTTTCATATGGCCAAAACTGCCGAATATTTAGACATTTATCATAAATTGTACTTTTGTCCAAAAATTTCAAAATTTATAGGGTATACTCCTGTTATATACATGTACTTCCAATAAAAATTTTACCAATTTTGGAGTTAACCACAAAGAGTTATAAGGGTTTACTTTTAAAATAGTCTTTTCTCATAAAATCCATAACTCTTAATCTATACATCCAAAAATCGCCATTTTTGGACACAATCTAGAAAACTCATCAAATTATTATTTCAAATTTTTCCAGAATTTTTTAGGGTAAGAAAAATTATGAAACTTCCGCTGGCAGAAACCCCTTTTGAATGAAAATACTATTAATATAAATACAAAGGATCATTCACCATGCATGCGGTAATCCACATGTATGAGTTATTCCAATGAATAATAAAGAATGGAATAACAGAAGAATTCACCATGCATGCGATAGACCACACAGACAGGTTATTCTCAATGAGAATAATAAAAAATAGAACTGTGTAAATGCGCAAAACCGCTTGCAGACAAGATATTCCAATGAATAATAAAAGAATAGAACCGGTGTCATGTAAACCGCACAAAGCAGGATATTCCAACGAGTAATAATAAAGAATGGAGCCAGGTCATACGTTAACGCGTATGTATGGATATTCCAAAGAATAATAAAGAATGGAATAACAAAATAATTCACTGAGGCGTACGATAGGCCGCGATAAACAAGTTATTCCAATGTAATAATAAATAATGGAACCGAGTTATCACGTAATACATACGCATGCATGAATATTCCAATGTAATAATAAAGAATGGAATAATAGAAGAATTTCACCATGTATGCGGTACTTAGCATAGGACGAGTTATTCCAACATAATAATAAGGAATGGAATAATGTAAGAATTTCACCATGTATTATTGAAGAATTGCATGATATACAAAAGTTATTCCAACGCGAATAATATAGAATGGAATAATGAAGAATTTCACCATGTATGCGGTACTTTCAGATAGACAAAGTTATTCCAAATGAATAATAAGGAATAGAATAATAATAGCTCTCTTCATGAATACTGAAAAGAAATAATACCTCTTACCTTAGAAAAAACCGGATACTAGAGTAGTAGAGGTAGCAGACTTCTCTTCTTCTTTTCTCTATAATTTCTCTCTATAATAATTGCTTCTATAGCTTTAGTGAATTGGTGAGAAATGAAGGAAGAATGAGCTTCTATTTATAGGAAAATATAGTTTCGATAATTGCACGCGTTTGGGGCTCAAAATATTACAAAGACAATACCTCCAACTTTTCTTTCATTTTTAATTTAGTCCTGCAAGTATTATCAAACTTGCATCACCTCCCCTAATAGTATATAATGTGAATCAATAGTTCAATCATGTGAATCAATAGTTATAATCATGTGAAAATACGAATTACAGTATAGTACCTCCATCTATACCTCCATTTTTAACTTAGTCATGCAAGTATTATCAATTTTGCACCAACTACCTTAATAGTAAATGAATGTGATTCAATAGTACACATATGTGAATAAATAGTTATATAAGCATGTGAATTAGTAGCAATTAATTGCTCATTTATCCGATTAATTACCCGATTTATGAATATAACCCCCAGACATCAATTATCATCGGAATAGATGTCGATTTCCACTAACACTAATAATCCCAACACAATGGAACTATCAAATTCATCTTTAATCAACACGAACTTATTATTCATTAATATTTTAACTCACGATATTTAACAACCAGGTCGTTCCTAGGAAAGAGGGGGCTTTCCGGTAAGGATTTCTCCTTATTGGCGCGCAATTAGGTGACCAAACCTCTCCTTGACAGATCTTCTAGACATTGTCAATATTGCAAATAATAATATGAATAACTTTGTCATCTCAATTATTGATTTAATAATATATCTTATTATGTCGATGATACTGTGACAATAATCGAATCAATAATATGAGAGATATGATGCAAAGAATCTCATGTAGCAATAATTGAGTATAACTGAGTGACTTCTCACGTAAGCATCAATAATCAATACTATGTGCTACTATGCAACCACACGTATTACTGTACTTTTACTACCAAGTAATTCAACAGTTTTAACGGTAAAACTTTCGCCGTTATTTTCATAAAAATATTTCTGTCGTTTTCTCATTCTGACAATAATTTCGTTGTGGGGTCCACCAATGATTGTGTCGTCGTACGGATATTCCCCGATAAAAAGAATATTCCTCGACCAATTGAATATTATATAACCACTTGCATACTTTTCAAAATTTCTAAATATTACCCACAACTATAACATTATCTCAAATCCACACCATAATTTTGAAAAAAATATTTCGAGAAAATTAAATCTTTATTCATAAAATTTGGGGTCTTACAATCTCCCCTCCTTATGAAATTTCGCCCTCGAAATTTACGTACGTACTTGGTATGCCGAAGAGGTGAGGATACCTTGACTTCATTTCAGATTCTAACTCTTGAGGTATAACCTTTGAGTGTTGAATACGATCCTTCTTATCCAAGATTTTAACACGTATCTCCTCATACATTAAATCTTTTGCTATCTCGTCTAGTTCTAATTTAATAACATGGTTCGGGTCAACCACATATTTACGTAACATCGATACATGAAAAATGCGACATACTTGGCGGTAAAACGAGTCTATAGGCCACAGTTCCTACTCGATCGAGGATTTCAAATGGGCCAATTAAATCGAGGGTTGAGATAACGCCTTCTTGAACCTTCTTCTTCACATTCATCAGATTCGGGTGTGAAGCTTGAGCGACTTTAATTTTATCGATTAAAGTCGATTCTAACCGTATATTCGTTATCTTCACGTAGGTCCCTAGAGTCTTTAACTCTATCTTCATCATTTGTAAGTTATACGAAATGGGTTTTTGTGTTAACAACATCGCACTCGTAAACGCATACGATCTTCTACTCATCACGTCATCTACCACGTTCGCTCTTCCACGATGATATTGAATGGTATGATCGTAATCTTAAACAGCTTGAGCCAACGTCTTTGGCAAATTATACGATCATTTTAGGTAAAGAAATATTTAAGGGTTTTAGAAATGGGTTTTATAATGGGGTCAATACAAAATTCAATTTCACGCTCTTGGGGTAAGCTAAGAAGTTCTTTGAGAATACGTCAGAAAATTTATTAACAATAGAAATATCATTTAAAAACGGTGACTCTCATCCAAGACTTGGATAGCACATGAAGTGAAGGTTTCTACTAACGAAGTTTCAACCAATAAGTCAAAGTCTAACTTCTCTGGGGTCAAATTTAAACGTTGAACGCAAGCAAGAGAGATAAAATAATAGGTATAATCGGTATCTAATAAGGCATAAACTTCGCAAGAATTTATAATTAACTAACCCGTGCTAACTTCGTTCGGGTTACTCGCTTTTTGAGAAGTCACAAAAACCACCGACTTTGTTTTGTCCGTACCCGCCTTTGGTGCCACCGTCCCAGCTGGACTTGACTTTGGTGCACGACAAAATTGGGGATAGGTGACCTTCTTTACCACAATTGTAACATGCTTTGGACTACATCATGCAGTTTGGACTGATATGTCCCTCCCCTCCACATTTGTAACATACGACCGGCGGTCGTTCTCCTTCCTTAACAACAGGTGTTGGTGCTGACATCTTTTCATCATTGTTGAATCTCCTCTTCTTGAAATTTCCACTCCTATTATCTTGGCCATGATTACCACCGAAGTGGTTACCATTCTTGGCATGATAATTTCCCCCACGATGGTTATCATTGTTCTGATGGTCGTTGCCACTGGTACGATTATTATCGTTGCCTTTTGGTTGGGCTGGTTCATTATCGCGCTCCAATAACTGAGTCTTATTCACTAAATCTTAATACAAACACAATTTGTGAGAAATGAGGTATTGACGTATATCGGGTTGCAAACCTCTTAGAAACATTCGCGTCATTCGCTCCTCATTATCGACCAATGGGATGCAAACCGGGATAACTCCGTAAATTTAGCCTCGTATTGCGACACGGTCATATTGTTTTGCTCCAACTTGATAAACTCCACCTCCTTCATGTGACGAATACTTTCGGGAAAGTACTTGTCGTTGAACAGCTCTTGGAACTTCTCCCGAGACATCTTGAGTGCGTCAGACAGGGTACGTTTTACAGATTCTCACTAGTAATCTGCCTCTTCACGCAACATAAAGGTGGCGAAGGGAACCTTTTGCTCCTCTGAGCATCCCAAGACATCAAATATCTTGGTGATCTGCTTTAACCACGTCTCCGCCTTAAGTGGTTCTGACTTTCCCAAAAACTCCGGTTGTCCCAGCTCCTTGAACTACTTAGCGGTGACCGACCGTGGGTTGCCATTATTTCCACCTATATTTTGAACATGAGTCTCTCTTACCTAATGTTGCATAAATTGCATAAAACCTCTGAACATCCATCGTTCACCATTTCATCGGTGTTATTGTTTACATGAGGATTATTGTCTTCCTGTTGCACATTTTCCTGGTTATTGATCTGTGGAGACTCAACGGTCTCCTGTGCTCCATTGATGTTCTCAACATTCTCGGATGCCATAATCAAATACTGCCACAAAACAAAGGTTAATTAACATATCACATATTATCCCTATACTCTGACCGACCAATTAAATACCAAATAAACTTAGGTAGGTCATACTAGCGAAAAAATTCCTCGTCTCTCCCCTCCTAGTTCTTGTCTCACATCTCAGCCAGGGATCATATCCATAAGCTTTGATACCAACTGTGACGCCACCAAAATAGGTATACATCACCAATCTTGAGTAGCCAAATACATGGTACAAAATTCAAATATAACTTAATTATACAACAGTCGTGTAAAATACGACAAAACATAATCTAAGAGTTTTAATAAGAATATTATCATCTAGACAATATCCACACTCAACTGAGTCCTCATTATATTTATTGTCACACTATTTAATGTAATAGTGAGGACTACTAATCTTATCATCTGGACCGTCACCCGCTTCCCGACTAGTCCCCGACCACGCTCTCATTTCTCAAGAGAACGGTGAAAGAAAGAAAGGTGAGCACAACTAGCCCAAGAAGAAATATTATGACTAAGATAATGCAAAATAAATAATTATCATTAGTCTTCAACAATGTTAAACTAATAAAATACAATAGACATCAAGTTTAAATCATAAATGAATAAGCAATCCATTAGAAGAGTCAAGTAGAACATGATATCTACTATCTTCTATGTTTTAAAATGTTTTCATCAATTTTATCATTGAGACTCAATTTTAATAAATAAACCACATCATCGAATCATCCCGCACTACTTCTGCCAAGGATATTCATTAAATCATCAATGGTCATGACTATACCGAATAATCTCGGTCATAATCATACCAAAATTGTCCATCAACGCACTACAAGCCACCGAGGACTTTTACCACATCATTCGTTACATTACTACCATGATTATACCGAATAATCCACCGGTCATAATCATACCAAGTCCATCTACGCACGTAAGCCAAAGATGACTTTCATCACAATATAAGCATGAGGATGATGACAATGATATAAGCATTAATCAACGAAAACAAGGATAAATATTAAAGACTTTAAATTTATCCAAATATTATCAATCACTTAATAAACTCATCATCTAATATTATTAATATTATAACAATATTTTAATCACTTCTTAAACTTATAAATAATTTATTTCAATTGTTTACACTTTACCAAATAATGCATTTAATCATTTAAAATGTCATATACTCATAAGATTTCATCACAAATGATCAAATCCTCATCAAAATCTGATATACCCTATATAGGATTAAAAGCCATAAAATACTATTTTCCAATTTTGTTCTTCGCATAACATATTTAATTCATTTACTCATAACTAGTTCATTTTCATGAAAAATATCAAATCATCCCAAAAATATTTTTTTTTCCGAGATTTAAGAGAATATAGTCCCATATTGAACATATATTTTTCTTAATTTTTAAAATTCATTTACTATTTTCATACTATTTTAAACTCGCTAGAATATTTAGATATTTATCATAAATTGTACTTTTTGTCCAAAAATTTGAAATTTCTGAGGTATATCCTCGTTATATACATGTACTTCCAATAAAAATTTTACCAATTTTAGAGTTAACCACAAAGAGTTATAAGGATTTACTTTTAAAATAATCTTTTCCCATAAAATCCATAACTCTTAATCTATACATCCAAAAATCGCCATTTTTGGACACAATCTAGAAAACTCATCAAATTATAATTTCAAATTTTTCCAGAATTTTTTAGGGTAAGAAAAATTACGAAACTTCCTTGGAAGAAACTCCTTTTGAATGAAAATACTATTAATATGAATACAAAGGATCATTCACCATACATGCGGTAATCCACACACTACTACAAAATAGTAAATAGACAATGCAGAAAAAACATCATGGTTAAGGATGTTATCTATTTGACACCCTTACACAACGTTTTAAAACGTTTTAGTTCAGCACATTCCATAACGTTTTTTAAGAAGAAAAAAAAACGTTGTAGATTTGTTTTCCATAAATTAACAGATGCTTAAAAACGTTGTAGAATGTATGACTCCACAACGTTTTCTGGATAAAAACATTGTAGTTTAATATATCAGACAACGTTTAAGCACTTTCACACAACGTTTTTAAAATGTTGTAGATTAAAAAAAAAAGAAAAAAAAGGTTGTGATTCACCTATATTACCAATGCACCTGCAATATGCTAATGCCATGATATATAGCTAAATTTACAAAGAATATTAATACCATACAAAACGTTTACATCCCAATAATTCTTTGTAATGCCAATTACAAAGAATATTAATACCATACAATACGTTTACATCTCAATAATACCAAACTATCCATACATCTCAAATTCACTTTTGAGATAAACAATAGTAATCCTGTTAATTTATAGTTGAAAAGTGGGGAAATACAATTGAACTTTGTCAACAACAAAAAAGGAAGCATTACAGTTTCATGCCCTAAGAGTCCACACACCTTTAGAGAGATATTATCTTCAAATGCAGTATAACTTTCCTTCAGACCTTTCTTGCTAACAAAGCACCAGAAATTTTAATCATTCAATTAAAATTAAATTAACTGATAATCTAAAACTGTAATGTTGAACCTAAAGTCTTGAAAGAAAAATTGAAAGTACAAAATACCTTAAATAGCTGCAATGACCCGTCAGCGTCCACTTCAAATTCTGGCTTTTCATCAGAGCTTGAACTAGGGTTTGCCTCTGCTGCATTCCCATTTCCTCCAGACCTTACTTCCTGCCATCGAGCAGTTGCACTAAATTATGGAATTAGTGCAAATTCAGTAATAACATCATCAACAATACTTTACAGTACCCAAAATATTTACAGTACGAAGTTGTCAGCATGGACAGCACCCATTAAAGCACTGCACATGAAGAGGACCTTAGAGAAATACCACCAAAACACTAACATTAATGCCAGATTCAAGACTCTTCAAAAAGATTACCTTCAATAACTAATGCTGACACACAGTACCAAATAATTTCTTTTTTTACTTTCCTTCTAGCTTGTGTGTATCATATAATGTATCTTATAAAAGTGAAATAATGTATCATGACACAAATAACTGAACAGTTAAAACAACAACGAATTGCATTTGCAGCAAAAGTGTAAGAATAAATCATCTCAGAATTAGACTGTTTCCCATTCAACAAATGCTCAACTTTGGTCATGTATATAAATCATGTGGAGCAATCATACAAGCTTCAAAAAGTTAAAAGAGTAGGGTGCCTGACCAAATCCCAGTTAGACTAAGAGAATCTAATCAGTTTTATAGTCGTGAATTATAATGCCAAAAATTCATAACAAAATATTTCAGACTAGTCATTTTAAAGCCTATCAACTGATTCACACTGCTAAATAAGGTGCCTTTAGCAGTCGCACACACAGACACGCCGACACAGGTGTCCACTGCATATATCACACTGATTATCACAAAAGTGATCTACAACCAAAGCTCTAATAGGAAACATTCAAAACACTATAGAAACACATACCTTGCTTCACCCATCATATCAAATGCAGAATACATTACAATCAAAATACTATAGAAAATCTCATTGCTTGTTCCAAGATGTCAAGATTAGAGGCACCAATCACTTCCCCCAGTTGCTCATATGAAAAAATGGTTACACTAGCCCAGGGAAACTGATTAAGATCATAGAGAAAACACAGTGCATATGGTAATAGAGAAAACACAGCAGCATACCTTGGCATTCCTCTGTCCCAAAATACTCTGCATCAAGATTTGCAACGGTCCATGTAGCGAGTGTGAATTATAATGAGCCATCAACAGTCAATCATATTATGTGAAGTAGTAACTTTGAAACTTACAAAGTGAAACAAGTCACTGACCATTTAAAATGTTCCTAATTGTCCCATTTGGACTCTTCCACATCTGCTTCAGGCCAAACTCCTCAACACGAGCTTCATCTGTTAAATAAATAACCATATGTGAGCACTCTGGGTATTTTTGTTTAGTAATGATAACATACCAAAAGTCCCTGTAAAGCATTCATTAATGTATTATCTAAAAAAAAAACTTTTTGTCAGATCCAGAAATGTATACCTGGATTAATGGTTGCACACTTGATTGCCACATTGAACCTAAAAGGATAAAATACACCTCAGCTTTCAAAAAAAAATAAGAAACGAGCTCAATAAAGTAAGAAACAAGCAACAATAGGCTAACTAGATTCAAAATCAAATATCTGGTAAACTCTAACACCTTCATCTGTCTAAAACTCGAAAGGCTCCTCATCACCATCATGGCCCTTCTTATAGAAGACAGTACCATCTGCAGCTTCCTAATCGACAACAGCTCCTTCATTTAGTTTCTCATATCCCTCCCCTTCCTTCAGAATCTTCTTAATAACTTTCATATCATCACCAATATGAGAGACAGCCTTCCACGATACTAGCTCTAGAGTAATCTACAACATGGCATTTGGCGGAACTGCAGTTGCATTGCCTTTCTCTCCAAACCCATCTGCAACCACAGAAAGAACAAACACAGGAAAATTCAGTCTAAAAAAATCTTTTCTTTCAAATACACATCTCTTTATGGAAACAACTTGCATACAGCAAATCTACTCACACAGAGGCTTCACTGTAAGGAGGACCTTTTCTCCTTACTTCATGGTTTTACAGCTTTGGCCAAGGCAGGACAGAAATGACCTATAACAAAAGAAAATCGAAAACATCCATAAAATATCTAGACATTGAAAAAGTAGATTTTAGATGGACCACAAAAAAACTTACCATCTTGCACAGTGAACTCTACTGCATCTGAATTTGCAAACAAGGTTCCATCCTTTTAGCCGAGCCTCATAATTGACTACATTAATAGCAGCAACGGACAGGGTAAGCAGTGATTCAACAGAAGGATCCACAGTCAAAACTGTAAGCATTGCTAGAGAAATATGTACAATGTACCTAACACTTCATTGAGGTTCTTAGGGTTCTCCCATTTCTCCCTCCTTAATAATTTTCTTGAATATTCCACCATCCTTGCAGATGTCTTTAATGATAATCCAAGATAGAAGTTCAACATCAAACGAAGAGTTAGCTTGCAAAAAGTAGATGCAATTACATTAATATTTCTGGAAGCCAATACAGAATATAAGAAGTGTAACTGCTACTTATATTCTTGATTTAGCTGTTTCAAGTTACTAATGTGATGTTTACCAAATGAAATCCAACATGAATAGAAATAGTACCTGATCTATAACATATGCCATAGCAAGTGAAAACACATAGTAAATTGTGGATCCATCGATTTCATTTATATTATCGTGCTCATGAAAACACATTAAAAACAATATCGAATTGCCTGTATTGATAAAAATATTGAACATCTATCAGTACAGGACTTTTAAAAATCAACCACGCAAAAGACGATAAAATTCCAACTCAACCAGCCAAGTAATAACTATAGTAAATCTAGCATACGATCTCAATTGAATCATAAAAATCCAATTACCTGAAAAGCACTAACAGGAGCTGGATAGGAACTCGTCATTCTCGCTATAAAATAATAACAGGTCTAAAGGATCCCAAAATACTAAAACTCCCCTTCCCCAAATGAAGAAGTGATCTACTGTAGGGTTTAAAACAAGTAGTAGTATTTTAATTGTATATTGAGTACAGTCTATATAGGATTATATCACAATAAGCAGGTTAATTATATAAATTAGTGGAGTATAAATATATATATATATAATTAGAGGCGGCCGATTGGAAAAAGAAATTCGAGAGAGAGAAGATAGAAATTATAGGGTTTTGGTACCTGAGAAGAGAAATTCGCAACAGTGTAAATAAGGGCAGAAGTGATGGATTTTGTGAGAATGGGGCAAGATTTAATCATCCTCAAATACCACCCCACAACCCAATCTTTGTAACAGATGACGTCGTGGACGAAAAGGGTGAGGATAGTATTGAACTAGGAACCAAAAAATCCAGCTCCTTGGCTTTTGAGGGTTGTTACTGCTGCTGGCGAGGAAATTGGTTTATGATGACCGGAGCTTTAATTGAGTCGACGATTGAATGTATTCGCCATAGATGGTCACCGGAATACTGAGAGTTGAGATACAGAAGATTCAGATATATGGGTCAGGCGGATTTTGTGGTGTGAACCCTAGATTTATCAGAGACGCTCATAAAAGCCCTAGATTTATCCAAATTTCTCAAACCAAAACCTCGAATTCCATGCTTGAAACTCGTGAAACAAACCGAATTAAAGCTCCTCAACGAATCTGAAACTTCAAAAATGGCTAGATTTTGAGGAGAAATGGAAGGGAAAAGGAGAAACTGAAACTCTGCACGGAGACCAAACTGACGAGCATAGAGATGAAAGAATGAAAATGACGAGCCTTGTAGAGAAAAAAACTATATGTTTTAATTTTAAGTGTTCAGTTAGAGCTTTGTGTTTTTCTTGATAGACAACGTTTTTAAAAAAAACGTTATCTAGTTAAAACTAAAAAAATATCTTTTTAAATAGATAACGTTTTTGTATATATATCTACAACGTTTTTTTAAAAAATATTGTAAAAAAAAATACCACAAGTGAAGTTTAAGTGTTATACATTTAGTCTTTTTGTATTAGTGGCGTAGATGTATGCATTATTCCAATGAATAATAAAGAATGGAATAATGAGAAGAATTACTTTATGCATGCGATGAAATCAGCATGATACGAGGTTATTCTCAGCGAATAATAAAGAATAGAAGCAGAAGCCGTAAAGAAGCGCATGCATAGACGTGATATTCTAATGAGAATAATAAAGAAATGGAACAGAATCACGTGCGTAAAGCATTGCAGACGGGATATTCCAGCAGAATAATAAAGAAAAGAACCAGGCCACGATAAACCGCAGAAGCATGCGATAGGATAAAAGCAGAATAATAAAGAATGGAATAACAATGAGATTCACCAAGGCGTCGATAGGCCAGCCGCAGACGCAAGTTATTCCAATGCAGAATAATAAATAATAGAATCCAAATTAAATGCGTAATGCATGGAATGCGATATTATTCCAATAATAAAAGAATGGAATAATAGAAGAATCACCGCGTGTATGCAGATTCTTGATGTAGGCGAGTTATTCCAACATAATAATAAGGAATGGAATAATGAGAAGAATTTCATGATGTATGCAAGATCTTGGCGTATATATGTTATTCCAATGAATAATAAAGAAAAGGAATAATGAAGAATTTCACCACGTATGCAGATTCTTGGCATGATGAGTTATTCCAAATGAATAATAAGGAATAGAATAATGATAAATTTCTCTCTTCGTGAATCTGAAACAAATAATACCCTTTACCTGTAGAAAAAATTGGATCTTTGGAGTAGAGAGGTATTAGACCTTCTTCTTCTTTCTCTATAATAATTCTTTCTATAAACTTTAGTGAATTGGTGAGAAATGAAGGAAGAATGGACCTTCATTTATAGAAAAATATAGTTTCGATAATCGCGTTTTGAGTAACGAAATATTATAAGACAATACCTCCAACTTTTCTTTCATTTTTAATTTAGTCCGCAAGTATTATCAAACTCAGATCACCTCCCTAATAAGTAAATAATGTGAATCAATAGTTCAATCGTGTGAATCAATAGTTATAATCATGTGAAAATATGAATTACTGTTATAAGTACTCTCCATCTATACCTCCATTTTTAACTTGGTCATACAAGTATTATCAATCTTGCACCAATAAAATTTAATAAAGACATGAATGTGATTGATAAAGACACACGTGTGAACAAATAGTTATATAAGTATGTGAATTAGTAAGAATTAATTCTCATTTATCCGATTAATTACCCGATTTATCAATATAACCCCAGACATCAATTATCATCCGGAATAGATGTCGATTTTCACTAACACTAATAATCCCAAATATAAATGAAACTATCAAATTCATCTTTAATCACACGAACTTATTCATCATTAATATTATAACTCACAATATTTAACAACCAGAGATCGTTAAAGGAAGAGAAGGGCTTTCAAATAAGGATTTCTCCTTATTAACGCCGCAATTAGGTGACCAAACCTCTCCTCGATGTAACTTACAGACATATCATCGATATTGCGAATAATAATATGAATAACTTTGTAAATCTCAAATATTGATTTAATAATATATCATATTATCAGGTAATCTTTGTGGCAATAATTGAATCAATAATAATAGAGATATGACGCAAAGAATCGCAGTAGCAATAATTGAGTATAACCGAGTGACTTTCACGTAAGATCGATAATCAATACTGGTGCTTCTTACGCAACTAACGCCAGCGTATTCTTTTTATTTTACTACCGAAGTAATTCAACAGTTTTAACGATAAAACTTTCGTCGTTATTTTCATAAAAAAATATATCATCGTTTTTCTCATTTTCGATAATAATTATGTTGTGGGTCCACTAATGATTGTTAATGCGTCGTCGGATATTATTAAACAAAAGAATATTCTTCTACCAATCGAATATATATATAACCACTGTGCATACTTTTCAAAATTTCTAAATATTACCCACAACTATAACATTATCTCAAATCCACACCATAATTTTGAAAAAAAATATTTCGAGAAAATTAAATCTTTATTCATAAAATTTGGGGTCTTACAGTATTTTTTACTTTCATCTGCCCAATTATATAAACATTAGAAGATCAAATATTTAAAGTAAGACTAAAGTAAATTTTGGATCAAGTTGGATTCACTAGTTGTCAATTGTCACATATACATTATAACTCGCACTCTCCATATATAAATATAATGAAATAAAATAAACTTTTTATAACTATATAAATTGTAATATATTTATTGAGGATAAATTATAAATAAAAGTTACCATAAACATATTATTAAAGTTTTAATCAAATGTTTGAGAAAAAATAATTAAATATTCAATGTAAACTTTTGAATCTAATTATAAATTATAAATATTCACACATATTACGGTATTATTCCACACACATAAAATGAGCATTTAAACATTAATAAGTAAAACATTCATTTTGAAATTTAGGATTTCAAAAATGATGAAAACTTATTTAAATTGTAATTTAGAACATTGATTATTGTATTTCAATATTTATTAAAAAAAATTAATATTCATTCATAAACTATATTTTAAAACTCGTTATTTTTTATTCTAGTTATAGTTATGGCGGTAAATGGTAACTGAAAGTTTTGTATTCGTCCGCATCTGTATTCAGAAAAAAACGGATATTATTCGTATTTTGAAAAAAAGCGAATATTATCCGTATTCGATTTAAAAATATCCATAAATAAACAGATACGAATATTGTTGTATCCGAATCCGTATATATTTATTTACACCTCTAGTGCTAAGCATGGGATTCATAATTATATTATATTTATTATTTTAATTTATATTATTAAATGTACTCTTAATATTAATTAATTAATGATAGTGCTATACTATAACTGATAGTAAAAAGGTTTAAGAAAATTTAAGATCATTATGTCACTTTATTATCTTAAAATAATTAAATTAAAAATATACTCTAATTTGGGATTGAATTAAAAAAATTGTATTCGTAGTTTTAAAATAGAGCGAGTATTAGTTATAAATATATATATTGGCTTTAAAATGTTAATTTTATCAATATTTATCAAAATAGTTAAACACGTATATTTTCCCCAAAATACATGTAAAAATACACCACCCAAAACAAACATGTATAAAATAAATTGTAGAATATATAAATATATAGATATAATTCACGCTCACAAAAGAATTATTAATTAATTCCCAACATGTACAAAATATAAGAATAGCAAGAACCAAAAGTAAAAACGATGGAATTTATTGTAAAAACTTGTCAATTTATGAAAATATTTTTATCATTTAATATGAGAAGAGTAAGATTGTGAGAGAACATGAGAAATTGAAGAACGTGAGAATATGAGAAAAATAGAATTCCCAACATGTACTGAAAAAATGATTGGTAAGAGATTTGTCTCTTTTTTTTATTTGTCTAATTTTTTCCCATTTTTAGGTTATACATTGTTTCAATTCGAATGGGTTGATATTGGCTGTGATTTACTTAATCGAGTAATGCTACGCTTACAATTTTTATTTATTTATAAAAGATAAGTTATAAAATAATGTGTCAACTTGTAATATATTGAAGAAACTTACCATACATAATCAGTAGATCTGATGGTCATAATCAACAAAAAAAACATACATATTATTTAATAATTATTTTTAATATTTATTTTTTAGTAAGAAAAGCACTATTGTAATTAAATCACCCAAGAAATCCTTAAATTTTCCAATTTTTATTTAAAATTTAACCCACGAATTTTATTTTTCACAAAAAAAACTTTCAACTTTAATAATTAGACAAAAAATAGTTTTGAAACCAATAAAATATAAATAATAGTTAACTAAAATTGATGTGACATCAGACATGAGGTGCAATGAGTAATATGTGACATATTAAATCTCATTATATACCATATCCATCCTCCTAAAAATTGCACTCAGATTCCAAACAAATGCAACACATAATATATGATATGATATATGATATGAAGTTTATAAGTTGATCCATTGGTTCACACGTCTGTCAATATTTTATTGATCAATTGACCAATTTATCAAAAATAAATTTCAAACAGCTACCACTGTCTGTTTGTCAAAAGCTACCACACTTCCAACAAACTAACAAATCATCTTGGCCTGTCTGCACGAAGTTTCCCGCCCGCCCTTGCCGCCGCCCCTGCCCCCGCCCGCCCCCGCCCATCGTGGCAACAAAATTAAGATTCATTAATTACACACCAGATGGACCAAAATTAAGATATTTCATTCCAATTTCCACAACCAGAACATATCCACAACTAGATGGACCACCAAAACAAAATAAATTGTCTACTTAATTCAAAAGATTGTCGTTTAAGGTTTTTCCAATTTACAAGTAAAATTTGTTTAAAATTTCATTCTACCCTTACTTTTATGGGAAGATGGACTGAGAGAAAAGAATTTCTTGAGACAAAGGAGAAAAAGGGTAATATAAAAAGTAAATAATTTACAAAGTACGTACAAACAAGCAAATTTTTTTCTAAACGACGTACGAGCGGAGGAGTAGAACATACATACAATTCACGTAAGGTTACAAAGGAATTAATTCATTATAAAAATTATACAGTTTCCCAACATGTACGTACAAAATATAAGAATTGAATAGCAAGAACCAAACGAGCATAAGCTTGATCCTATCGATCATCAAATTAAATGATTCTTTAATTTATCCCCTGATCAAACTTACTTTTAGATTCATTAATTCTAGTAACATGACAAATCACGTAATTGTCATAATCACTAGAAACAACACTGTTTTGCTTCAAGAAATCCATATCTAAGGAGTATTCATGCATAATCCAATGACGTTCTTCAGCACCTCCATGATTATCCTTCTGCAACTCAAATGTCACTTGCCACTTGCCGCTTCTAATCACATTCTTTCCGTTCTTCTTCAACTTGGTAAATGCGTAGAATTGTGTCCTCTTATTATTCGATTGGTCATTGAGTTTCGACCAATCTTGATTATCCGTAAATATATTCCAAGGAGCATCAATCAAAATAACCCCATGATGGTGTAAACCTAAAACCCGGCGGTATATCATCTATTGTATTTATAACCAGTTCCATTCTCTCACTTCCTGTTAACTAAGCTATTCAGTTAGTTACTAAAGTAGCAAGAAAATTAATTAATACAAAAAAAAAAAAAGGAAAAAGGAAAGAAAAGAAGTTAAATACAAGAATAGGTTAGGATATGAAAGTTATTATGGTTTTAATACAGAAAGTTAAACCTAATTAATCATGTAGGAAATGACTCACGTAATTAATTAAAAATAATAATTAGCCAATCAGTTAATTAATTTAGTAAGAAAATTAATACAACAAAATAATTAATGGGTCTGTAATTAGGATTTGAAGTTGACTGTGTATATCTTGACTACGACGTCTAACTTATTAGCACAAGAGATGTAGAATATCTATAATTCATGGTCATCTTAGATTTGAATATTGTGAAAATTTAATTAATTTGAAAGAGAGAAAAATAATGAAGAATATATTTGTGTATTAATGTACAACTGATAGTTACAATCTATTTTACGGAAATACAATGCGGAAATACAATCTATGATCTCTAACTATCTGAGCTTACAAAACAAGCTATATTGAGATATGTCAATATATATATATATATATATATATATCACAAATAATAATTACTGTACCTTAATAATAATAATAATAAATATCAAAAATTGAGCTATTTTGAAATTTATAATTTATATGAATTATTTTAATTATAGACAATACAAATACATATATGTAAGTAGTAATACTAAACACAAGTTTTATTACTTTTAAACGTAAATGAATCACATTAATTTTAAATTAAAAAATATCTCTCAAAATCAAATCTAATCCTTTATTTTGGAGTTGGTATAGCATTTATTTTAAAGAGGGTTCTGCATCATCAAAATCTTTTAAAAAAATCCAATTTTTATGTTTGGATTAAAGAAAATATGTAAAACAGTACTTAAATTTAGATGATCAATGACTAATTAAGTTTGTGTTACAAAGTTCATTTTCATTTATCATATATTCTAATTATTATTAACAAAATTATAAGAACAAATAACGGTGTATTGAAAGGAATGTCTAATAAAGAAAAATTCCAATTTAATTTGTCGTTTTATCGCAGTATTGTTTTGTAACTAATACAATATTTGGAATTATTAAAAATGAAATAAAATTCTTATAAGGTCATGATGTCATATTAAAATTAATAATGCTTACAATTTAGCTATTATCCCATCTAAAAATATGCCACGGTTTTACTCTCTTCATTTATTCCACAAAAATAATTTCATTTACAAAATTTATATATTAAAAATATATTTTCGTTCCATGTTTGTTCATAAAAATATTTTGTTGCTAATTTAAAAGTAATCAAAATAATAAAATTATGTGAAGACAACCTGTTTAATAGTTTGTTTGACACAAAGAACATCCATAGATGTACAATTATATTGTACATACAAACAAACATATTCTTCAACTAGGGGTAGGGGATGACTTGCAGCCTTTTTACTGCCCTAGTGTTAAACCTTGCATCTCTCGTCCACCATTTATAATGCATTACATAGGCTGTATATGTTCAAAACATTGAATGAATGGTGAGTTTTCCTTGCAAAAGATATATTGCACTACCATCATTCAGATGCGCAGCAAAAACTATCATTTCTCTCTAGTATTATCAGCAAACTGGAGTTCTGAACGCATGTGTTGCAGCAGGATTTCCTCAACGGCGTCAACAAAGGTTGATATATTCTGCCGTATCTGTTTATCCAATGAGTTCGACGCCTCCTGACAACCAATAAATTTATATAGGAGAAAAAGGTGAAATGTAAAATATATATATATATATATATATGAAACACAACATTAAAGTCTATGCACAAGACATGTCAAAATGTAGCAAATGGGTGGAGTTGGCCTTGGCATGCACAATGAAATATTTCATTTCAGAGCTACAAGAACAATTTGTGTCCAAGAGCAAGAAAAAATGGAAAACATAACTCACCTCAACCTTGCAAAGAAAACTCAAAGATATTTCCTTGGAAAATTGACTCGAGTTCTTGAGAGATATTAGCCTCAAAGGAGAACTGTATACTGGCCAGCCTTGAGATACCTTTATGAAAGCATCAACTCCACCCACCATATGAGCCACTATTATCTCGTCTCTTTCTAGATACTCAAAGAAGTGCCTATATTAGTAACAAGTAATTATAAGTAAAATTTGGGAATACTCGCTACTCTAGAAGATATGTTAGATGTTTGCAAATACTTGAGAATTAAACTCGAATTACTTCAGTTATTAGAAGTAGAAAAACTAGACTTTTTTGACAAATAATGTCAGCAAATCCAAGAAAAAATATTCCTACATGAAACTTGGTTTCGTTACCAGATGATTAGATCCAACCGCAGAACTAAAATTTCATTTCTAAAATTGTCCAGAAGTGAAAGTAGCCTCTAGCTTTTATAGCACATTTAGTAATAAAAACAAGGAATGTACTTTTCATATCCTTAGAGCTGACTATAAAAACATACATAATCAAGAAGAACTACATTGTCTACAAGTAAATTTAATAGGCGATTCTTACAACTACATCAGCTGCAGATCTGCTGCATACAGAAACAGTTTTTCTACCGCTTTCACAAGTTCAGGGTATAATGGTTTTCTTTAACTCTTAAATACGACTTTTTTTAGTGGACTGACTGGTGATTTGACATTAATACTCTTGGTATGCATGTAGTTACATGGTTTTGTACTGTTGTTATCTTAATTTACTAATTCAGAGTGGTCTAGTAAATTTGAAAGATAAAATATTTGTCTACTTAGATTATAACATTGTAGAAAAGCTCACAGCCACCCATAACTAAAGGTAAGCAAGAGAACATATGATAAGACAAAAAGTATGTCTACTGAATTTTGTACGAGTTATAACTCAAAAAAAAAGCATGCATTGACTATGAAACCGATGTCTGACCTTGACTTATTTGCAGATTTCACCATAAGTAGCCTTAGTATGCTTAATACAATTCTATCTTGCACTTTTCTTACGAACCACTCCAAAGGAGACCTCGTCTCCAGCAACGGTAGAGGTGAAAATAGTTTCCTGAAAACCCAACTATTAATTTCTTCAGATTATTACAATAAGAATGAAAGTCTATATAACATTTTACATAACCAACCAAGTTAATGGTTATTATTATGTTGTTTGCCTGAAGAGATTTAACATGTTCAGGAAAAAGAATTGTGCCACACACACACACACACAGACATACACACACAGATACAGAGAGACTCTATCAACTAATATGTGCATCAAGAGATCATGGGATTTTGTTCTCGGAAGTTCTTGCAGGAAAGAAGAAACATAATGATTAATTTTTTTTATATAAACTCAAATTTTAATTTCTTTTTCTTACAAGTAATAAGTTATACTCAATAAAAGATAGTCACTGAAAAGGGGTTGATGTTTATACAAAGGGGCTTAAAAGAGTATAACTCCTCCACAACCGAAAAATAATACGAAAATAGCTCAAGGAGCTCCCAAAGATAATCACATACCCAATACTAAAATCCTCCAAAAAGTAAACAAACGAAATGGAACCTGGATACACTTCTTTAAGTCCAAAAACGAAGAAGAGCAAACTAGAAGAAAGACTGGATATGTCAAAAGACGAGCTTGAGACTCTAGATGAAGTTGTTTTTTTTCTTTGCTCTAATCGGATACTAGATCTTCACACGACACACAATCCACAAGAAGCTCCTGACAAGGATCCGTTAACTCATGCCACTTCAGTCATGCTCTTCATTTCTCTAAATTTTCATTTTTCTGGGAACAAGACTGTACATGGGTAGAGACTGTAGGGTCTCAGGCCACTTGTTTCAGCTTTTTAAGTTTTTTTTTGTCTCTACTGAAAGGATTTCTCATCCTTTTAGTTTTATTGTTGCAATTTGCAGAAATATAAATAAATAAAACAAAATTGGCAATCTTCTGGTACCATGAAGTTAACTTCATGTAAGTTTGGTCAATTGACCAATCATGGCGACACGAGAGAGAGTGATCTCTGCCCATAGTATCGACATTGTATTAGTCAATTGACCAAAATTAACTTCATGCTAACCACTCCCGCCAATGTTCATACTAATTTATTTTAAATAGGTATATAAAACATATGTTATGAGCTCCAAAATAAGTTGCCCACAATTAGACATGAGCTTAGGTACCTTACATAAGTGTTGTTCAAGATAGGTTTAAATCTTTGGAAATGTGGACATACCCTAATTATGTACACCAATAACATATACAACCTGAAGTTAAACAGTAGAATATGGAGTTACTGGAAGAAACAAACCTGAAAGACTTTGCAGCATCAATTATTTCACCTATGTACACATCGCTTGGGAATATCTGGAAGCATAGTGAAGGCTTTAAAACGTTAGATGAAATAAACCAGACCTAGATGAAATGACTAGTCTATGATAACTTCATGAAATGACTCATCGATCGTAACTTAATGAAATAATTAATCTCTCCAATAGATGAACAACAAAATTAAGTGAACTATGTGAGAGCAATATATGGCCCAAAATGTAATATAGGAGCAGGTAATTAGGCATTATTGGCGCACTGCTTCAAATACTCTTATTGCTGTAGATTAAGCATGAAAGCAGAGCCTCATAGTCTTCTCACTCTTTACACAAGTAAACGCATACCAACTACTCAGCAATAAAAATGTGATGAATCAATATGACATCATGTGTCAGAAAAGAATAAGAACAATACAAATAGTCGAAGAGAAATTTTGTTTTAATCATCTAACGGGTAACAAATTACAGCGGAGTAGATAAATAAAAAAGCAGTTTGTTCAGAATACATTTACAAACTTATAGCCTATGAATTGAAAAGATACAACAGATTAGTAGTAGGTTATATTTGTGATTAGGCTCACGCCACACAAAACAAGGGACTGAATTAATACTCCTAATGAGTCCTAAATGACAAGTGGACATTAAAATATGAACTTGACAAGCTCACGCAGAAATTGAAAAAGAGACTAAGCAAACAAAATAATACATGCTCAGGTAACCTTCCAGAAAATTGACTTCCTATACAAACATAATGATTTAATAACTCAAGTTTAAATCACCCAAAGCCCCGCGAGTGAGGTCTACATACAGAATAGAATGCATCCATTCGGGTCTTAATAAATAACACGAATTGATGATTGGGTAGAACAATTATCATCGCTGGTTTACATAATATCTCCCAAATTGCCTACCATCTAATTATACCTGATTTATAAATTCTACTTTTTTCTTGAATAATTTGGAGTAATTTACATAATACCTCACTAATTGTGATTAGTAAATACTTATCTTACATAAGTGCTCATTTAATCATCTCCGATTACCGCACTTTTGGATTACAAGTTCCCTGTGAAATGATGACATCACTTGTGCAACTTAGTCAATGGCTTTATGACAATCTTGTCGAACAAAAACAATAATGAAATAGTAAACTATGTGCGTACAATTGTTTATGGACGGGAGTGTTTTACAAATTACAGAGGGGGCAAAAATGTCAATTCCATGTGTGGGCCCACGTCCACAGTATTGTTTGTGGAGGACCCGTAAAGTACTATGCGGACAACTTGTAGTCTGTGCCGTTAGACCTACGATTGGACGGCTATATATGTGTTGGATGATTATAGACTACTATCCAACGTTTGCTATGGATCATACACGGATAAGTGTCTGCATACACATGCACATTCACACACAAAATATATATATATATATATATATATATATATAATACATGTATATGTATATTTATATGTACAAGCTTGCATAAAACATTACATATAATTTTAGTATCTATTATATGTATGTATAAGATAAAATATTAATAGTATGTTATATATTATTTGGTGGGCTTTTTGACAAATACGGGTGAATTGAAACGGAAAAGGATCATCGAGTACGATGCATTTAATTTATAATCTGAGAAATATGTTAAATTTTAATTAAGCCCATATTAATATAATAATTTTATTTAATAAAAGTTGGGGTTAAATATACTTTTCTCCACTCTACTTGACCTCGGTTTACAAATATATCACCGAACTGATTTTTTTTACATTCGACTCACTGAACTACAATTTCTTTACAAACCGTTACAAATTCTGTTAAATTGTTTGACTTTAGACTGAAAAATCCGCATATCTACCTGTCAGACATTTTTCTTTGTGGCATGCCTAAATGAAAAATTGTATAAATTTAATGCTAAATTAATCAAAATCAAATAAATAAAATAAAATAATCCATTCAAGTAAATCAATTTAAGTTTAGCCCTAAACTTTGAAAGTTTGTACTAACCCAATTCTACATCATCCACCATCACCTGTTCTGTTCTATTCTATTCTCTTAACCACGGCTGCGATGCTCTGCTCTTCTCTGCTCTGCTTTGCTTATCATATAGCTTAGACCTATACATGAGAGGCATACTTCAGAAGGATCCATAAAATTTGTTTATTTTCACATAGCAGTCTAAGAAGTTATTTAGCCTGTATGTTCCCACTTTGTTCCGAAGAATAAAAGATTTATTTGATTGGTTGAGCTCCGTTATCTTAATCTTGTCTAATCATTATTGCTGCTCCAGTGAGTTCAAGAGGTTGTGGTCAACACAATTTCTCACCTATAACATGAATCAAACCGTTTCTTCCCGAAAAGTAGCCCTAATTTCCCCCACCCCAAATGTAGCCTCAGAAAAACATCTCCTCGTCGGACTCCGGCCTACCACTACTCGCCGCCATAAAAGTAAAAGCCTCATCCCCATGCTACTGACCCCCCACCACTCCTCACGCCTGCGAAACCCCAACCGCCGGGGCGCAGCGCAAGATTGGAATCGTCGTTGACCTAAGCGACGAGAGCGCCTTCGCCGTCAAGTGGGTAGTCCATCACTACCTCCGTCCGGGTGTCGTCATCCTCCTCCACATCCGGCCTACCTCTATTCTCTACGGCGCCGATTGGGGCTCAGTCGACCTCTCCATCGCCGATACCGATGAGCAGTCGCAACAAAAATTAGAAGACGATTTCGATACATTTACGACCACCAAAGCAACCAACCTATCTCAGCCTCTAGTGGATGCTCATATTCCGTTTAAGATGCTATACCCTTTTTCTACTGATCAGAGATGGATGAAGATGACAATGGAAGAACAAAATATAAATTAAAAATATATAAATTGTAATCTTGTACCTATAATTTGAGTAATAGTATAAGTAAATTATTAATTATTAATATTTATAATAATATTCTCTCTATTTTAAACTAATGAAAATAAATTTGTGTTTATAAGAAGTTAGATTATGTTTGTTTAATTTAGATTGTTATGTTAATATTTAAAAAAATATATGAATTCATTAATTTTATATAAATATATTTGTAAAAATTATATATTAATATATTTTATTATTAATTTATTTAATTAATATTTTATTAGTAATTTAATTTAATTAATTATTTAGCTTACCTTCTCTCTCATTGTCAGCATTGACACATAGATTTAATTAATTGTCACGTATTGTCACGTCATTCTTCTGTTAAATGGTTAACAGACATAGAAGGTAAAATCACTTTTTGTAAATAATGTATAGTTCAATGAGTTGACCGTAAAAAAAATCACTTCAGTGATGTATTTGTAAACCGAGATCGAGTAGAGTGGAAAAAAGTATTTAACCCATAAAAGTTGTGCACTTAGAATTTAAAAGGTTAATTAAATTTTTACAGTATGAAATAGTTTTTGAGGTACAATGTGTAATGGCTAGATTGCAAAGCTATTGTTTGTAGAAAAAAAGGCACAAAGGTTTTCCAATTTCGATATGGCTCTTGACTTTTCAATGATTGTCTTTCTTTGTCATAAACATGACAAAGACGAAAGAAAGTGATTCATATGAAAGTTCGTTACCTTATACATGAAGTTTGAGATGCATTAGAATATCAAAAACTTTCGAGTTGTTGAATTTTTTTGAAAATGTCAAAATTTATGACTATGAAGAGTTGGTAAAAAATATATATTAAACTTTTCGGCTACCGAGTCATCATAGTTGAAATGTTGAGTTGACTCAAGACCAACCAAAATGACTCGGTATTTGCATAGTTATATTTTGGTATAGATACGTATACATGTCCACATATATATAAGGACTCCTTGCACTGTTCTTTCATAATCAAACTTCTTTAAAATTATAAATCTCTTACTAGATCCTAGAAAATGGAGTATCTAAGATATGTTGGTCTATATTAATCTGTGCGGGCTTGGTCACCTTCGTAGAAAGGTGGAAGTAATAGGCTTCCAGATACTCGTGTTTCATCAATTTGTTACTCTAAAATCATGATGCACATAAAAGACAGGTCATATGATCAATTGAATGCAGATTTTTGAATCAAACCTCAGCATTATTTAGCTCCATGGTCCCATCCACGAGGTCTAATACCAATTCATGAGTCTGCTCCAACGGATCAAATATATCTTCTATATTATGCTGGGATAACAAGATTTCTAGGTTAGGAACATATGTCCTCAAAGACAACCTTATGTTGTTTCCTCCAAATTCAATCACTTTAAGACCTGTCAAAGCATCCTCAATCTTTTCTACAGCCTCATACCTAAAAGAATAATAAAACTTGTATCAAGCAGTTCAAAAAACAGATGATGTGGAAATACCAAAAATTCTAGATAGAAAATACCGTTTTAAAACACTATCAAGATCCTGCAATGACTTAAAAAGTTCTTTCATTATTCTCAATGTGATTACTGAGTTCCAAAATCTGCAACTTACAAATACACATCAATAATGACTTCTTTATTCAAGTCATAAAACGAAAAGAACATGAACAATTTGTTAAACTGGTGTCTAGAATCAAAAAGGCAAGAAAGTATCAATCACGTGATAACAAAAATATGATGACAAACTTGAGGATATTGAATCATTCTATAAAAAAAAATCTTTTTGTGGAACAATAAAAATCGCAAATGAGACTCTTTTGTGGAACGGTTGGAGTATAATTTAGACATATATTTGTGTTCTGGGTACTTACTAGGTCAATGCGTAGACACAAGTATAAGTTCTTTTAGAATCTAAATATAATAAAACAAAGCTTTATAGAAGATTTTTAGTTGAACTAACAAGTTAATTGTTATTTAGTACCAATGTATGTTTGAGCATCCATTACTAAGTTAGAGTATTGATATTTGTTCAACTATGGTAAAACAACAAATAAATATTTCAGTACACTAAATTAGAGTATGAGTATGTAAGAGTACCATATTTGGGTACGCAAGTACCAATACACAGTTTGCTAGGTCAATAAGAATATGGTAACTTTTGTATCAACCCTTCAATCATTTTATAGTTGTTAATTTGCATGATCAACATAATTACATGATAATAGAAAGATTATAATTTCATAGAGAAAGAACATGGTTCGAATCCCAATAGATGTGTTACACTTTCTTAAGATAATGTATAGACACTAAACAGCTTCAATGATTTCAAAATTAATCCATAAACTAGGAAAAAACATGAGGATGTGATGGATTAGACCTTAAATTGGCAGCTTCTTTGATCTTCATTCGTAGAACAACCAAGATTTGCATCAGCTTTTGTTCCTTCAGTACCCTATAAAGTTACATGCGGAGAATGGGATGCTAAGATTTATGTGAACTTAATAGATTTGCTTTGAATAGGTGAACTATGGTAAACAGCAATTTAAAGACATGTCAAGGAGAAGGCAATTAATTTGCAATTCAAACATATACACAAAAACACACAGACATGCACAATCACATCTCTCTCTCTCTCTCTCTCTCTCTCTCTCTCTGTGTGTGTGTGTGTGTGTGTGTGTACATGTATAACAGCAGAACTTAGCGCAAACTAGTATATGTAAATTCTTTAATCACTTTTTGAGCCAATTGTTGTCAAATCCTGATGAGAAGCAAAAGAGGAGGATCAAAAGATTAATTACTTGTTATTTAACTGTCATTTAGAGATAAGTTGTTGTAATTAATACTATATATAAATTTAAATAACGTAGAATATTCCAGAAGTTTAATTGTAGTAGTAGATTATCTTTAGGAGTTGTTTCATTATTTGAAATTAGGGTTTTTACTTGTCTTCCAAGTCATTGGTCTCCTGTATAAGTTGATGTGGCCTTTATTAACTGGAGGAGATGACTATATTATGAATTGAGTTTAAAAGCTTTCGGCTTTGTTTGTGTGTGCTTTTACAGTGGATAGTTCTTTATCACCCTTCTTTCACATCTTAATTTATATTTCTAAACTTTTTCTAGACCTGTCCTACATCAAATCCTCCTCAACAGATCAATACTATAACAGCTTAGAGTATTTTAAATGCAATAGCTATCTCATCGTTTAAATATAATCACAAGACATTGACAATCAACAAGCAATCTAAGATTAGGAAAAAAAATATTCATGCTTTTTAATCCTTCACACTCTTAGAAAGTTAGAATCATCAATTAATATTGTTATAAACCTAATAAATTATATTTCCTTCTTTGAGCTGGATCATGTTTCCACCTACTTTTAATTTAACAAAGTAACTCAAAGTTTAATCCTCAAATCCTGTAGTAAGCACCCGGGTGGTAGTCCAGCCCTTCCCCTCAATACTCCACTAGCTTACCCAAACCTTTAAACTGCAAGGGACCTTATCTACCCGCAATTTTTCATTTCCAAATTCAAAAGAAGTTACACCAAATGTTATTGTAGCTCTGCAAACTCAAAGCTTAGCATCACTATTTATATATTTTTTTTAATACAGAAGAAGCTTTTTAATATAGTCATTTCCCTAGCTTACTTCATAATGCAACATTCTATTTGCTTCATTTAAACTACAATCCACTTTTAAGAAAGTAATGCGTTAACATATAAAGTTGGTGGTCTTGCTCTTACAAGTGCCTAAGAAGTGCTGGACAACTTTCTTAAATTGAGAATATAATTTCAAATAGTGGACTGGTCTAGAAAGAGTCAAACGCCACATTTTTTGAATTCGATGAACTATCCAATACGTATCCATTATAGATGCACCACCAACTTAAAATATAATTGTGCTTCTACTAATGAATGCACTATATGAAACTGTTTTTTGATTTCCAGACTATCCTCATCAATAGAGAACTAACCTTTGATGCAACAGAGATTAGAGAATATTCCAACCCTTCAAGATCACTTTCCAATCGAGTAGAATCTGCAAAACAAATGTGTTGCATCAACCCCAAAACTTGCAATGTGCATGTCATGCACTTGATGCAAATTAAAACAACATTAAACTTTCCCACCTCCCACATATATCCTCTTCAGGTCCTCAATTTCATTGGAAATTTTACCATTTTCAGCTTTCACCACGCTAAGCTCCCCTTTCAAATGCTCCGCAAATGCATCTGCAAATACCCCAGAGACACCTTATATGCTACATGAATGTATATGCAAGTATATATCACCACTTAAGTGTTTTGAGTAAATATCTAAGAAAACTATCCAATTAAAGACTTAAATACAGAAACACATACATATACTAGAGGTAAAAGCACCAACTAATGCGCAAAAGAGTGTACATACTACTTGTTAAAATAAAAAATTAGAAGTGCAAGAAGTTAAAAATTAATCTTTTTCTGAAAGAAAGTTGCAAAGGTATAAAAGGAAAAGTAAAATAAAATAACAGTATACTACCTACCCTGTCCTTAAAATAGGAGGTCCACTTTTAAAATTACACTCCCTATGTCTCAAGTCCCACAACAAGAGTCCCATTTTAAGAAACCAATCACATTAAGAAAAACTTATCAATTTTCCAACCTCCTAACCCAATTTATATTCTAACACAGATTTAACGAAGGCTAGGTTTAAACACTTTGTAAGGAAATTTTGGAACATCGAATCACTTTTAAGTATATTTTGAGAAAGAGACTTTCATTTATGGATACACAACAAAGGGAATGGAACAATCATTTTGGAGGATGGATGGAGTACTATACATATAAATATCCCCTTATTCAAATACTTCAAATATGAAGCGAAGAGATTGCAAAATTAAGAGTGACCCAATATATTTAGTATATACTGCCTATTTTGAAATGAGAGTGTGTATGTGTTGAAAGACACTGAGAAAGAGACTAGGTGAGATTTACCTAAATCGTGAACTGATAAGGAGCTGATATCAGAGAACTCCAATAGAATTTGATTCAATTTGATCTGTTACAGTGTATTTGAAGATACAGAGATAAATGTGAATGTTCAAAATTGAAAATTGACAAAATTGGAGAATAATATACATCGAAATCGAGGCTACCTCAAGATCAACAGCACAGTCTTTAAGTAATTTCTGCGAATCCAACTCAGACACTTCATTCTCATCGATCGAATTCTTGTTAATGTCTTTGAGTTCTTTAATTCGACTGCATAATTATATATTTTGAAAAAAAAATTAAAAAAAAAAAGACAAATGTATATCTTAGGAGAGAGAAAATGGGACATACCTATGGAGAGTGTCTAAATCAAGCGGTTCTGAAGAAGACGAAGAAGAAATGGTTACGGATTGGTGGCTCATTTTTCTCTTCTCTTCTCCTTCTTTTTAATCTCCCGCCTTCGCTACATGAACATGAAAAAAAAAAGGCTTTGGGAACCGGGAGGCATACAAAAACGAGGACTAAGGGCCTATTCAATTAAGAATTTTAAAGATTTTTTTTTAAGTGATAGAATTTTATAAAATTTATGAATTTTAATGATTTTAAAGATTTTCTTAAAATAATTTTTATAGGCTCTATAAAATAAGTACAGATTTTTATAAATTTTTTATCAAGATTGTGATAGATTTTTGTATACTTCTAATATATCTTGCAACTTATATTTGTTAATTAGCTCATGTGTATAGTTTCTCCCTCTTTTTTCATGAACTAGAGTAAATCTCATTATTTTATTAAATTATTTGTTGCATGAGATTTTATATATGTTAAAAGCCTTCATATAATTCTACTCATTTCATAATACATTTGGATCTGCGGATCTACCAATTTAACTTTTAAACTACAAGACGAATATTAAAAATTAAAGTTTCACTTTTCATCGAAATATATATACTTCTTTGACATCGTACACGTTTTTTAGTAGGAATATCAAACTTTGTTTTTCATAAAATAATGACAATAAAAATCTATTTGATTAAAAGTCGCAAAACTTCATACATGTGAGTAAATTGCCACTAAGTTATATAAAATTTACCACAATTGGATTCTTGTAATCACCAAAATAAACTCAAAATAATTCAACATTTTTAAGAATTTTAAAATTATTACTCTTGTTACCGGCCATTGTTATTATTATGATCGACGTCTTTCCACATGTCATTTTTTTTCATAATTTTATTTTTTTTCCTGCGCAGAAAACAAAATCCACACTCTTGTGTGAGCGTGTGATTCAATATCATATTGATTGTTTATATATATATATATATATATATATATATATATATATATATAATCCCTCCTTTTAAGGTTTTATCAAATCATGCAGTATGATTAATAATAAAACAAAAGCTTCAAATGTATATACATACATAATCTTCACAATTGATCTGAGAGTTTCATGATTTTATTTCAGATTTGTTAAACAAATTTCTTTCCTCTTTGTATTGGAAGCTTTCAAACTGTCGCTTTTTTCCTTACCAATTTATTGTGCCTTTTCTTTCTTTTCCTCGATTACGTACCACGAGACAGATTAGGTTTTTATTAGTTATTTGTTTACTTATTAATATATCTTGTTAATTCTCTTATTATAATATGATTTAATTTTATCCACATATAAACTAAATCCAATTAGTTTTAAGGCCCAAATTTTACCAAATTAATTTATCCATAACATATTAATACTTATTAACCCATATAAAATAAATAACTAATTTGACCCAATAAAAGACAAAGTCCACCTTTATGTTTAATATTTGGAAGTCCTTAGATATCTTTAGAGATGAGGTCAGACTTTGTATATGTGTTGATAGTTATAATTCTTTTTCTAAAGTCTGTTAACTTTGTAAAAATTTTAATTCAATACCACCTAACTTTTAAAGACATTAAAAAAGTTATAATTGAATATCAATTGTGAGACCCCAGATTTTATCAATAAAGATTTAAATTTTGTCAAAATAATTTTTTAATATTATGGTGTGAATTTGAGATAATATTATAGTTGTGGGTAGTATTTATAAATTTTGCAAAGTATGCAGTGGTTATATTATATTCGATTGGTGGGGAATATCTGGTTTAGCGAGGAATATATTAAATGCAACTAATTTCAATCGTTGGTGAATACTAATAATGAAATTATTATCGGATTGAAAACGCACAAAAATATTTTCTTGAAATAACAACGGAAGTTTTCTGGTTGATCTTGTTGAACTACTTCAGTAGAAAAAAATGCGATGTCGTGTGACAAGCGTAGTATACGCGGTATTGATTATTGATCTTTATGTGAAGTTTCACAGTTTGATTCCATTATCACGATTAATAATATGAATTATTATAGCGATAATGGACGTTTTATTTTATTCATTATTATTAACGTAATAAAAGCGAAGCATCTTTTATATAAAATAGAATCTTTTATTAAAGTTTATTACATAAATAGAATATATTATATTTTATTATGCGTAGTGTTGATAGTATTTTAGATGCGTAGTATTGCGTAGTGTTCAGATAGTAAAATGTTTTTATATAAATAGAATATATTATATTTTATTTAAAGATTTTTTCTTTAAATATGATGGTCACGATTAAAAGTAAATCAATCCTGAATAGTTAAATGGATTAATTCTTATCATTCCATTTTCCTATAAATAGAAGGCTCATTTCTTCATTATTTTTTACTTAATTCATCAAAGCTACAGTAGATATAAATTATAGAGAGAAGGTATATAGAGAAAATTATGAAAGAAGAAGAGTATTCTGCTACTTCACTATTTCTATATTCAGTTCTTTTTACGGTGAGGTGTTTATTCTTTCTTCTTGAAGAGAAACACATATTCAATTCACTATTATTTTTGTTGGAATAACTTGTAAAGTCGACATACATCTATACTATCATACTTGTGATATATACGGATATCCTATATCTTGGTGAAATCCTATTGTTATCCATTCTTATTTATTCATTGGAATAACGCGTATATCTTGATTTCTATATCTTGGTGACATTCTTCTATTATTACGTTGGAGCATCGCATGCGTGTGTTTTACATGGGACGCAGTTCCGTTTTTATTATTCTGTTGGAACATCCATGTCGTGTGTTTTACACGGGACGCTGTTAAAATCTTTATCATTCTGTTGGAATATCCTGTCATGTTTGTTTCTGGCTGGGATCCTGTTCCGTCTTTTTATTATTACATTGGAACATCGCAGTCGATTGTGAATTCAATTTTGGACCGGTTCTTTTATTATTATTATTGTTGGAATAACGCATACATCTGCAATCTGCGTCGTGGTGATTCTTTTGTTATTAATTCTTTATTATCTGGGTTGGTTAAAAGCTTTGAACTTATATTTCATGAAATTAGTAGAATATCCTCGATATTTGCGTTTCATCCAAAGATATCTTTTTCATGAAAATATTCTTACGATCGTTCTTGAATTTTTCTTTCTCTAAAAAGCGATGTCGTATTGTGATTTGGATGTTAATAATTAAATGGATTAAATAATTCTTGAAGCTTGTTTTATTGAATTATTTATATCACATCATCGTCCACGTGTTATATTATCTTTATCTTTTGAACTTTACGTCGTAGATTAGCTTAGTATGATTATAATGGGGATCATTCGGTATAATCGTGACTTCGATATAAATGATGCGACAAAAAGTCGCCGATTGGCGCGTAATGCGATGATGGATAATTTTGGTATGATTATGAATGAGGGGTGTTTGGTATAATCGTATGACTATTGATAATTTGATGAAAATCTTGGCCAGCATGCGGGGATGATTAGATGTGGTGGTTTATTTATTGTTGTGGCCTACCGGTGATAAAAATTGATAAGCCTTTTAAAAGCCAAAAGATAGTAGACTTTTATTCTACTTGATTTCTTTTAATGGATTCATTATTCCACTATGATTAAACCTGGTTATACATTGTATTTTATCGGTTTAATAACATTGAAAGGTAATGATAAATTTATTCTGCGTTATCTTGGTCATAATATTTCTTCTTTGAAATTTAGATTGAAATTTCATTTCTTTTCATTTCTTTCTTGAAATGAGAAGCATATAATTTGGAGACAGTCGGGGAGCAAGTAATGGTCAGGAAGTATAGCGTTAGTAGTCGCTACTTATTACGTGAAATAGTGTGATAATAGTTGTAATGAGAATTTCCTTTTGAGCCAGTATAATATCTAAGTAGACAATATTTGTATTATTTCGCGATTTACGTCGTATTATTATGCGTGCAGTTATATTAGTAAGTTGTATTTGAATTTACGTATTAGTATAAGTGGCGGCCCAGAGATGGGTGACGATATCACAATTTTAAGGCGTCACATCAATAAACTTTTATAAACTCTTTAAATGTCTTGATTGAATACACCCCCTAAAAGAAGGTTTGAACTCCAAAGTTTATAGGATTGTTGAGGTTTGCACACTAATATTTAAATCGTATCTAAGTGCACTCTAAACTTCTTTTTTGCTAAACAAAATACATCCTCCGTACAATTAACCGGTCAAAATTGATCGATTATGCTTGTAGTCCAAATTTTGAAGGAATAATTTCGGTAAAATATATTTAAGAAATAAAAAAAAAATTAAAATATACATCAACCTTCAAGTCACTGCATCTTCTCCATCAATAACCCGAACCATAAACTCAAACCCTATCTCTATCCCTATCACTATCCTTAAAGCTTTTGATTTCTCTAAGCTATTCTTCAACAATCTCCTTAGAAACAGTACTATTTTCACCCCCATCATGTCCATCTCTGTGAAACAGAGTCCTAAATGGCTTCTTCCTCACCTTATCACCTCCACTTTGCTTCTCAGCCTTGGCGGCAATCTCTTGAGGCAAGTTCTCTGACGACATTAGAATTAACCTTGTTTCACTTTCTTTCTCTCTCACGTGATAATTCCAAAATAGGTTTTCTTGAGAAAGTCCCAATTCATTCTTACTGGAGGCAAAAGAAGTAAAATTTCGATCAATTGGCCCTAATTGTTCTTTACCCAGATTATGAAGACCCTTATCTTCCTTCAGTTTCCATTTTTTTGAAACGATACAAAGCCAAACACAGATGCAGCTCCTTTAATTTGCTTAATAGTTAAACCATTCTTTGATTTACTCTTTGAATTTAAGCTTTCTTTACTGATCAAGCAGCACTTCATCTTTCAAGTCGATTGTCGACCATTCCTCATTTGATTTAGCTTTTCGTGCCCCAACAATCACATCTCTCGTCTCAATTTTAGCTCCTAAACTTAAACCCTATCTTTATCCCTATCCCTAAAGCTTTTGATTTCTCTAAGCTAATCTTCAACAATTTTCTTTGCAGATACCAAATTCTCAATACCTTTCTCCACTGAATCCATTCTTATATCTAAGCCCCGATGCCAGAAATCACAAAATAGGTCAAAAAACTTCTTGATTCACAAAACCTACAAATTTTCTCACTTCATAAAGCACCAAAAACAACACCAGACCGAGAGAATCTGAACCGTCTGTTCCGTGACTCAATACTCCAACTTGTGCATCACCGTCATATCCTCCCTCAACAACCTTTCACCCAAACCCGACCCGGAACTCATCTTCACACTCTCTCTTAATATCACTTGTGGAACTCAAAAGCATCTTTTCTCTCCCCGAAACCCTCATCTCAAAATCAAACAACCCTAGATCCAGGTCGGCTCTTCGTGACTACGTGAATCTGTTCGATGACGCGACAAGTCAACTCAGTAACTCGGTGGCCTCGATGGTTGAGGGCCCATAAGAGAAGGTGTTGACCGAAGTGAAGATTAAGAACGTGAATACGTGGATAATCGCTACAATGATTGATCAGGACACATGTTTAGATGGTTTGGAGGAGATGGGATCGAAGGTTCTTGATGAGGTCCGAATGAAGGTGCAGATATCGAAGGAATACATGAGCAACAACTTGGCAATACTCGCTAACATGCACGCTCTTCTTGATAAATTTGGTCTAAAAAGAGAGGGAGAACTTATTTTGTTTTTGTGATTTTGATTTTAAATTGTTGCAACAGTGGAGTAGGAGATGAAGATAATGAATGATTACATTTTGGGTTGGATGATGATAGCTAGAATTTGAAAATTAAAGATGATGAACAAATGATTTGGGGATTAGGGTTAGGGTTGGGGTTTGATTTATATTTGGGGGTATGATTTATTATTTATTTATTTAATGTTTTTAATTTTCTTAAACATGTTTTACCAAAATTATCCCTTCAAAATTTGGATTAAAGGCACAATCGATCAATTTTGACCGATTAATTGTACGGAGGGTGCATTTTGTTTAGTGAAAAAAAAGTTTAGAGTGCACTTAGATACGTTTTAAATATTAGGGTGCAAACTTCATAATGCTACAAATTTTAGGGTGCAAACTGTCTTTTAGTCCAAAAACAAGTATGAAAATGGGATCCAACAATAGCCCAACAAATTCGGGCTCCTTTATATAGAGTCCAGTATGTCCGAATATAGTTGTTTATTTTTATAATTTCATATTTTCCTAGTTTCATGAACACAAGGACTTATAAGAAAAATTTAACTGGAAAAAATCACTCGGGGGAGAGATCTTAAAATTTTATTATGAATACTAACACCAATGGCAAACGAGTTATGTATATAAATTATGTGAAAGTAAAATTGAAACTTTATAAATTTGGAAGACTAAATAAGAAAAATTTATACTCCTTTTGTTCCCAAAAGGATCTGCTCAGTTTCGACCGCCTGGCCTTCTATTTGTATCAGGTTTTAAAACTCAGACCGGACAGCCATTCGGATAGGTAAAAATCAGAACCGATCTACCTAACAGTCCCGTTTGGACCATTTAACCAGTTTTTGATCAAAAAACACTAAAAATCAGTGAACCGACGGTCCAACAGGTTGACCTAGTGAACCAGTGACCGGTTCACGAATTTGACCGGTTTGCTGCTTAAAGCCTTAAACATTTAAAAAAAGTTTTTACTGAATAGGCCTCTAGAGTTGGGGTTTCGGGAGGAAATGGTGACTTGGAAATTGGAAGTGAGGAGATTTGGAGCGGAGCTGACATTGAAGGTGTAAAGGATGACGTCTTGGATGATGAAGCGGAGCTTTTTCGGCTGAAGGATGGCCCACTTATGAGGATTGTGCCAGGAGGATGATGAAGAGGACTATGAGTACGACGACGATTTTCCGCGCGGATGATATTTTTCCGCTTGCTTTGGTGGTGGCTGCACTATTTTGTTGACATGGTAGCGGTGGCAAACAGTGGTCGGCGTGTGTGCAAGGATATGGAGGGGAAATAGATGTAAGAGGTCCTTTTACAATAAGTAATATTAATTGGGTAATTGATGAGTGGGTTTTGTACCTATAATTTGGACACCATTTAGGCTTAATTCTTTGTTAATTTTAAGTGTTTTTAGTGTGATTTCACTTGTTTTTGTGTTTGTGTTGAAGGAAACAACTTTAAAGGGTCAAAACATGAAAAATTGAGCTTAATGACATTTTCGTAATTTCAGGTACTGTCCGGGGCTAAGTTTCCTAGTGTAAAATTTATGTCGGGGCTAAGTTGTCGGGAAAAAAGAGAGTTTTTCAGAAGTTGAGTCCAAGAAAGATTGGTCGGGCTGATTGTTGGAATGACTTTAAAGAGGACTAAAAGACACATGAATAGGGATATAAAAGGAGGAGTATTAACAAGGATTAGGGGATTCCATTCCATTAGATTAGATTAGATTATGAAAACCCCTAGTTTAGATTAGATTTGGAGATTGAAGCAACTTGGAGATCATTGAAAATCAAGAGTAGGAGCAAGAGGAAGCATAAAATTTGCTAACAACAGATTTTATTCTATTCTCTATCCTTATTTTTATCTTTAAATATTTATTCAGTTGTGAATTCTTGGTTTTAATTCAATAATTATGAACTAATTCTTTTGTTTAATATTACAATGGATCTTATTGTGTAATTTATTTTAATATGCTTCTCTATTGATTATTGTGATATAATCATGAGATTGTCTATTATGATTTCTATTGAATTGCTTAATTGCCTAGCTAACAATTACTGTGATAATTCATATGAAATTGAGAGATGGATTATGAGTTTAGATCTTATCATAATAGTTTAAGATTGTGTTTTTTGCATGGCGTTGGAATTCATGATTTATGTCTAGAATAAAGATATACCTATACATCGCATGTAATCTGATAGAGAACTTGTGCTTTAAATCATTTTTAATTGTAATTCACATAGAGATATAGTGAATTAGTTAATTAGGGTGTTTTTCTTAATTTTATCATTTATGGATTTAAGTTGATTTGTTTATAGTGCATCAAAAGATGGTCATAGATATTAATATGTTATTGATTAACAATTCAGAATAGTGAGCATAATTAATGAGAAATGTATTAGTCTAAGTGAAACAATAAGTGAAGTTGTGATCTTAAATCTCCATAATATGATTTTAACTAGTGGTAATTAGAATTAGTTTAATTAAATAATTTAATTCAAAACCTTAAATTGATTATTTAAATAAAATTAGTTTGGTTAAGAGTTAGTATTTGATAATTTTTATTAATAATTCTTTGTGAAAACGATACTCTACTTACACTTTATTACTTGTTGATCGTGTATACTTGCACGCATATATTATTTATGAAATCGATCAAAATTAATATTGTACATGTCCTTATATTTATGTACTGTTCAAACCTTTGACACTATGTATACATCTCTTTTTGACCATTTTCCTTTTACAAGACAAAAGAGATAAATACACTATTCTATATTTTAAATGGGACTTACAAAATTATATAAAAAAATAAAATGATTACAGGGGTAATTGTTGGATCAATAACTGCAGGGGTACTATTAATATTATATATAATAATAAATATTATATATAATAATAATTTATTTATTTATTTATTTATTTATTTATTATTTATTACATATTACTGATATTACTGGGTCAATAACGGTTCGATCACTGGTTAGACTAGTGACCCATTCACCCGGTACCTTTTTCGGTTCGATGAACGGTCCGGATTTGAAAATATTGATTTGTATTTGATTCAGTCGAGAGTCTCGAATAGAACTCCAGTTCCTTCGAAAATGGTAAAATCTTAAGCGCAAGTATAGAATACGTATGAAAAGAGAAATAAAGAGAATTTTCTATTTAAATTGGAAGTAGAATCCATTTAGCACTTACGCATGCGCCCTCATAGAAGTAAAAAAAGCTCCCCTCAAAAGTCATTAATTCCACCTTGATTTTTGGCTTTCCTCTGGGGGCGAGTAATAGAGGAATCCGGTTAGCATGAATTTATTTTTTTTTGGTAAGTTAGTCAATTGGCCAATAGAATACTGACACACATATAACATTGTCTGCATGTCAGTATTCTATTGGTCAATTGACTAACTTACCCCAAAATAAACTTCATACTAACCACTTTCGTAGAGGATGAATATGACATGCAGCGTAAAATTTGCACACATATTAAGAAAAATAAAATAGAAGAAAGAGAATAAAAAAAATCAAATTTGTCTTTAGTAGTCTTATAAGATTATATAAAATGATGATTACTTTTATTTTTCTACACTAATGGTGTGATACCCCCAAATCCGGGTACTTCAATTCCACGGGATTTGTTGTTTACTGCACAAATATCATCTATCTATCTACCCATAATAAATGCAAACCATGCAATAGATAGAAATAAATCATCTCCTTAAGAAGTTACATCATCTGAATTAAATACATAAATCCCAGGTCATACTAACCTTAAATCTCAAATGCGAAAATATAAACAAATAATAGTCTTACACAACATTAACATAAGTCTAAAACATAAATACATAATCACATAAACAACAAGTCTTAAATAACAACAAGTCTTCCTCATTTGTTAACCTTTCCCTTGCCTTTACTAGTAGAAGGCTCGTCTGATCTTTCGTTCTTAACTGTAATGTTATTATTACGCAAGAGTGAGCACGATTGCCCACAAGTATAACAATATAACAAAGAAATAATAACATGTAAATAAATCAAAGGCTTCTGAAACATGAAAACTCAGCTTTTGAATCAAGAATGAATAACAAGAAACAAAAGAACTTCTGAGGGTCATAAGACCTTGAACTATGTCCTAGGTTGTCAAGTGTTTATACTTGAAACCTTTAATGATCATAAGACTATGGACTCTTCTTCTCGTACTTAGGGGATCAGCCTTGAAATGCAATCATGTACAATATCTTAACGCTAAAGTATAAATAATCCCCTATTAAAGGGTTGTTCATCTCAGTTTGACATCGGAGTCCGCACTAAAGGAAGTTTGATTTGGATAAGCTCAATAAAAGTTCTAGAATTTGTAACACTCATCAACTATGGACTAGTCAAATCAATAAGAGTTCGCTAGTCTTACAAGGTTCAACAATAATTGATATTCAATTTGAATAATAAAATTCAAGATGTATACAATCGAATAAATATTGTATAACAGGAATCGTGCTTTTAAAAAATGATAAGATCTAATATGAAATCTTGACTTGAACAATAATAAACAAGATATAATAATGAACTTGCTTTATGTAAAGAATCAAGGTTTAGGAACTTGTCTCGTGTGTAGGCTAAACGATTACTACTTCCGTTCACCACAAGTCCTACACACATACCATATGTATTCACGACATTCATTAGTTACATTCTCATTTAATTATTTAATGTAAACTCCACATTATTTAACAAATCATTACCCTTCTAATTTAATTACTTAATTAAATTAGAATATTTTCATTCCCTTACTATTATTATACTCGAATAAATTATTTCATAATAATTTCCATCGAATATTTATTTTATTCTATAAATATTTCAACTAAAATATTTATTTATTTTATAAATATTTTAATAATAATTTTTATAGAATATTTATTTTATTCCATCAATATCTCAATTAAAATATTTATTTTATAAATATTTTAATAATAATTTCCATCGAATATTTATTTTATTCCATAAATATCTCAATTAAAATATTTATTTTATTTGATAAATATTTTAATTAATTATTATTATTTTATTATTATTATTATTTTTTTTCACGGAATGGTAATTTAGTTTAGTAACACCCGAGTGGGGCGCGAGGTTACCTGCACTCGATTCTGCAGTTCACACGTAACAAGGTTGGGCCAAAAAAAATCTCCGAAGTTCACCCATATATTCTTGTGAAGAACACAGAGAACATGGCCATAACTTTCAATTTCTTTGTCCATATATTAATTTAAGCATACCCTGTTAGAATATTTTATTCTTTATGTGGCCTCTACTATTTATGTAATTATTGGGCTTATATATTGTATTAATTTAATCACTTTATTTATGGATTTGGTAATTAATTATGTAGCCTATAAATAATATTCCTAATAGTATTTGGCATAATGGGCCCTAGGATTTCATAATCTTGATGGACGATTTTGACCCTTAGATATTGTATAAATAAAACAGTTAGGGTTTGGTCCCAATTGTTGTCTCAAGAATTTTATACACACCTATACATCCATCATAAGATTGAGAGAGGCAATTGAAGACCTTCACCCCTAAGCGCAGCGGAAGCGTGATACATACAAGATGTCTTCTCTCAATTCATGTAAGTACTTATTATTATGATTAATTGATGTTATTTATTCTATGCAATAACACGTTCCTGTATAATTTATTCAACATCTGGTATCAGAGCAATGGTTACGTTATTGTATAGAATAAATTAATTGCGTAATTATGCTAGAAATTTTTAATTCCGTATAATCTCTTTAAAAATATTGCCAAGCCAAACCTTTATGTAAAAAGTGATTTGATCAGGTATAACGTTAAGGAATTTTACGTTATGGTTACATTAAGGAATTTCAGAACGGAAAAATCTTTTCGAAAATCCTTTTGATTCCTCATGTGCTATGTTATGTATCCTGTTTTTTATTTATTTATTATTATTGTTTTTTAATACTTGTGTAATGGTCTGCAATTACATACTGCAATATGTTAACGCACATATATATGCTGTGTACATTCTCCATCCTTGGGAAAAACACAATGATTACGAATTCTGATTACCATATAAATTGAATTGATCAACTAGTCTGCCAAAAGCAACTCATGAATCATGTTTCAAAATATATATATATATATATATATATATATATATATATATATATATATATATGCTTTGACGGTAACGTGTTGGGTGAAAGCCTGAGAGTTTGCACGAGTTTTATCAATCATGTAAATTATTAGAAAGAAAAGCTTTTGATATGGAATACTAATTGATTATGTCTTGAACAGAGCCTTAGTTCCCCTTTACTGTCACAGATCACAGGGATTTATTTAAGCTTAATAGACAGAGATTGTATATGTGGGCATGAATATTAAAATAGACAGATCACGGTCATGAATATTAAAACAATATATGTTAAATTTATTATTTATTATTTATTATGTTTAGATAATATTATGATATTCTTATGCCCTCATATATTCTCGTTAAAATTAACGTGATTATTTTATAATCAATTCATGTTCATAATTATATATTTCAATTTAAGTTTTTGAACATGATGTGATATATAATTAGGGCTTTTAATTAAGTTGTTACATGTAAATTTTAAATAATGTTAATTTTCAAACTTGATTAATGTGTTTAAAGAAAATTGAGTTTGATCATAATAATTTACGTGTATGCGTGACTCTTTTATTGTTAAAATTAATAATCAGCCCAACGGAGGATTATTAATTGAAACAATTAAAGATTAAGAAAAGTCACATAATGTTACATTTAATAAATAAATATTTTAATTTTACCCAATGGAAAAAATAGAATTAGAGTTTATTAAATGGAATTTTATTGCATAAGTAACATGTTTATTTCGTTTCTGCCCAACGGTGATGCGTGGATAAATGTATTTTGCATTATTTTATGGGGATGTTATTAGTATATTATTAATTGGACCAACGAAAAATTAATAATTATGCACCAATATCTCATTAAAATCTATTTTTGGGTGTTGTAAATAGATTTTATATAACTAACTGCTTACCATACAGTTGGTTTTTATTATGATTAATTATTTATTATTGTTGTACATTGTGGATTTCTTTTAGTTTTTTGTAAGCATGCTTATGAGCTTGATTGTATTTCAGCATTGACTCCAACTAGTATTTTTGGGTATCTCTCTGGAATTGAAGCCTTGAATGGAACTAATTTTACTGTTTGAAAAGAGCAAGTGAAAATTGTTCTCGGCTTTATGGATTTGGACTATGAATTACGAGTTGATCCTCCTGCTCCACTTACAGATACAAGCTCAATTGAGTAAAAATCTATTTATGAAAAGTGGGAGCGATCCAACCGCATGTCCCTTATGATTATGAAAAACTCTATCACGACAGCCATTCGAGGAGCCATTCCTGACTCTGAGAATGCTAAAGAGTACTTAACTTTAGTCGAGGAACAATTCAAGGGTTCTTCTAAAACTCATGCAAGTACCCTTATTTTGAAAATGCTCACTAGCAGGTATGATGGGGTTAGTGGAGTGCGCGAGCACATTATGATGATGAACGACATGGCCTTTAAATTAAAGGGTATGGACATGGCGATTTCTGAGGGTTTTCTTGTTCACTTCATTATGACTTCTCTTCCTGCACAGTTTGATCCATTTAAGATCAATTATAACACGCAGAAAGAAAAATGGAAGATGAGTGAGTTAATTGCCATGTGCGTCCAAGAAGAAGAAAGGCTTAAGATTGAAAAACCTAATGTTGCTCATTTGACTACCACTAGATCTCATAAGAAGAAGACTCATAAAAATGGCAAAGGTTTTAAGAATAAGGATAAGCAAATTTCTACCAAAACAAATAAGGAAAATCATTTAGGTAACAACTCTGAGGCAGGTCCTAAATGTCATTTCTGTAAGAAGCAAGGACATATTCAGAAAGAATGTCCTAAATTCAGAGAATGGCTTGAAAAGAAAGGTATATCGTCCTTTAATTATGTAACTTATGAATCCTTTCTAATTGATGTTCCTTCTAATACATGGTGGCTTGACACTGGTGTTGTGGTTCACATTACTAATTCATTGCAGGGATTCTTTTCAAAGAAGGCACTCCAAAAGGGGGAAAGAACCATTAAAGTTGGCAATGGAGAGTCTATACAAGTTGAAGCTGTAGAAACTCTTCCTTTAGTTTTGGAGAGTGGTTTCACCTTGTATTTATATGATACTCTTTATGTTCCCAGTATGACACGAAATTTAATTTCTGTATCTAAACTTGACATTGATCGTTTTTCGTTTAAGTTTGGGAATAATAAAATAATTATTTATCATTACTCTCATGTTATTGGTTCTGGCTCTTTAGAGGGAAACCTCTATAAAATAAATTTGGATAATGTCTTTGCTGAATCCTTGTTAACAATGAATGTGACAGAAAATACCTCTAAAAGTGGAAATAAGAGAAAACTAGGTAATGAGAATTCTTCAAAATTGTGGCATAAACGCTTAGGCCATATTTCAAAAGACAGAATGTAACGTCTTGTAAAGGATGGAATTCTTCATTCACTAGATTTTTCTGATCTTGACCATTGTATTGAATGTATAAAAGGAAAATTTGTGAAAGGTAATAAGAAAGGAGCAACTAGAAGTAGTGCACTTCTTGAGTTGATTCACATTGATATATATGGACCATTTTCTCCAGGAATTTGTGGACATAAATCATTCATTACGTTCATTGATGACTATTCTCATTATACTTATGTCTACCTGATTAATGAAAAATTTGAATCACTAAATATGTTTAAAATTTTCAAGGCTGAAGTTGAAAATTAACTTGTCCGAAAAATTAAAGTAGTGAGATCAGATAGAGGCAGAGAGTATTATGGTAAACACTCCGATACAGGTCATAGTCCTGACCCATTTGCCTTATTTTGTCAAGAAAATAGAATCGTCACTCATTATCTGATGCCGGTACACCATTGTTGAGAATGGTGGTGAGAGAGACGAAATCGTACCCTTATGGATATGGTACGTAGTATGTTATGCAATTCTAGCTTACTTGCGTTTTTGTGGACTGAGGCATTAAAGACAGCTGTTCATATTTTAAACCGGGTTCCTAGTAAATCATCCCTAACACTCCTTATGAAATTTGGACGGTAGGAAACCTAGTTTAAAATACTTACGGTGTAAAGGTCATCAACCTAAGGCTAAGATTTTTAATCCACAAATAAAGAAACTTGACTCTAAAACAATTAGTTATCATTTCATTGGATATCCTGAGAGATCTAAGGGTTTTTGATTTTACTGCCCCTCTCATACCACTAGAATTGTTAAGACTAGGCATGCAGTGTTTTTAGATAATGGTGATTTAAGTAGGAGTGGTGAGCCTAGAAAAATTAATCTTGAAGAAAACAGGTTTTATGTTTCTAATCTTGTAATTCAAGAAGGTGAGGCACAACAACCTCCTATTGAGGCGAATGATGCCCCTGAGATAGCTGAGCCACCACCTAATGTTGAACATCACATTATTGAAAATCATATTCCTGAAATTGTACAGCCTTTATGTAGGTCCGAAAGACCTAGAAAGCCTATTAATTTTGATGATTTTATAACATATCTTAATGATATTGACTATGATTCAAGTAAGATTAATGATCCTATCTCCTATAAAGAGGCCATTACGAGTGCTCAATCAACTCAATGGCTTGAAGCCATGAATGATGAGTTGAAATCAATGGAGCTTAATAACGTTTGGGATCTTGAAGAATTACCAAAAGGTTTTAAACCTGTTGGTTGTAAGTGGGTCTATAAGACCAAATTAGATCCTAAAGGGAACGTTGAAAGGTATAAAGCTCGATTGGTTGCTAAGGGTTTCATTCAAAAGGAAGGTGTGGATTATAATAAAACTTTCTCTCTAGTATCCAGGAAAGATTCATTTAGAATAGTCAAGGCTTTAGTAGCTCATTATGATTTATAGTTATATCAGATGGATGTTAAAACTGCATTCCTTTATGGTAAGTTGCATGAGAATGTCTATATGACACAACCAGAAGGTTTTTTGGTTAAAGGCAAGGAAACATATGGTATGTAGACTTAAGAAGTCCATATATGGGTTAAAACAGGCTTCTCGACAATGGTATCTTAAGTTTCATGAGGTGATAAGTAATTTTGATTTTAAGAAAAATATAGTGGATCAATGCATATACTTGAAGGTCAGTGGGAGTAAATTTGTTATTCTTGTTTTGTATGTTGATGATATATTACTTGCAAGTAATACCTTAGACATGTTGCATGAGACCAAACGTTTCCTATCTGGAAATTTTGATATGAAGGATCTCGATGAAGCCTCTTATGTTATAGGTATTGAAATTCATCGAGATAGGTCTCGTGGGATATTAGGATTGTCCCAAAGAGCTTATATTGACAAAGTTCTTAAAAAATACAACATACAAAATTTCTCCCCTACTGTCGCACCTATTGTTAAGGGTGACAAATTTGGCTTATATCAATGCCCTAAGAATCAACTTGAACGTGATCAAATGAATCTTATTCCCTATGCTTCTGTGGTTGGGAGTCTTATGTATGCTCAAGTTTGTACACGTCCAGATATAGCGTATGTAATTGGCATGCTTGGACATTATCAATCAAATTCAGGTTAGATCACTGGAAAGCAGCCAAAAGGTTTTACGCTACTTACAGGGTACTAAGGATTTTATGCTTACATTCAGAAAAATAGATAACCTTGAAGTTATTGGTTATTCTGATTCTGATTTTGCTAAGTGTAAAGACGAAAAGAAATCTACATCAGGGTACATTTTTATGCTTTCACGAGGCCCTATTTCATGGAGAAGTCATAAGCAGGAGTTAACTACCACTTCCACGATGATGGCAGAATATGTGGCTTGTTATCATGCTACTTGTCACGCCGTATTATTGAGGAATCTTATTTCAGGACTTAAGGTTGTAGATTCCATTTCAAGGCCATTGAAAGTATTTTGTGATAATGATTCTGCTATTAGTTTTTCCAACAGCACTAGTTCGAGTGGTGTTGGACTATACCTCGACACTAAATACTTATTTGTCATGGAAAGAGTTGAAGATCAAAGTGTTGTCATTAAGTATATTAGTACGCATGATATGTTAACGGATCCACTTACGAAAGGCTTACCACCTAAGCTCGTTTAGATCATGTTGTCGGCATGGGTTTAACTGGTAGTCTTAATTAGTAAGTTATTTTGATGTAAGACAACAATTTTGAGCTCGTTGTTTTGAACTTCACATTATGTTTATGGTTTGCTATTCTCTTTATTGTGTACACTTGAGAACTTGTGAGCAAATGGTACGGTTATGTTTTGGACCATATGAATGAGTTTAATCTATTACCACTTTTGTAAACTCTACTGATACTTGTTATGCTTAATGTTAATCTTTGTTTTAATTAAAGTACTAATTGTGTAACTGTGACGCCCCCAAAATAGGTATACATCGTAAGACCCCAACTTATTATAAATGAAATTAAATTTCATCTATTTATTATTTTGAAATAGTAAGGGTTGATTTGATTAATGTGGTTAGTTATGGGTAAAATACGCAAATATTTCAAATAAGCAAGTGGTTATAAAATATTCATTGTTGTCGGAGAATATTCGTTTGGTCATGGAATATTCTTATTGTCGGGGAATATTCGTACGACGGCGCAGCCTTGTGTGGGCCCCATAACGAAAAACGATTGGATAAAGAAAACGACAAATATAAGTTGTTTATAAATAACGGCGTAGTTGTTACCATTAATACTGTTAAAATACCCGGTGGTTAAAACACAGTAGCACACGGTATTACACCAATTATTGATTCTTACGTAAGAAGGCACTACTTAATAATTGTTACAGTAGTTACTGTTCAATATTTTATTGATTCAATAATTGTTGCGTTGATATTTTATATTATTATTGTTTCAATAATTGTCACTACACAGTATTTTCATTATCAGATCAATAATTCATATTATTTTAATAATATTATTAGATAACATTATTGGAAATGTCTAGAAAGTTCTGTCTAAGGAGAGGTTTGGTCACCTAATTGCGAGCCAATAAGGAAAAATCCTTATTGGAAAGCCCCATCTTTCTTGAGAACAACCTGGTTGCCAGAATTGTGATTCTATAATATTATTTGTGAATAATTAATTATTGATTTATATGATAAGGAAAATATTCATTTTATGTGGATATAGATGGAGAAAATTTTTAACGTGACAATTGTTGAAAATTGATAGTTTATCTTTTTCGATAAAATAATTCATTTAAATATATTATTATATTTTAATAATATAATAATGGTGATATTTTTACAATGAATGTGGGATATATGAATATATGAGGAGGAAGAATATTTTTGTTGCAAAAGTTGTTTAAAACATGTTAAACATGTATGTGGGCCCATTTATTGACTGAAATTTGATTATAGCCTGTAAAATCGTCCGTATGTGGATTTCGGTCAATTTTTGTTTGGAATTTGAAAAAACTTTTTTCTGCAAAGTTGTAGAGAATGAAATTTCCTATGAAAAGGACATAAGGTTTGAATTTTTCTGGTAAAGGGCTATTTATTATGAATTATTGAAGTTCCGTAGTTCTGAAATAATTGATTTTTGAAAGTTTTAATTATTTTTAATAACAAAAACGTTTTTTTTTTTTTTTTTCATTAGTGGTATTGAATTAGGATGGTCAAGGTGGGCGTAAGAATTTAAATAAATAATATTAATATTTTATTAAATTTTACGCTTTTGGTGTTCTAAGCGATTTCTATAAATAGGGTCTTTAGGTTAGAATTAAAAATCACACGTAAACTAAAGTTTTTCTCTCTATATTATCGGCGTATTCTTGTGAGTATTTTGATACTTTGAGAGTTGATATCTGGTGCAAATTCCTTCACGTACATATATCCGATATTCCAAATAGTAAATCTTATTCTTTTCGAGGTGAGGATGTTATTTTTTTTTAAAATTATATTATTTCTTCTAATATCATTATGCCGTAATATTGGTAAGATTTTTCTTGTGAAATTCTTGTCTTTTAGTGTCGGGGTTACTATTCACGTATACGACATTGTTCACGTATACAGCAATATTCACGAATACGACACTATTCACAGAAAAATTAAATTTTCATTTTTTGTCCAAAATATCTATTATGGATACTAGCTTTGATTGTATCCATATTTTGATCATTATTGAATTTTACTTCACTACGGTTATTTATGAAGTATTTTTGAACTTGGATTGTTTGAAATATGAATCCTTAATATATATTCTTTTGTTTCACTGGATTCGTTTTCTTTAAAATATTTTTCATCATCCTCAGTCCTAAATGATGAGATTACTGAATATCTTTGGCCTGTAGTGCAAAGATGGTTGATTTTTTTTTGAATATCTTTGGCCCGTAGTACAAAGATGAACAGGTGTTGAGATGAACATGACCGACTGATAAATATCTTTGGCTTTAGTAGTGCAAAGATGAATATTTGATTTAAGATGTATATTGATTGGCGTTACGAGGATAAAATATTGATGATGGACTTTTAAATTCATAGATAATAGTAGATTTCATTCTCTACGTAACTCTTCTATGAATTATTATTTCATTGCGAATATTGATTCGAAATTTGTTGTCTATTGTATTTTATCGATTTTTTTCTGTTGAAGACTAACGATAATTTGTTCTATATTATCTTAGTCATAATATTTTTTATTGGGCTAGTTGAGCTCACCCTTTTCCTTTTTGTTCCATTTTTCTTCTCAGGAGGCGAGAATGTAGCGAGTTCTAGTCGGGGTGTGGAATGATGGTTCTAGAGAGTTGTTTTAGTAGTTCTCACCATTTTTATAAAATAATGTACCAATAATTGTAATGAAGACTTATTTGGGTGTGAATATTGTCTAGATGGCAATATTTGTATTTAAACTCACAATTTATATGTTGTATTAATAAAGTTGTAGTTATTTCTGTACCATGTTATTGACGACTCAAATTGGGTGATGTATACCTATTTTGGGGGCGTCACATACATCACCTATTCTGAGTTGCTAAATACATGGTACATAATACAAATACAATCTTTAATATACAACAAGAAAACTTTTGAGTTTTAATACAAATATTATCTTCTAGACAATATCCACTCTCAGAATAAGTACTCATTACATTTATTGTCACACTATTTAACAGAATAGTGAGGACTACTAATATTATCATCCGGGACCAATCACTCCGTTCCCCGACTAGTCCCGCTACGTTCTCATTTCTGAAGAGAACGATGAAAGAAAGGGTGAGCTCAACTAGCCCAAGAAGAAATATTATGACTAAGATAATGTAGAATAAATTATCATTAGTCTTCAACGATGTTAAACCGATAAAATATAATGAGACATCAAGTTTAACTATATGGAACATGCAATCTATTAAAAGAGTCAAGTAGAGAATAAAATCTACTATCTTTTATGATTTAAAAGGTTTTCATCACTTTTATCATTTGGGACTCGATTTTAATAAATAATCCACATCATCCCTGCACAACGGCCAAGGATATTCATTAGTATCACAACCACAAATTATCCATGCACTACGGGCCAAAGATATTCGTGTATTCATCAATGGTTATGATCATGCCAACAACTGTCCATCAATGCACTACGGGCCAATAAGGACTTTTACCTCATCATTTGTAACATTACGGTCATGATTACACCGAATAATCCTTGGTCATAATCATACCAAGTCCATCTATGCACAACAGGCCACAGATGACTTTCAACAAAAATATAAACATGAGGATGATGACAATGATATAAGAATTCAATAAAACAAGTTCAAGAATTAATTTATTCAGGAACTAATTACGTCCAAATTGTCAACATGATACTTCTTTGTAGATTAAAATTTAAAAATGCTCAGAAGAAGATTTCCACGAAAAGATACTGGATGAAGCGCAAATATCAAGGATATTCCACCAATTTCATGGAGTATAGAAGTCAAAACTTTAACCAACTGAGTATAATAAAGAATGGAATAACAAAAGAAATCACCATGCATGCGGTACTTCTCATAGACGGGTTATTCCAATAGAATAATAAATAACGGAACCGGTCAAGCGTAATATACTCACCGATGCGGATATTCCAACAGAATAATAAAGAATGGAATAACAATGAAATCACCATGCATGCGGTGCCAGCATAGACAAGTTATTCCAACAGAATAATAAATAACGAGAACCGAGTCGGCCAAAAGCGCATGCATGACAGGATATTCAACAGAGAATAATAAAAAAGCGAGAACCCAGTCCGGCGTAAACGCATGCGAGGATATTCCAATGAGAATAATAAAGAATGGAATAACAACAAAATTTTACCATGTATGCGGTACTCAGAGCATAGGCGAGTTATTCAAAGAAGAATAATAAATAATGGAATAAAAGAAGAATTTCACCAAGTATAGGGTCATCAGCGTATCTGAGGTTATTCAACAGAATAATAAAGAATGGAATAATGAAGTTGTCTTCATGAATATGAAAAAACCCCTTACCTTATAAAGAAGAGTACTCAACCGGTAGAGGCGGGGATATACTTGAAGAAACTTGCACTACTTTCAAAGCTTTCTTAAACGCTAAAGAAATACACTCAAGATTATAGAAGAATAATTCTCTCTACGTTTTCTCTACAGAGTTTCAATTGAATTCGTAAGAAATAATGAAGGAATGAGCTTTATTTATAGAAGAATGAGGCTGAATAGTAATCAATCCATGAATGGTCCGGATCGATTTACTTTAAGCAGACGATCCAGTTGGTTTATAATAAAATATAATATATATCTATTTATAATCTAATAAAAGCGAATAACTTTTAAAAAGATTTTACTATGCAAATACTACGCAGTAATCGTATATAATAAAATATAATATAATCTAATTATTGTCTAATAAAGCAGATAACTTTATAAAAGTATTACATTTTATATAAAAGATTTTACTATTAGCCTAATAAAAGCGAATAACTTTATAAAAGTATTACATTTTTTATATAAAAAGCTTTTCTATTTTATTACATTAATAATACTAATAAAACAAAACTTCATCATCATTATTATTATTCACACTATTAATCGATTGTGTCGTTCTCAGAAAAAGGGGCTTTCAATAAGGATTTCTCCCCATTGGCGCGCAATTAGGTGACCAAACCTCTCCTTGGCGAGAACTTTCAGACATCTTTAATATTGCAAATAATAATATTAATAACTCATCATCTCAATTATTGATTTAATAATATATAAAATATAAATAATAATTGAATAAAACTGAATGACTTCTCACGTAAGCATCAATAATCAATACCGGTGTACTTGCAACTATGCCAGACATCGTATTCTTTGTACTTTACTACCGAGTAGTTCAATAGTATTAACGATAAAACTTCCGCCATTATTTTTAATAAAATATTTTTGTCATTTTCTCAATCTGACAATAATTTTGTTGTGGGGTCCACCAATGATTATGCCGTCGTAAGAATATTCCTTGTTAAAATGAATATTCCCCGACTAATCGAATATTATATAACAACTTGCGTACTTTGCAAAATTTATAAATATTACCCACAACTATAACATTATATCAAATTCATTCAAAAATGATAATTATAGAAAATTCATCTTTATTCATAAAAGTTGGGGTCTTACAGTAACTAATGGGGATCTTGTGTTAATAGTGACACAAAGATTGTATTAATTCGCAATGGTATTTTTATTTGAACGAGATGTAGATATTAAATTAATACTTGGTCAAATTAATGATTGTAAGCGTTATGTTTTGTATATAAATAGTATTTCGGCCAAGTGGGAGAATGTTAGAATATTTTATTCTTTATGTGGCCTCTAATATTTATGTAATTATTGGGCTTATATATTGTATTAATTTAATCACTTTATTTATGGGTTTGGTAATTAATTATGTGGCCTATAAATAATATTCCTAATAGTATTTGGCATAATGGGCCCTAGGGTTTCATAATCTTGATGGACGATTTTGACCCTTAGTGTGACGCCCCCAAAATACCTACATCACCTATTCTGAGTCGCCAAATACATGGTATAAAATACAAATACAATCTTTAATATAAAATAAGAAAGCTTTGAGTTTTAATACAAATATTGTCTTCTAGACAATATCCACTCTCAGAATAAGTCTTCATTACATTTATTGTCACACTATTTAACAGAATAGTGAGGACTACTAATACTATCATCCGGGGTAGTCACTCTGCTTTCTCCAGACTAGTCCCGCCACGTTCTTATTTCACGAAGAGAACGAAGTGAAAGAAAGGGTGAGCTCAACTAGCCCAAAGAAGAAATATTATGACTAAGATAATGCGAATAAATTATCATTAGACTTCAGCAGTGTTAAAAGCGATAAAATACAATAGACATCAAGTTTAACTACAATGAACATGCAATCCATTAAAAGAGTCAAGTAGAGAATAAAATCTACTATCTTTTATGATTTTAAAGGTTTTTCATCACTTTTATCATTTGGGACTCGATTTTAATAAATAATCCACCTCATCCCCACACTACTACCAAGGATATTCATAAGTATCACAACCACAAATTATCCATGCACTACGGGCCAAGGATATTCGTGTATTCATCAATGATCATGATCATGCCAACAACTGTCCATTAATGCACTACGGGCTAATGAGGACTTTAACCACATCATTTGTAACATTACGGTCATGATTACACCGAATAATCCAGGTCATAATCATACCAAGTCCATCTATGCACTACAGAATATGAGATGACTTTCAACAAAATATAAATATGAGGATGATGACAATGATATAAGAATTCAATAAAACAAGTTCAAGAATTAATTTATTCAGGGAACTAATAACGTCCAAATTGTCAACATGATACTTTGTAGAGTAAAATTTAAGAATGCTCGGAAGAATATTTCCACGAAAAGATATTGGATGAAGCCTTAAATATCAAGGATATTCCACCAATTTCATGGAGTATATAAGTCAAAACTTTAACCAACCGAGTATAATAAAGAATGGAATAACAAAAGAAATCACCATGCATGCGGTACTTGATGACAAAGTTATTCCAACGAATAATAAATAATCGGAATCAGTTAAGCATAAAAGCAGATAGACAGGATATTCAACGGAATAATAAAAATAGAACCAGTTCGGCGTAAAATGCATGACATGTGCTATTCTAACAAAATAATAAAGATGGAACCAGTCAGGCATAAAAGCGCATGCATGACGAGAATATTCCAGCGAGAATAATAAAGGCGGAACCGTGTCCGGCGTAAAATGCATGCATGAGGATGTTCCAACAGAATAATTAAGAATGGAATAACGACAGAAATCACCAAGTATAGGGTAGACCGCATATAGACAGGTTATTCTAACAGAATAATAAAGAATGGAATAACAGTTCTCTTAATGAATATGAAAAATAATACCCCTTACCGTAAAAGAAACTGGATATAAGAGTAGGGAAGTAGCAGAATACTTTTCTTCTTTCTCTCTATAGTTTCTCCCTCTAGAGTTTCAGTGATTTCGTAAGAAATAATGAAGGAATGAGCTTCTATTTATAGAAGAATGGACTGCATAGTAACTAATTCATGAACGATTCAGATTGATTTACTTTTTATCGGACGGTCCATATTTAAAGCAAAATCTTTTAAATAAAATATAATATTATATATATATATTATATTTATATAACATGAAGTCTTCACAGATCAAAGTTGTGATAATACACTGATGCATATTTCAACCAACCAACCAATAGGATCAAAACAAAAAATAAAATATAATACATACATATATATATATATATATATATAAACACATGCTAGATATATATATATATATATATATATATATATATATATATATCTACAACATTTGATTTTTTTTCCTCCCTCTCGTGACCAACTTGCATGATTCTTTTCCCTTCATCTTTTTTTTTCTTCCAAAGTGGCCCCACATGTTCCCCTCCCATCAACATCTCACACTCACAGGTGGGTCCCAATTTATTTATACTAAACAACTTTCTACCAATTATTTTGAAAAAAGGGAAAAAGGGGGTCTATAAAATAAGTAAAATTTACATCTAATACTTCATAAAAATCCTCTCAATATTTTTAACAACATTTATCATCATTATTATAATTCATAATATTAATCGACCAGGTCGTTCCCAGGAAAGAGGGCTTTCAATAAGGATTTCTCCTGATGACGCCTTGATTAGGTGATTCAAACCTCTCCTTGGCGTAACTTCTAGATATCGTTAATAATGAAAATAATAATATTAATAACTCTGTCATCTCAATTATTGATTTAATAATATACAAAATATCGACAATAATTGAATAAAACTGAATGACTTCTCACGTAAGCATCAATAATCAATACTGGTAGTGCTACTTATGCAACCACGCGTATTCTCGCACTTTTAACATAGGGTGTTTCAATAGTTAACGGTAAAACTTCCGCCGTTATTTTCATAAAATATCTTTTGTCGTTTTCTGAATCCGATAATAATTCTGTTGTGGGGACCACCAATGATTGTGCCTTCGTACGAATATTCCCTGCTAAAATGAATATTCCCCGACCAATCGAATATTATATAACAACTTGCGTACTTTGAAAAATTTATAACTATTACCCACAACTATAACATTATATCAAATTCATACCATAATATTCAAAAATGATAATTATAGAAAATTCATCTTTATTAATAAAAGTTGGGGTCTTACAATCTCCCCTTCTTATGAAATTTCACCCTCGAAATTAGGGTACGTACCTGGTATGTCGAAGAAGTAAGGATACCTTGATTTCATTTCAGATTCTAACTCCCAGGTCATTTCCTCAACATCGTGGTTCCTCCATAAAACTTTGACTTACGGTATAACCTTGGAGCATAGAATATGTTCCTTCTTATCCAAGATTTGAACAGGAACCTCTTCATACGTTAAATCTTCCGCTATTTTAAATGGGTTTCTAACTCAATAATGTGGTTCGGGTCATTCACATATTTACGTAACATGGATATATGAAAAACGTTATGAACACGAGACATACTTGGCGGTAAAGCGAGTCTATACGCCACAGTTCCTACTCGATCGAGGATTAAAAATGGGCCAATGAATCGAGGATTGAGCTTTCCTCTCTTTCCAAATCTCGTAATTCCTTTCCATGGAGCAACACGTAACAACACGTGATCTCCAATATTGAATTCTATGTCCTTTCGATGAAGATCAGCATAACTCTTTTGTCGATCTTGTGAGGTTTTTATACGTTGTCGAATCGTTTGAATCTTTTCCATAGTCATACGTACCGACTCCGGTCCCAAAAACGTTGCTTCACCCACCTCATCCCAGCATACTGAAGATCGACACTTTCTTCCATACAACGCCTCAAATGGAGCCATGTCAATACTTGCTTGATAACCGTTATTGTAGGAAAACTCCACCAATGGTAAGAACTTATCCCAACTTCCCTTGAAGTCAAGGACACAGAGTCTTAATAAATCTTCAAGAGTTTGAATAGTCCTCTCGATTGTCCGTCTGGTTTGAGGATGATATCTTAGAACTAAATCGTAAATTCGTGCCCATAGCTTCTTGCAAACTAAACCCAAAATCCTGAAGTGAATCTTGGGTCTCGATCAGAAACTATGGATACTGGCATACCATGCAATCTTACAACCTCGTTTATGTACATACGAGCAATACGTTCAAGTGTATAAGTTTCTCGTATAGGTAAGAAATGAGCAGACTTGGTCAATCTATCAACAATGACCCAAATTGCATCTATACCCTGAGAAACCATAGGAAGACCAGTAACGAATTCTATGGTAATGTGCTCCCACTTCCATTCTGGAATTTCAAGTGATTGCAATGGACCTTTTGGTACTTGATGCTCCGCCTTGACTCGTTGACACGTTAGACACCTTGAGATAAACAACGCTATCTCTCTCTTCATATTGCCCCATCAAAATGTATGTCGAAGATCATGATACATTTTAGTACTCCCAAGATGGATTACAAACGGTGTGTTGTGCGCCTCCATCATGATTTTATACTTTAACTCAGGGCCGTTAGGAACACAAAGTTTGGAGTTGACTCGAAGTATCTCTTCTTCATCGATTCTTGCTTTCGGCATACCTTTATTCCATGACTTGATACCACGTGCCCAAGAAATGCTAGTTCCTCAAGCCAGAACTCGCATTTCTTCAACTTGGCATAAAGCTTATATTCACGAAGCTTTTGGAGTATCAGCCTCAAGTGTTGCTCATGATCTTCACGGCTTTTGGAATAAATAAGGATGTCATCAATGAAGATGACCACAAAGTGATCCAAATATTCCTTGAATACTCGGTTCATCATATCTATGAAGACAGCAGGAGCATTAGTCAATCCAAAAGACATGACTAGGTATTCATAATGCCCGTACCGAGTTCTGAAAGCCGTCTTTCGAATGTCATCGGTTCTAATCTTCAATTGGTGATATCCGGAACGAAGATCAATCTTTGAAAAGAATTTGGCACCTTGCAACTGGTTAAACAGGTCATCAATACGTGGCAATGGGTACCTATTTTTGATGGTGACATGATTCAACTCCCGATAATCAATACAAAGTCGCATACCGCCATCTTTCTTCTTCACGAATTGAACAGGAGCACCCCAAGGAGAAGTACTAGGACGAATAAAGCCAATGTCTAACAATTTCTGCAGTTGGGTCTTTAACTTCTGAAGTTCAATAGGAGTCATTCGATATAGGGCTTTGGAAATGGGTAGGCTAGGAAGTTCTTCAGGGAATACGTCAGGAAATTCATTAATAATAGAAATATCATTCAAAACTGACGTATTTTTGTTTAGATCCGTGACATGAGCTAAGAAAGCTTGACAACCGTTTTTCAATAAACGAATAGCTTTATGGCTTGAAATGACAGTGATTTATTTTAATGGTTTGGTTGCTTAAATTCGCATAATAAGTTGGTTAGGAATATGAAAGCTAACAACCTTACAAAAACAATCAATTTTTGCATGATGAGTAGTTAACCAATCAATCCCTAAAATTACGTCAAATGCAAGTATTTTCAATGAAATAAGATCGACAGGTAATGTGAGGGTACCGATTTGAAACAAACAAGATTTATAAACAGTAGATGTAATGAAGGTTTCTCCCAACGGAGTTTCAACAGATAAGTCAAAGTCCAATTTCTCTGGAGTCAAATTTAAACGTTGAGCGCAAGTAGGAGAAATAAAGGAATGGGTAGAACCGGTATCAAATAAGGTATATACTTCTCTAGAGTTTATGATAAGCTTACCCGTGATGACCTCATTCGGGTTCCTTTCTTTCTGGGAGGTCACGACAAACGCTCTCCCTTGAACGACTGGCTTTGACTTTTCTGGGGCGTCCTTTGGTGCCTCCATCTTAGCTGAACTTGTCTTCGGTGAACGACAAAATCGGGCTAGGTGACCTTCTCTTCCACAATTATAATATGCTTTGGACTGCGCATCGCGGTTTGGTGATGTGTCCCTCCCTTCCGCATTTGAAGCATATGATAGGTGGTCGTTCTCCTTCCTTAACAACAGGTGCTGATGCTGACTTCTTTCCATCATTGTTGAATCTCCTCTTCTTGGAATGTCCATTCTTATTGCTTTGGCCATGATTACCACCGAAGTGGTTACCATTGAAAGTAATATGCACACAAGCCAATCATGTTTGATGATAAAGCATATACTTTGTAACAATCTTATTCATTTATTAATAAAAAGTATTAATTTATTAAAGGCTTTTAATTATCTACACGATGATCTTTGTTTTTATAATATGTGATAAACCCATTGTTTTAAGCAATGCTTTTAGAATAATGATGATGATCATTCTAATGAGATCTAAATTCTTAGAAAGCTTAAAACTAAAATAGTTCCCAATCATTGGATTACTAAATTGGGGATTAGTGAATCCGGATAGATTGGTACATACGTTGCTTCTTTCGTTGGATGAGGATGATTGATCTCATGATCATTTGTGTGGACACTAAAGCAAGTATGTAGGTGCTTATTAGAGAATAAGTTCATTGAGCGTGGCTCGCTAAGGAATACCTAATGGAGTTTTACTTGCTCGTCAATAGAATTTCTGTAGTGATAGTAGACAAGTGATCCTTGGACTTGAGATCATCATAGTATCTTGTGTATGATGAGTTATACTTTGACTTATTCCTTAAGACTCTTAGGGTATATCAAAGGGTATGCTTGGGTATAATAAGTTGTACATGGAGATAATGTATGATCAATAAAGAATCTACCACTTTAATAAAAAAGAGAAATGTCCTATGTGATTCGATAAATGACAACCCAAAGAGTCCTTGGTTAAGGTAGAATGAAATTAGAAAGGAGTTTCTAATTTGCATTATTTGGAGTCATGCATTTAAGGATCGAAATACATATAATTAAATAAAATAAGACTTGATGAAGAATTCCATGTCTTATATTTAATTGGGACATTGTATGGTGGAAGGATTGAATTGTCACAAGAACTATTTACTCAAAGGTTCTTTAATGATTAATGTTGAAATCTATATTATCCGGAAAGTCGTTGATCGTTAGGAGGCTTATCCCTATTGTAGAATAAATATTATTTAAATAAATTAATTGTTTAATTTATTTATTTAAATAAGATTAGAATTGTTCTAATTGATTTATTCACAACCTAGGTTTAATATGGAGAACCTAAAGGGTCACACCATAAAAGGAAGAATAATTATTTAAGAAGTTAATGGCATAATCGTAATAATATGTTAAGTATATTTAATTTAATCTATGGTGATAGAATAAATTAAATAGCTTAATATTTATTATTTAATATTTTAGAAATATTAAATATAAATTAATAAGAGGAGTCTTATTAATATTATTACAATTATTATTATTTTAATTTCTAAAAGAGTTTAGGAATTAATTTAATATAAGTACTCTCATTTATTCCTAATAGGATTAGGAGGGAAAAATTAGTTAAAGGAGTTTAATTAATTATCCCTAATAAGATTAGGGAGCTTAATTAATTAAAAGAATTTAATTAATTAAATAAAACCCAATTCCTTAATTGTTAAGGTGGGTTGCCCACATCTATAAATAAGAGGAGTCTTATTATGGGTGAGGGGTTGTTGACTTTTTACAACAACGACATAATTCCAATTTGTTGAAAGACGCTTACTTTCTATAGAGATAGAAAACTAGGGTTAGCCATAACACCCATCTTCTTGAATTCTTTATTTTTCCTTGGTGGATCACCTCTAGAGGCCAAACGCTTGGGTGGCTAACGTTGATCAAAGGAAGGAACCAAACCCGGTGGATTCAAGTTGAATGCGAAAAGGATGGAGGTGAACTTGTACACGAGGAAGCTCGAATCTTCAAGGGTATGTTTGTTCTTCATATCTTTTCGTTTAATTAATAATTATGCATAAAGGGTGATCAAGGGTATATGGTTTGTAAATTTTTTAAACTCTGATTTTACACGCTTCCGCATTATTTTTGCAATTTGATTCATGCGTGAATATTACAAAACCTAACAAATGGCATGAGCCAAACCTTTATGCGAATTATTAATTGTTTTAATTTAATATATATGTTGATATGTGTTTAGAACAATTTATTTGGGCATAATTTTATTGTATAAAATTTATTAAAAAAAAAACCGTAGCTATTTTTTTTGAAAAACCGTTAACATTATTTCTATCAAGGTGATTATTATTAACGGATGGCCAGCGAATTTTTTTTTTTTTGAAAAGGAAGTATACAAAGTCACGGAAATCAAGGGTATTACACATTTTTTGCTGATCATGCATATGATTAAGCTTATTCACGTGGCCTAGGATGATCGTGATTTTTTTTTTTTAAAAGGAACGCTTTATATATATATATATATATATATATATATATATATATATTATAATATGTTAATAGTTAACTATATATATATATATATATTAGGTTTATATATATATATATATAATAGTTATATATATATATATTATTCTAAATTATTTTATAATTAAAATAAAAATTTTATTTTAATTTTAAAATAATAGGTTTATTTTAATTTTAAAATTAAATTTCATGCTAACTAATTAGAGTTGGAATTGGATTCCATGATAACTAATTGGAGTTGAAATTGGATTCTATTTTTTCTAAAATAAAGGAGTTTATTTGTGAATAGGGAAGTAAATCCATCTTTCCTTAAATAAAGGAGTTTATTTAGATATGAAATAAGATTTCATATTATTCAAAATATAAGAGTTTATTTGTGAATAGGAAAGAGAATCCATGTTTCCTTAAATAAAGGAGTTTATTTAAATATGGAATAAGATTTCATATTATTCAAAATAAAGGAGTTTATTTTTTATTTACATGGAATTGGATTCCATAATTAATTAAAATAAAAGAGTTTATTTTAATTAAAGATTTTTTTTTTTATTACATGGAATTGGATTCCATAATTAATTAAAATAAAGGAGTTTATTTTGATTAAAGATTTTGATTAAAATAAAATAGTTTATTTTATTAAAAATTGGATAAATTAAAATAAAATAGTTTTATTTTGATTTAAATTTGGATTAAAATAAAGGAGTTTATTTTGATTCAAAATTAGATTTTATACTAACTAAAATTTGCCCATTAAATGATATCAATATATATATTAAATGTTTATTATTTATGAGATGAATGTTATTTATTGATGCATATGATGATGTGTATGATAATAAATGGGATTGATTATGACTATTGACCAATGTGATTGGATTTTATTTTAGTTGGATGCATGAATGTATGGGTTTTATTAAATGGGGTCTGCGTACTCGCCTTCTCTAATTTTTCTTAATGTAAATTCTATCTCCTCCCATGTACTTCCCTCGATCACGATCAAGGTTTCTATTTATTTTAAAATAGTTTTGTAATAGGAATAATTAGAATTAATTTTGAAAATTGGAGATCAAGGAGCAAGGAGCTTGAAGACCCGTTTGTAATGGAGCCAGGGTTTAAATGTAATAGTTATATTTAAATATTATTTCTCGCACCCCTAGGGTTTGACCTTTTGGTTCACTTGGTGGCTCTAGTGAACCAAACTAGAATAAAAGTCCATAATCAATCCGGGTAGAATATAGTATTCTATATGTGCATGCTTATACTATATATATTATATATTATGCAAACATGCTTCGCATGTTCATTAATATGACGTATTATTTTATATATATATAAATGCATGCGCTAAACAAGATGAGACAAATTAATAACAAACCCCTCAATTTTTTTATATTAAGTCCTAAGCGTTCAAAGATATTTGGAATATCGAACGTCAGCTTTCTAGCATGATAAAATTAATAGAGTATTAAATATTTAATATGAGTTTGTTGTGTCACCACAAGGCAAGTATTAAGTATTTAAGATGTTAATTTATCACATTTGATGCTTATAAAGAAAATTGAACAATATTGTTTTGTTGTGTCACCACAAGGATGATATTTTTCTTTTTTTGAATATATGGAGTGCTAGGTTGGACTTAACTTGGATAATTTTGATTCGGATGTGCCACCACTTGATCAAAATAATCTAAGAGGCAAAAGAAAAGGAATTGCATAGTTGATGTAATTGACAAAAGTTGTCTACCTATTTATTTATATATAGTTTGTTGTGTCACCACAAGGCTATATACATTTGAAATGGGATCCTTATTCTCACTAACAAATCTTTAATTAGATTTTGCCGAACTATATAAGTGAGGGTAATATAGTTTGAAGAAAATAGTGGGAGATACCAATTTAAAACAAGACCTAATTTATTTTGGTAATTAATAAAAGAATGTATGTTAAAATGTTGTTAATTACAAATTCATTTACAGAATTTTACAATGTCTAAAATTACTATCACTGCGTAGCATATTAGATGCTAAATAAACCGGACCTAATTAAACGGATTGGTTAAAGAATTTGAGAATAGTTCTCATGCAGTGAAAAGCTATCTTATGTCCTTAATCGCCTATCCCGCAATGGTTGCGAGACTGCAATGGTTGCGCATACAATGCCTCGAGGAAGAGATTGCTACTTTTAGAAAGTGGCAAGATGATGCATGATTGGCTCAATGCATCATGCTCGCATCCATGAGTAACGAGCTTCACGTCAAGATGAAACTATGGATGCTCTACTATATTCCTACACATCAAGTAGTTGATGGTGAAGAAAGTAGGACCGATAGATATCGAGATATCTAAGGAGCTCTTCCGATCTAGAATGGCCAATGGCACTATAGTATGCATAAAAAGTTCTTAACATAATCAATTTGATTGATCAATTAGGACAACTGGTTTTGTCATGGATGGAGAGTTGAGCCAAGATTTGATCTTGCACTCACTCCCGGACTCCTTTTCACAATTGTTGTGAATTTTTCATATGAACAAGCTAGATATCGGTCTCATTGATTTGCTTAACATATTAAAAATTGTTGAGAGTCACTTTCCAACCAAGAAAGATCAAGTCTACTTGGTAGGGGCCAAAGGATCTTACAAAAGAAGAACAATTCAAAGAAGGTAAATAGAAAGGCAAAAACAAAGGATAATAAGAACAAAACTGATACAGATAGGAAAGGAGTTTGCTTCCACTACAATAAGCCTAGACACTGGAAAGAAACTGCAAGAAGCATCTTGCAGAGGCTAACCAAAGAAGCTTAGTGAAGTTTTGACATAATACAATTTTGTTCATGATTTAAATAAATTTTCTTTAAGTCGAGAGGTTCTACTTGGGTATTGGATACCGACTTTGGTTATCATAAATAGAGATTTATGAAGGGACCAAGCAGAAGTAGAAAGCTAAACAAATATAAGTAATCCTATATGTGCGGGAAATGTAGCAAAGGTTGCCATATTAGCCATAGAAACTTATAGTTTAGCAATGCCTATGGATAAATCTATTAAGTCAATAAGTTGTTATTGTATTCCAGTTCTTGTTAAAATATTATTTCCATTTTATTGTTGGACAATAAAATTTTTAGTATTATAATTAAGAACAATTGTTGTTCTATTTATAATAATAATGTTTTGTATAGAACTGGAATATTACTTAATAAATTTTGTATACTTGACTTACATGAAAAATAATTTTGCATATTGAACAAATTAGTATAAGAAAATGAGATGATCATTCAAAGAGTTGAATGTATGTATTTGTTGAAATACAAGTGTGAATTATTTGAAAGGTTCAAAGAATTCAAAAATGAAACAAATTGACAAAGTATTAAGATTCTTTGATTAGATCAAGGAATAAATACTTGTGCAATAAGTTTCTAGATCATCTCAAATGGTTTTTTCATAATGGACACATCCTGATACGCAATAATTGATTGATGTATCTGAAAGGAAAAATCGTACCTATTTGAACATGGTGTGATCCATAATGATTTTACCGACATTCCAGTATCCTTCTGGGATAATGTCCTAGAAATGGCTGCATATCTACGAAAATGGTAACCTCAAAATCCGACCCCAAGACTCCATAAAAGTTATGGACAGGGAGGATTCCTAATCTTAAGTATGTTAAGATAAGGGGTTGTCCAACTTATGTGGAAAGGTTTCAAAGGATAAGCTTGGGACAAGATTTGACAAGTACAATTTGTGGGACATCCTAAAGTAAGTTTAGGGTATATGTTCTATAATCCTACTTAGCAAAAGGTGTTTGTTACTGAAACACGGCGCCTTCTAAGATAAAGATGTTTATCATTAAAAGGGGCTAGTGGGAGGATAATAGATCTTGAAGAGTTCAAGAACCACAAAACACTATAAGTCAAATAAGAGGAACACAGTAGATTGACCTATTGTACCACAAACCGAATCGTAAATCGGAATAATCTTGAAGATACCTAGGAGGTATGGATTCATCATGGATGATGATGATGAAGCACGATCATAGAAGATGATGATCCAGAGTTACGTGCGATGATGATGTAAGACTTCTAGTGTACAAAAAGGGTCATTGGGAGCGTCGTGAAATTTCTAGTATTATATGTTGATATACTACGGATGAGGAATAACATACCAATGCTACAATCGGTAGAGATAAAGTTGCCTAAACATTCCTCCACGAATGATTTGGGAAGAGTATCTTAATTGGGATAAAATCTATATAGATAGATTTAAAAGGATGCTCGACTTAACCCAAGGAACGTATATTCATTTGATGCTAAAGTCGTTTAGCATGGCAAACTCAAGAGATGTCTTATGTCGATGAGCTATGGGTGTATATCTCTTAATAGTCCCCACAGACTCTAAAAAGAGAGATCACATGAGTAACTATCATGTATGCAATGAAATATACGAGAGACGATGTTGATCGATCATATTCGGAGAAGTTCACCGTGAGTCGGTGAAAATATCTTAAAGTTCTTAACCAAAGACTAAGGATGTGATCATATTCATGGTGGGTCTTAATTAAAACTAGAGGGCTTAATAGACTCAAGTTTTCAGATGAGACTCAAGATGACAGAAAAATCCACTTTAAGGTAAAGGGTTACCTTGAGCAATTGGTGCGATGAATTGGAAAGGTTCCAAACAAAGAAAGAGTTCTTTGGTTTAGTGATAAAGACAAAGTATATAACTATAAATGAAGTCGCAAGTTGATTGTTTGGATTAAAAGTTCATTACTAGAACTAGGAATAGTTCTAAGTCTCATCTTGGATCTAAACATATGTTGTGGCACTTTCATTTGATTATTAGAATCATTGAAGATGGGAAATCACTATAGAGATAGTGGACTCTCATGAACAACATTACATATCCATTAACTAAAGCTTATCCAACAAACAGGATAATCGTCACTTAGAGAAGAAGAGTATAAGATACTGATGGCGATTGGCTTTAGTGCAAGTGGGAGATTGAAAGTAATATGCACACAAGCCAATCATGTTTGATGATAAAGCATATACTTTGTAACAATCTTATTCATTTATTAATAAAAAGTATTAATTTATTAAAGGCTTTTAATTATCTATATGATCTTTGTTTTATAATATGTGATAAACCCATAGTTTTAAGCAATGATTTTAGAATAATGATGATGATCATTCTAATGAGATCTAAATTCTTAGAAAGTTTAAAACTAAAATAGTTCCCAATCATTGGATTACTAAATTGGGGATTAGTGAATGGGATAGATTGGTACATACGTCGCTTCTTTCATTGGATGAGGATGATTGATCTCATGATCATTTGTGTGGAGACACTAAAAGCAAGTATGTAGGTGCTTATTAGAGAATAAGTTCCTTTGAAGCATTGGCTCGCTAAGGAATACCTAATGGAGTTTTACTTGCTGTCAATAGGAATTCCTGTAGTGATAGTAGTACAAGTGATCCTTGGACTTGAGATCATCATAGTATCTTGTGTATGATGAGTTATACTTTGACTTATTCCTTAAGACTCTTAGGGTATATCAAAGGGTATGCTTGGGTATAATAAGTTGTACATGGAGATAATGTATGATCAATAAAGAATCTACCACTTCTAATAAAAGAAGAGAAATGTCTATGTGATTCGATAAATGACAACCCAAAGAGTCCTTGGCGAGGTAGAATGAAATTAGAAAGGAGTTTCTAATTTGCATTATTTGAGTTGTGCATTTAAGGATCGAAATACATATAATTAAATAAAATAAGACTTGTGATGAAATTCCATGTCTTATATTTAATTGGGACATTGTATGGTGGAAGGATTGAATTGTATGCAGTAACTATTTACTCAAAGGTTCTTTAATGATTAATGTTGAAATCTATATTATACGGAAAATCGTTGATCGCTAGGGAGGCTTATCCCTATTGTAGAATAAATATTATTTAAATAAATTAATTGTTTAATTTATTTATTTAAATAAGATTAGAATTGTTCTAATTGATTTATTCACAATAGGTTTAATATGGAGAACCTAAAGGTCACACCATAAAAGGAAGAATAATTATTTAAAAAGTTAATGGCATAATCGTAATAATATGTTAAGTATATTTAATTTAATCTATGGTGATAGAATAAATTAAATAGCTTAATATTTATTATTTAATATTTTAGAAATATTAAATATAAATTAATAAGAGGAGTCTTATTAATATTATTACAATTATTATTATTTTAATTTCTAAAAGAGTTTAGGAATTAATTTAATATAAGTACTCTCATTTATTCCTAATAGGATTAGGAGGAAAAAATTAGTTAAAGGAGTTTAATTAATTATCCCTAATAAGATTAGGGAGCTTAATTAATTAAAAGAATTTAATTAATTAAATAAAACCCAATTCCTTAATTATTAAGGTGGGTTGCCCACATCTATAAATAAGAGGAGTCTTATTATGGGTGAGGGGTTGTTGACTTTTACAACAACGACATAATTCCAATTTGTTGGAGAGTACGCCCTTTCTATAGAGATAGAAAACTAGGGTTAGCCATAACACCCATCTTCTTGAATTCTTTATTTTTCCTTGGTGGATCACCTCTAGAGGCCAAACGCTTGGGTGGCTAACGTTGATCAAAGGAAGGAACCAAACCCGGTGGATTCAAGTTGAATGCGAAAAGGATTGGAGGTGAACTTGTACCTGAGGAAGCTCGAATCTTCAAGGGTATGTTTGTTCTTCATATCTTTTCGTTTAATTAATAATTATGCATAAAGGGTGATCCGGGTATATGGTTTGTAAATTTTTTAAACTCTGATTTTACACGCTTCCGCATTATTTTTGCAATTTGATTGCGCACATGAATATTACAAAACCTAACAACCATTTCTGGCATGTTGATTCCCTCCACGCTTATCATCACCGCTCACGATATTTATTATCACCGGTATTATCATTTTGTAACCGCTCTCTCTTTGGTTGGGTTGACTCATTATCGCGCTCCAATGGCGAGCCCTATTAAAAACATCGAATACAAACACGGTTTATGAGAGATAAGATATTGGCGTATCTCGAGTTTCAAACCTCTTAGAAACATTCGCGTCATTCTCTCTTCATTATCAACCAAATGGGACGTAAACCGGGACAAATTTCGGCAAACTTGGCTTCGTCTTTGCGACACGGTCGTGTTGTTTTGCTCCGATTTAATGAACTCTACCTCTTTCATGTGCGAATAATTTGAAAAAGTACTTATCGTTGAAGCAGTTCTTGAAACTTTTCCCAAGACATCTTCGATGCGGTGAGTTGAGTACGCTTTTTCGATTCCCACCGATGTCTGCCCTCGCCCACAACATGAAGGTGGCAAAGGAACCTTTACTCCTCGGAGCAACCCAAGACATCAAATATCTTGTTGATCTGTTTTATCCACGTCTCGCCTTAAGTGGTTTTGGCTCTCCAATAAAACTCCCGTGGTCCCAGCTCTTGACTCATTTTGCGGTGGACCGTCCAAGAAGAGTTGCGGTGTTTCCACCTGCATTTTGGATGAGAGCCGCCTCTACCGATGTTACATGAATTGCATGAAGCCTCGGAACATTCCATCGTTCATCACTTGGTTAGTGTTGTTGTTTGCATGAGGATTGTCGCCTTCATGATGCACATTATCCTGGTTATTGATCTGTGGAGACTCAACGGTCTCCTATGCTCCATTGATGTTCTCAACATTCTCGGATGCCATTTTTAAATACTGCACAAAACAAGGGTTAATTAACATATCACATATTATCCCTATACTCTGACCGACCAATTAAATACCAAATAAACTTAAGTAGGTCATACTAGCGAAGGAATTCCCGTCTCTCTCCCTCCTAGTTCTTGTCTCAAGCATCTTAGCTGAGGATCATATCCCTAAGCTTTGATACCAATTGTGACGCCCCCAAAATAGGTATACATCACATATTCTGAGTCGCCAAATATATGGTACAGAATACAAATACAATATTTAATATACAACAAGAAACCTGTGAGTTTTAATACAAATATTGTCTTCAGACAATATCCACTCTCGAGAATAAGTCCTCATTACATTTATTGTCACACTATTTAATGTAATAGTGAGGACTACTAATATTATCATCCGGAAAATCACTCCGCTCCCCGACTAGTCCGATTGCCACGTTATCATTTCTCAAGAGAACGGTGAAAGAAAGGGTGAGCTCAACTAGCCCAAGAAGAAATATTATGACTAAGATAATGCGAATAAATTATCATTAGTCTTGATGTTAAAGCGATAAAATATAATAAACATCAAGTTTAAGCTGCAATGAACACGCAATCCATTAAAAGAGTCAAGTAGAGAATAAAATCTACTATCTTTTATGATTTAAAAGGTTTTTCATCACTTTTATATTTGAGACTCGACTTAATAAATAATCCACCTCATCCCCCGCACTACTGACCGAGGATATTCATAAGTATCACAACCACAAATTATCCACGTACCACGGGCCAAAGATATTCGTGTATTCATCAATGGTCATGATCATGCCAACAATCGTCCATCAATGCACCACGGCCAATGAGGACTTTTACCACATCATTTGTAACATTACGGTCATTATTACACCGAATAATCCTTGGTCATAATCATACTAAGTCCATCTATGCACTACAGGCCACAGATGACTTTCAACAAAATATAAATATGAGGATGATGACAATGATATAAGAAGTCAATAAAATAAGTTCATGAATTAATTTATTCAAGAACTAATAACGTCCAAATTGTCAACATGATACTTTGTAGAGTAAAATTTAAGAATGCTCAGAAGAATATTTCCACGAAAAAATACTGGATGAAGCGCAAATATCAAGGATATTCCACCAATTTCATGGAGTATAGAAGTCAAAACTTTAACCAACCGAGTATAATAAAGAATGGAATAACAAAAGAAATCACCATGCATGCGGTACTTCGCAGACAGGTTATTCCAACAGAATAATAAATAACGGAATCAGGTCCGGCAAAAAATGCACAGACATGATATTTCAACAGAATAATAAAGACGAAACCAGGTCCAGCGTAAAACGTACAAACAGGATATTCCAACAGAATAATAAAAAGCGAGAACCGGTCCGGCAAAAGCATGCATGAGGATATTCAATGAGAATAATAAAGGCGGAACCGAGTCCAACAGAAACGCTTGCAGCAGGATGTTCAGCCAGAATAATAAAGAATGGAATAACGACAGAAATCACCAAGTATAGGGTAGACCGCGTATACAAGTTATTCCAACAGAATAATAAAGAATGGAATAATAGAAGTTCTCTTCATGAATATGAAAAATAATACCCCTCACCGTAAAAGAAACTGGATATAAGAGTAGGGAAGTAGCATAATACTTTTCTTCTTTCTCTCTATAGTTTCTTCCTCTAGAGTTTCAGTGAATTCTTAAGAAATAATGAAGGAATGAGAATGGACTGCATAGTAACTAATTCATGAACGGTTCAGATTGATTTACTTCTAATCGGACGGTCCATATTTAAAGTAAAATCTTTTAAATAAAATATTATATATATATATATATATATATATATATATATATATATATATATTATATTTATATAACATGAAGTCTTCACAGATCAAAGTTGTGATAATACACTGATGCATATTTCAACCAACCAACCAATAGGATCAAAACAAAAAATAAAATATAATACATATACATATATATATATATATATAAACACATACTAGATATTATATATATATATATATATATATATATATTATATATCTATAACATTTGATTTTTTTTCCTCCCTCCCGTGACCAACTTGCAAGATTCTTTTCACTTCATCTTTTTTTTTCTTCCAAAGTGGCCCCACATGTTCCCCTCCCACCAACATCTCACACTCACAGGTGGGTCCCAATTTATTTATACTAAATAATTTTCTACCAATTATTTTGAAAAATGGGAAAAAGGGGGTCCATAAAATAAGTAAAATTTACATCTAATACTTCATAAAAATCCTCTCAATATTTTTAACAACATTTATCATCATTATTATAATTCACAATATTAATCGACCAGGTCGTTTCCAGGAAAAAGGGCCTTTCAATAAGAATTTCTCCCTATTGGTAGCAATTGATTAGGTGACCAAACCTCTCCTTGGCAGTAACTTACAGACATCGTTAATAATAATGCAAATAATAATATTAATAACTCTGCTATCTCAATTATTGATTTAATAATATATACAATATCGACAATAATTGAATAAAACTGAATGACTTCTCACGTAAGCATCAATAATCAATATTTGTGTGCTACTTGCAACCACATGCGTATTCTGTACTTTTAACATTTGGGTGTTTTTAACAGATTAACAGTAAAACTTACGCTTGTTATTTTCATAAAATATCTTTTGTCGTTTTCTCAATCCGACAATAATTTCGTTGTGGGGTCCACCAATGATTATGCCGTCGTACGAATATTCCATGCTAAAATGAATATTCTCCGACCAATCGAATATTATATAACAACTTGCGTACTTTGCAAAATTTATAACTATTACCCACAACTATAACATTATATCAAATTCATACCATAATATTCAAAAATGATAATTATAGAAAATTTATTTTTATTCATAAAAGTTGGGGTCTTACACTTAGCTATTGTATAAATAAAACAGTTAGGGTTTGGTCTCAATTGTTGTCTCAAGAATTTTATACACACTTATACATCCATCATAAGATTGAGAGAGGCAATTGAAGACCTTCACCCTTAAGCGCAGCGGAAGCGTGATACATACAAGATGTCTTCTCTCAATTCATGTAAATACTTATTATTATGATTAATTGATGTTATTTATTCTATGCAATAACACGTTCCTGTATAATTTTCTATATACCCAAATACTATAATTCATATATGATCATTACCCAACCTTTCTAACATGATTTTAACAAGTTAAAACACATAATTTACGAAATCAACACATGTAATTTCACTGTTCTTGATGTTCTTGAAGGTTTTGAACATAAAACATAAAATTAACACTACGGATTCGTTATAACACCAAATCCATCCATTCGAAGTTTGTTTTCTTCGTATTTACATACATAATATATACAAGCATAAAAATTTAGGAGATAATATATGATTGACGCATTAAATTTGTGCGTAAGGGCCATATGACCATAATTCTACACTCTGTAATTTTGAAGCAATTATATACTACATATTTTATGAAACTGATAACATGGGATCATACAATATATATAGTAAAACATGCTATCATGACATAAGATCACTTATATATCCACATAGTCAATACAATCTCCAACTATAGAGATTTTACAGAAATTTGAGAGCCATATTCATGAAAATTTTAACAACGTAAATAAAACTGAGTTGAAGAGATTACCCAAAGCGTAGAGTGTAGAGATGAAACCCTTCTCAATTAATTTTTCAATCACACAACTCACAAATTCCCTCAACCTCTCTCTGTGATTTACTTTGCCAGACTTAGAAAATAAAAGAAGGAAGAAGACGTATATAAAAAAAACAAGAACTGACGCGTTGTGGAGGTCAGTTACCCATCATGGGTTAACTGCTCCCAACTCCCATTAGGGCTCCGTTTGGCTAGCCTTAAAAGGCTTATTCCCATTTAATTTTATAAATCTCTTATACTATAGTTTAAATTATGTCACACCCAATTGCACAAAATATCTTATTTTAGTTTCATTTAATAAAATATAATAATTTCTCATTTAATTCATATAGTCACATAATTAAATTTCTTATTAATTATGTCAAATTATTACTTCTCTAATTAATTATTTAATTAATTAAAATAGCATTATGCTTATTAAATATTTCATTTAATTCAATAAGCTCACATAATTACATACTTGAATAATAAAATTCTCCACATTAATTTAATAAATATAATTATAATTAAATTAACCACAATTTCATCAATTAATTATTTAATCTAATAATTAATTCATCGAAAAATATTTATTCAATTCAATAAATATTTAAAATTAAATTACAAAAATCTCGGTTGTCACAAATGGAATCTACTAAATGACATAATTACCCTTCACATTATGTATTTTATCTCATTCTTTTGAGCACAACAAAATTTTTATTTTTAATCATCTTTTTCGAGATGGATAGAGTAAAAAAATTAAATTAAAAAGAATAAAATAGTAATATATCTAAAAGTTGTAAGAATAAAGAGGAGAAAAAAACCGTGACAGAGATTATTGAAGAATAAAATTTAAATTCACTCACTATTTGTCTTTTGTTCTTTTTATTTTTCTCTTACACTAGCTGTTTTTATTACGAGTAAAATTTGATTCACATGACATTCGAATAAAAATAATTTTATTTATTTCATTAATGATGTTTGATTTACACCTTTGTTTTTATAATCTATAGTGTGATTATCTCTTGTTATTATAGAATATACCAAATTAATGCAGCCATGCAGGGACCATGTTTATTTCTATCCAAAAGAAAATATTAATGCATACACACTTCCTTTTCCTCATTTCACATCAAATTATCAAAAACCATTTGAGAAACTTTTATTTCAAACTGTCCTGCATTACTATTTGATGAAAAAGAACTGAAATTTTAAAAAAAATATAAATACATTTTTTAAGGATAATTTTATGTTCTCAAATATAACTTAATATTAGCCAAGACCTTTAGATTGATAGTTTAGGAATGGTTATGTAATGTTAAAAAAATTAGTAAAAAAATAATAATAAATTAAAAATATCATGTAATTTTATAGTTATACTAAAAAGAAAAAGTGTATGTAAACAGAGATCGTAACAAGATCCACAGTCGAAGATATGTATTGTTTTGTAGGACTGGGCAAAATATTCGATTTTTTTTTCTTTTTATTTTTTTTTTTTGGACCCGATCGAATCGAAATGGCGATTCGATCACAAAAAGAATCCGATTCAGTTTCGGTATAAAAAAATCGGTATATACCGTTTTTTTGGTACCAATTTCGATACGGCCTTTTTATGGTTCGTATTACCGAACCGGACCGGTATATACCGATTTTCTATTTTTTTTATTATTAATAAATAATTAATAATAATAATAATAATAAAATAATGATTATAATAATAATAATAATAAAATAATGACTATAATAATAATAAATAATAATAAAAATATTAATAAAAATAATAAATATATTAATTTTCGGTAAAAATAAAGATCGAAGGCAGAACTAATAGGTTAAGATATCTTTGGTCCAATCAGTATCAAAATTTGACCAGTTTCAGTATCGGTTGAATTCGGACAGGTTTTTACCGTTGCCCACCCCTAAATTATTTTGTAGCAAGTCAACTACACAACATCTTACGTGTCTATATCTCTTATCAAGTAAGAAGAGAGGGTAAAAATTCACATGATAAGATGCAAACATTACGTACAAGGATATTGTAACGGATGTATCGAGTGTCTTTCTCCAAAAAGACAAAAGTTCAGAAAAGAATAGCATTCCAGATCCAAGCCTAGCTCAAGTAAATGGTGCATCAGAAAACATGCAAAATATAATCAAGAAAATAACCTATAAGATCATAAGTAATGTTTGATATTTTATACTAAATTTATTGACAGGTACACTCATATTCTCATCATCTGGTAAGTTTCAAGTTCTGGTGTTCTGTTATTAACAGTCTAATCTATGTTGTGAAAGCCAGGGAAAAAAAAGGAAGTAATGAAACCGAAGATAATCATTTGGATTTCCTTTACAATTCCCCACCAGCGGTTGCCGTTTGGAGCATTACCCGCCCCAGGTTCCTGCTCATTTCCAACTGCCTGATGTCCATCATTAGCAGCCTGATTCTCATTCTCATTCTCAACTCCAGGTTCAGGTTGTCCACCTGTCACAAAAAGAAGTATGCAAATAATAACCACAATCAGAAAACTTACCTTCATCTCTACTAAAATTTGTACAACTCGATTTGGTGAAACATTGCAAGGCTGTGATGGTTTTGCAAGGATAGCATGTACAAGACTTCCTCTAGTGCCACTAATGCAGTTAAGGTTCAGTATCGACTGAACGTGACACAGAATTTGAGACCAAAAGCCACCAAGATCAACTGCAGTGTTTTATCATTTAGTTGAAATGCTAGCATAATGGCTGGAAAAATACAAGTAACATGCTCATTTATGTTCAGCCTGTTATTATAAGAGAGTAGCTAGAGCATAGCCTTGGATGTACGATGATAGCTACATTGTAGTCCATTATAAATTACGACTAACCATAGCCTTTGATGCATTATAAGATAAATTTTGTGCAACATATTCGCTGCATATTGAAGGCAAACTTATGCAAACATAATAAGATTATGAGGAAATAAACCAGAAAAGCAACAATCAAATAATCAACTGCATAAAGCAAACTCAAAACACTGAAAAAGTCTCTCTTTAGTTTTCTACATTTCTTAAATAAAGCACTGGACTAGGAAAAAGACAATATAGCAAAAGAGGAGAACCAGCCAAATCCTTAACAACTACAAAATTAAATAAATTTAAATTTACAGTTCCCCGCACAGGAGAGAAGATCCTGGATCAGATCATGATTTTAAACCTACAGCATTTTCCTTCCCAAGACCTAAGTTGACTATACCAATGTGACAAATTACAGAGAATAAATTGAGTAATGCTGGTCCCAAATTGCTCAGTTGTAATGTATATTACTACATTAGTTTTTTTAGATAAAAAGATTATTACATTGATTGACAATATTATAGACTTGTAGTAGACCAGCATGAAATAGATGTGAATTTTTAATGTTACATCAAATTTGGATTCCATTTCAGACCCCTATCGTTACTCAAAAAAATAAAAATAAAAGTTCAAAGCTAAGTTGTCCCAATGGGGCAAAAAGAAATGTAAATGGTAACCTCACCTAGCATATTTTTTCAGTTCAGCAACACATGCCAAGTCAGATAACCTATCGGGGTCTAACATTTGATCCAATCCCATTAGGAGGGGCCCCAATTTGGAGCGAGTTAATTCAAGAAATAAAATTATTAAGTCTAGGTTTGAAATATAAAAGAACAATGGATCTCTAACATGTTCTTGCTTCCTCGCCTTTATAGAACAAGTACAGGACTTGACGCTATTGCTTCTCTCTCTCTCTCTCTTAAATTATTGTTTTTTTTTAAATTTCAAACACAAAAATGTATGAAAAGGCTGCACTAGATAGCAAATTACTTTCTTGCTACTCTCTAAGAAACTAAATATTTCAATGAGGACAGACATTCAGGATTCATTATGATGCTAATGAGCACGAGGAATAACACTTCCCATGTATGATGTTCTTGATGAAGGCATTTAACATTCTGTCTAGTAATGCTTATAAGCAATTCAGTTTGTTGATATAGCAGGTGCACAAATACCTGCCAAAGCAGCATTCTCAATCCCTTGTCTTGCAGCAGCAGGGATATTATTCGCCCCATCAGCTGGCCTTGGTGGTTGGGGAGGTGCAACTGCCCTCTGCATACCTCGTGACATCCATTGTATCAATGGCGCAAGAGCTCCAGTTTGATACCTGCAAATAACCAACGACAAATAATTGAAAGTATCGAGATTATCACTTCCTTAAATATAAGAATTGAGGAAAATTAAGACGGAATAATTTCAGACTGAGGAGGGAAGGAAAAAGGTAGGGTTAACCACTTACAAGTAAATAAGTGAAGCAGAAAACACGAGAAGAAAAAGCTTTTGTCTTGATCCATCTTGATAGAACAAAAAGATTACTGCTGCCAGCTTCAGAATAAGAAACAAGTCAATCTCAATTGCAATTCGAAATCTCCTTACAGCAACTACTCTTTGAGGTCCAGGCTGTTGCTGTTGCCGTTCTTGCTGTCTTACTTGACCTTGCTCCTCACCCACTTGTCCAGCCTCAGAGGAATTTGGTACAGTTCTGGAGGCACACATGTAACAGAAAACAAGAAGAGATCTTTGAATGAGTGAATCGGTTACTATAATTGCAATGATATTACAGCACAAGGCATTCTGACAAAAATCAGTAATTTTAAATATGAATATCAAGTCCCATATAATTCATTCCATTCACGAAGACAAGGTCAATGTTTAAATACACCTAGTTATTTCACCCATCCATTCCCAACTGTAACTTGTATCAGCATAATCTTCACAACGTGACATTGTTATAGCCTAAGAGGCTGCAAATGCATTAACTTCTGCATGACAACATAACATCTAAATTTGTCTAATAAATACCTAATCAAGTTGTTCTAGTACACAAATTACATACTCCAAATGCTTGAATGGCTCTTTGATGATATATTATGTACTGTTTTATCATAACTCAATTTTATACAAAATGTTCATATTTGTTGATAATACTCCAATAATACATATATCTATTACTAGTTACTAAGCTTAATATATTTTGTATGTCACCACAGATTCTGTGCAAGTTAAGAAGTTATATAAGATATTACAAGAAAAAGAATTTATTGCACTACAGAACTTTGGCGGCTTAAAACATGCTAAAAATATGAAAGCATTCAATATTAAGATGATTGGATGCACAAATAATAATATAATACTAATTGTTAGATACATAACTCAATGACAAGGTAGAAGCGGCAACAGCTGAAATCATGTTGAGACATAAACATTTGAGATAATTGGCATCTCTCGGCAGAACAGTCCAAGACTTCAAGTACTTGTTATGGAAGAGTATTGATCCTATTCAATGTGCTAAAAGAAGAGGATGGCCATAAAAAGAATGGTGGTGGCTATGAGCAAATATACATGAACACCTAAAGGCTAATGAAAAGTATACTTGAGAACATTACTCTTGAAATAGGTAAAATAAATCATATATATTATCCGATATCCTATAACGGATGCAAAAACTTAATATGTTTCTTTGATAAATAAAGTAACAACTAAACTTATTTATTTTTATATATGACAGGTATATCTCCTACACTAGACGTTCAATTTAAGCAACCTGATTTGTATCAACACGGATGAAATTTAAATTCAATTCTGTCGAACAAAGCACATATCACTTTGACCATGAAAAAGAAACCTGATTTGTAGTCTCTAGAAGACTGTTTTTTGCTGTGTATGCCTTAAATCCTTGAACCCAGTTGTGCTCCATGATTAAATCCAATTAACCTTTGCAGTTGTAGGAGAGAAATTAAAGAGTTTTTTGATCTCCTGCCTTCTGCGTACTCCACATGTACTTGGGAATCACCCCCTGTTGGTGTCCGTTTTTAATATATTATTTGTCAAAATACTATATACTCCTTCCATCCCATAAATATTGGAACTCATTCCTTTTTAGGAAGTCAAGAAATATTGCAACACTTCCTTTTTAAGTAACATTTGTAAAGTTAAATGACTAGTTTACCCATAGTCTTTACCCATAGTCATGTCAACTTTATCATTTTAATATATAGTGGCTCCACTAAATTAACATTTTGTGGTTCACCTTCTTGGAAAAATCTTAGCAATACACTTTACAGTTTACAGGAACCAATTAGGAAACCAAGTGAGACTTGAAAGTCTCTTAAAATTTGTGTAAAAAGTTGTTTTTCAATAATTATGGGACGGATGGAGTATATTGGAGGCCTGTGATGGTGCCAGAGGACTTGGGAGTTTGAGGTTTTAATTTGAGTACATTTGTTAAATTCAGTTGTTCCTTGAGGGTTTGTATATGACGTCATCCTGTTACTCATTTCTGTTGTATTCTTTCGTTTAAATATACTTCCAAGTTCCAACATAAGTTTTTCTTGAGCTCAGCTGTTTTTCTGGTGGTTATTTTTTACTTTTTAATCCTTTTCTGTTGCCTCCTATTTGTGACACAATAAAGCCTTCTTTTGTCCTTTTTATCTAAGGAAATTCTATTATGTAGTAACTATAGGTAATGGCAAAAAACTCAATACGACAAAAAATGAGTTGCGCACATGTGACACTAGCTAATTGAAGATCCAATATATAATGGTGCAAGTGGCTTAAAATCAATGCACCGATATCAGTTACAATAGCCACATACTCTAGTTAAGAATAAACCACAAATATAAAATCAGAATAGGAGATATTAAATGACTAAGTAACTGTTGACACGACACTTTCTAACATCACATGTTGCTGCAAGAATACTTACGTGGGTACATTGTAAGTAAAAGGAGTAAGAGTGGTGGGTGGAATTCCAGACATGGGCCCCATGAGAGGATATGTAGGAACAACATAAATGCCAGCTCCTCCACGGTTCATCTGTTCTTGGTCGTTCTGTAAAGGAGATAACCCGGTAACAAGTGCAGGGTACATGACAGGGAACATCTGAACATCTCCATTTGGTGAAACTGTAAAGCCACGTAATACACGTACCTGAGACAAAAAATTAAATATAATTATTAAGACGCTGACGTGAATGGTGAAATAGTGACATGGATACATATGCATATACAGATGTGAACCTTGGTCCTAGACCTCAAAATAATATGGATTTCTTATTTCTCATTCTTCCAATTTTCTAGTAACTAGGATTTAACCAAGTATTTGTAGTAAATCTTATGACTTAGGTACAAGGAAAAAGAGCTTGAGAAGAATAGAGATGGAAATTACATTCTCAACCCAATATATACGGAAAGGGAGAGAAATAGCAAATGGACTCATAAAGTAGAAAAACACTGCACCACTTTTATATTGGTCAAGCTAGAAAAATGCAGGTTCCCCAGTGCATAACTTCAAAAGAAAATGAAAGAATCATTTATATTGGTTCCCATAAAATGGTGTAATGTCCTATAAAGGTAAAAAGTAGCGTTGTTTCACGCACTGAATACTTGCCAAAAAAACGTGGTCTGCCTGTCAATTTTTAAATGCAGAAGCCAGGTGCAACCGTTGAATTTATAAAGTATGTCAATTCTACGTAGAATTGAAGCACATCCATTTCACTTCCATTCATTAATTTTATATGAGCATCAAAACGAAAATTTCCAGAAGAACTTACCCACAAAGGAAAGTTCTTCACTCGAGGCAAATTAAAATAATTTACATAAATTCTCTGGAAATAAGATATACCTTACCATATGCATGGTCCGGCCAAAGAGGCATTCACAATCACAAACCCATTTTACTAGAAAAACTAGAAGATTTACACTCAAGGCATGCACCTTAGTATCTAAGACAAAGAACAACTAGAAGTTTAAAGTGTGGAATCCTTCATGAGATCTTACCCACCAACTAGTTCATACTTGCTAACACTTAATTTGGTTTAATTTAACAGTCCTGTACATAATGATTCTTGAATTTCATACAGTACTTTCTACAAAATCTAAGAATTTATGTTTGCAAACAAATCCATAGCCTTCAATCGAAATTGAATCTGACTTTAGCTAATAAAATATTTCAATTCTGATTCAAAACCATAAAATTCAATGCTCCCCTAAATTTGGAAACATAATATTGATTCCTCCAAAACAGTAGTATAAGAAAAGAACCTAAGACATCATAATTCTAGACATCATCATACTTAAAAGATCATATATAGATATTTCCCCTTAGCAAAAATTTATCCAAACTATTCAACTATACTATGTATAGTTTGATCGCACAGATATATGTATAAAAATATATATCATTTAGAAAATTGAGTCGCAATTTAGCACATTAAAACCTTATATCACATGAATAGCTAAACACCATAGATTTACATGAAGCTCTGATGTTTGAGGGGTTACACCTGGGGTTCAGTTGGACGCTGATCAGCTGCCACCGCTTCGGCCATTTCTCTACTCTCTTTCACTGTCTCTTTCTCTCTCCTATCCCTGTGCTGATGTGACGGGTCTTGTATTCTCCCTTGCTAATATATTGAATGGCGAAATTATATCTCTGCCTTTTACTTTACACCGTTTTCGAAATGAGTCCTCAAACAATTTCTTTTTCTTTTTACATTTTCATATCGGAAACATATATATAATAGGTCTCCTCTTAAATAACACTTTATTTTAAACCTACGTAGATTTGGAAATTTTTTAGAAAAATAAATTAGGTCGTATGAGATATTTTTATAAATAAAACAGCGTAAATAAAAAAGCTTATTTAAGAGAATGATGCTATTTAAGATTAATATTTTAGATCCGTTATATATATATATATATATATATATTTATATATATATATATATAAAAATTTGTATGTTTTTCTATACACTTTATTTCTCTTTAATACCCTAGTTTGGAGTTTTATTTGAGGGAAAAAAAGAGAGTAAAGGGTGTTAGTTTTTTAATAGAAGAAAAAAGAGAGAGAAAATAAAATGAAATTGTCTTCAAATTTATGATGATATAGAGAAGGAAAAAAGGGAATAGTACATGATTTTAAATGAAATATGTGAATACATAGGTAATTTGACATTTTATTATTTTCTCACTCTGATAATGTATTTTAAATGTTATATCATATTATATACTACATCTTTTACATCTATTCAATATTAACTTTTGAAAAGTAAATTTTAAATATTTTTAAATTTAAAATTAAGATTAATTTATTTAATTTATGTCAAGACACAATTATAAATATCATAAACTACCTAAAAAATACTATTATTTATAAGATTTATTGTTTTAAAAACTTAAATGAATTATGTCAATTTTAAATTTAAAATATCTATTTTTAAAAAGTCAATAATAATTTTATAATTCAAAATGAAATATATTAATTTATTCTCTCCTTTTCGAGATGCTCGTGATTTTAGATTGTAATTGAGAGTTTCTTAATGTTGATTTTGGAATAATACACATCTTTCACAAATTTAAAGTATATATATATACACGTCTGGATCTTAAACTCACCTCTTATCCAACTCACTTCCTTTTAGCGACGGACCCGTGACGGTTGATCATCAACAATCATCTATACTTTTAGCGACGAGACAACATATAGCGTCGCTAAAAGTATAAACAAAGATTAATATAATGAAACTCAAATCGTCAATCCGTCTGCCAAAAAGTAAGCTTCGAAGTGAGTTGGATAAAGGTGAATTTAAGATCCGGACTATATATATATATATATATATATATATATATATATATATAGGTTGAATTTAAGATGGGATATATATATATATATATATATATATATATATATATATATATATATAGGGAAATGATCCATAGAATCGTTAGCTATTAGAGATTTATTTCAACTAATTTCATCTAGCCATCCAAAATTAGAGTTAATGGCTGAGATGAGGGCCCAACTGCTAGAGGGAGTAGCGGCCATCAATAAATATTAAAATCCTCTATGTTGGCCGCTACTCCCTCTAGCGGCCAGCAGAGAGGATTTTAAAATTTGTGGGCATTAAGGAAATTTGGCTCAGCCGCTAGTGGGAGTAGCGACCAAGCGTTTCCCAGATCTAAACTAAGTCTTGTATACTGTTTGCGTTTGCAGTTTGTTGCTACATAGAGACGGCTCTGCACAGAGAGACAGAGAAGGGTTTGCTGCTAGCTTCGAATTTGGCCCATCAATCTCAAATTCAACCGGTAAAGTAAGTGTCTTTCAACCTAATATGCTTCTGTAAATATCTTTAGAAATAAAATAGACATTGAATGATAGTATTTTGCTAAATATCTTAAAAGTTTGGTGGTAGGTATGCATCTATGTATACAAATTATGTGTATAAATTGGGTAATTTCTATATATAAAATATTAGTATGTATATTTTTGAGTATTATATATGCATAAATTGTGTTAAATTTTTTATTGTTGTTGTTGGTTATTTCTCGCAAAAATGACATTTTGTTATAAAATGTAAATACACTTGCATATATGAAATATTATCATTATTGTTTTGTATTATTTTTGGTCAATTATTTATTTAGACATTGAATGAAAGTTTTATTGTTATTGATATTTGTAGGTAAATATGAAAAATTGGCTGCCTGGACCCACTGATCGCAGTGTCCTTTATGCTCAAGAAAATTATGTATCGGAGGATGTGTGAAATGGGATTGAAAGGGGTACACTGATGTCAAGCCAATCTACTTCAATTATATATGATAAATGGGAACTTACCAGCCTACAAAAAAAATTATTAGAGGCGTGGGGGTTTATTTATCTGGCAGTAGTAACCAGAACAAATGTTAGTCTTATATTTGCTTTGATTGAGAGATAGCGGCCAGAGACAAATACATTTCATATGAAATGTGGTGAAATAACAATAAGATTGGAGGATGTCCATTTTATTTTTTGTTTGCCAGTATTGGGTAAGCCCTTAACTTGTCCTTCATTTGATGCTCCATTAAGTTATTTTAGGGAAATCATTGGGGATGAATGGGCTGGGGAATGAAATAATGACAAAAAAAGACGTGGTATTTCCTTAGTTTGGTTACATAAAAAATTTTCTAAGTGTCCAGACAATGCAAGTAGAGATGTGGTTGGTATGTATACAAAGGCATATGTCCTTTGGCTACGCGAGGGGGTTATTTCATAAGGTCAAAAAATATTGTACACCCTAGGTACATGTATTTTATTTATGATTCAAATAAGACTGCCACATATGCATGGGATGCCGCATGTTTGTCATATTTATATCGGGGTCTATACACAACATTTATGAAGGAGAGTAATTATGTCAATGGTTGTGTGACCTTGTTACAAACTTGGGCATACGAGCGTTTTCTGGTTGGAAGGCCTAACCCTAGGCCAAATTCTTTATTTTGGGTCCCTAGAGCAACAACATGGGCGTACTCCGCCAAACATCAATATGGTGATAGGCGAAACGATCCCCGTCACCATCTATCTTTCTACCGGGGCGAATTTGATAGGCAACTTCAGTGGGAGGTAGTATGACAGCCATACCAGCGATGGGATGATGATTGGAGGTACTATAACTATGAGGCTAGATTGGCAGGATCCGGTCGGGTTCCATTGATTCATTTGGATATTGTCGACTATCAAATGCCCGACCGGGTAATGAGGCAATATGGGTATATCCAAGGCATTCCGTCCTCAGCTGAGAGAAATGATGCTTTGAGACAACCCATAAAACAGTCATTTGAGCCACTAGATTACATACAAATGAGAAGAAAATACATTGATGAGTGGGAGCTATATATGGATTGTTTCGAGGGAGAAGTTCAGGAGGTTGCGAAGACTATCCCTATGGATACATACTTCAAGTGGCACAAAAAAATTACCCGACGACACTTGCACCGCCCTCGACGCGAAGGAGATTCCAACACTACCTACGAGCCTCGTTCTGTATATAATCAACATCGTATGATTAACATGGTAAGCAAGTTAAAGTTTTACAAATTATTCAATTAATATAATATATTGCTTATTTATTTGATGTAATCTATTTTATTCTTCGATACTAATTTATTTTGTTTGTTTTCTTATTTTATGTTATTTTTTGCATAGATTGAGGGCACAAAATCTCTCCTCGAAAAAATTTTCAAGTTCAAGCAAGACTTTCCTCCCGAATATAATCACATGAAAGAGGGTTGGGATCAACTAAATGAGTTGTATAATGCGGATGTCAGGGGTGGGGGGAGGAGTATACGTGGGGTAAAAAGACAGAGAGGCCCACCCCTGCGCTTGAGGTCGATGTTTACATTCCTACCACCCAGGCTACTTGTGATATGTCCCAGCTTACTCAGCTTACGTACGAGGGTGGTTCTTCTTTTATTGGCGATGATGTTCCAGTAGAAGCATATGGACCTAAAGGGTCTATAACAAAAAGACTTCGTGGGCCAAAGATTGGAATGATCAACGAAAACTTCTTCTCCCCAACTCCCCCCAATCATCTTCAATTTCCCATTTCGCACCCTCAACTTTGGTACACGTTGACTCACCAAGATATGAATTCTTTGCAACCCGAAATTTGGATATACGAGCATGTGATGGACACATATATGTGCCTTCTGCGGGATCGAGAAGCCAAATATCAGAGCGAGGGAATAGAGAGATGGGCAAAATTTGCCTTCATGCCCTCCTTTTTCATGCACTTGGAGAAATGTGCCTTGTCAACTGGGGAGCAATTTCGTGGAGATCTTTTCTGCCAGTCATATGCGACACCTCAAGTGGGACCGCCAATACATCAGTGCGACTTTATCTTCATGCCTATATGTATCCCAAGTGTGATCATTTCATCTTTGTTAACCTTTTCGGTCTCAACATGGAAGGTTTCTATTCTCGACCCGCTATATAATGACAAACCGCACATGAAGTTGTCCAAAATGTACAAAGATTACATCGATGTCGCGGTACGTGATATTTTGTTTTTAATACAGTCAGTTAGTTTCCCCGCAATATATGTACGTACTAATGCCATTATTGTTATTGTGGATACAATTGATATCGTTGATATTGCGAATGGGTAACCCGTTCGTTGATTGGCCTCGTATACCCCCAAAGGTGCAGACAACAAAGGCTCGACCTATGCAGGACAATTATTACGATTGCGGCATATTTGTTTGCAAGTATGTTGACTACCTCGTGCGGGGCAATATTGACCTTGGCAAAGAAAAAGGTCAATGGATGATGTATTAGTCTTTAGGTATAGAATAACTTATGAATTGTTCAAATGTAAGGCTAGAGAAATACCGAAAGACCAAATTATTTAGAGGTTAATCTTGAACATGTAATATTTTATATGGATTGGATGAAAGATATTTTAACTAATGGTAGTATTTCATTGGGTGATTTCGGTAAATGGAACAAATGACATATTATACCTATTTGTCCTATACGTAGTGTCAAATGTAACCACGTCTCCGAAACGTTGATACATAAATCTTGATCGGTCATCTACCCACAAGATACAAGCTATGCGATTGTCTTCACCTGATTTGACACGAAAGAAAAATTTACTCGCACTGCTAGAATCAAATTTTTTCATATAATTAACTACTGCTTGTGCATCATTTTCATCCTCCGAGTCACGCCTTAAATCCCTAACTACATTACGAACATCTTTGTCACTAAAACCTACATTTTGCATTCCTCCACCCATTGTGCTCAAAACATTCATCATCCTACTTGGTCCAATACCTGCCTGATTTAATGTGTCGATTAATTTTTTCACGGTAGGTGTAATATTTCTATGTGTCTCAATCAAATCTACTTTGGTAGGTGTCACTAACTGATGATTGTGAACCAACTCAATAACCGAAATACGTCAGTTATCTTCTTTCTTACTGCGGACAACATACATTCTAGCTTTGCATAGTGTTCGACCAATTGTGTCTCGTTGTCTTATTTTCTTATCGTTATCACATTCATCATCTAATGAATTCTTTACAACAGTTGGTCTACCAGCTTTTTTACATACATATAACCTTGACGTCAAATCATTACTGTGAGCATGTTTACGACTCGTAGCAATCCTAATCTTAAATCCACTTTTTTGGGCATAAGATCTATAAAAATTTTCAGCTTCTTCTAATTTATAAAATAATTGAGCAATATAAGGAACCATTACCTTTGTACTACTACTTTCACCATCATTAACATACTCCGATTCATTTCTACATTCTAAACTAGCAAAAGATTCAAAAGAGCTAGATAAAAATATATTTGTAGCAGCCATGAAATCCATTGATGAAGACTTACCACAAATTTATTGCACAAACAAGTGATTTCAGAACTAGCAGATTCTTTCTGAAGCTATATTTCTGCAGATGTTAAGCATTTGGATGGGAATGGAGTAAAATGTTAGATCTATGGTGGAAGATAAAGTTAATTTGGCCGCTATTCCCATTAGCGGCTGGGCCAAATTCCCTTAATGCCCACAATTTTTAAAATCCTCTCTGCTGGCCGTTAGAGGGAATAGTGGCCAGTCAAAACGACGACGTTTTGACTGGCCGCTACTCTTCAAGCGACCAATGTAAAGGATTTTAATATTTAATATTTGGCCATTACTCTCTAATGGTGGTGAGCCCTTATCTCAACCATTAACTCTAATTTTGGACGGTTGGATGAGCGTTAGTTGAAACAGTCCTAATAGCTAACGTATTCTATGGATCATTTTCCTTATATATATATATATATATATATATATATATATATATATATATATATATATACAATGGATCTTGTCCGGACTCACGGAGACAGTCCAAAATCGGACCACGATTTTTTTTTTTTTTTGTAGAACAACTAAAATAAATTAAATAAAATTATGGAACTGAAATTTTTCCATAATATAATGTTTTGGGCGTGATTTAGATACCTATACCAAAAAATGTATGTACAGTCTGCACAGACTATACATATATGTTTTGATATATGTATCCAAATCACGCCAAAAATACTGTATTATGTAAAAATTCAAGTTCCATAATTTTTTTTTTGTTGTATAAAAAAAAAAAAAAAAAAAAGGTCCGGGACGCTACTAAAATCTTGAGGCGTTGGGGCCTAACAGGACTCTCTCTCTCTCTCTCTCTCTCTATATATATATATATATATATATATATATATATATATATATATATCTGATGGGATCTTAAGCTCACCTCTCTTATCTAGCTCACCTTGCTCACCCCTTTAATGACGTGATGGGACGACGATTCGATCTGTCATATATATATAAACCGCTATCTAAACTTTTTAGAGACGGATGACATATATATATGACAGTGAATAAATCGCTAAAAAGGTGAGCTAGATAATGGGTGAGCTTAAGATTCGGACCATGTGTGTGTATATATATATATGTGTGTGTGTGTGTGTGTGTGTGTGTGAATTCATCCGTGACAACCGGTTGCCTTAAGTACTGTTCATCAACCGAGTTAATAACCGTTGATCTGTACAATGGAAGGCTGTGATTAATTTAAAAAAAGCACTACCGCTACAGGCTGTAGCGACAATCATTTAATTCCAAAAATTGTGTTAAATTACCAAGCTGCCTCTGCCAATATTTCACCCTTTGCCGCATGAGCTTTGTGGCGGCAGGCTTCACCAATTCAGAACATTTGAATCATTTATTAACTATCAAATCAAATCAACTTTTTGCTTAGAAGATTTATATTATTATTATTATTATTATTATTATTATTATTAAATAACGCACGCACCTACATGCACATGTAAAATGCTTAAAGCTGTTATTATTATTATATTTAGCATTATTATTATTTCATGTTTAAACATATTATTATTTTAAACATAATAATAATAATATAATATTATCTACATATAATAATAATAATATTATCTACATATTATTATTTTAAACATAATAATAATAATATTATCTACATATAATATTAATAATATTATCTATTATATAATAATAATATAATATTATCTACATATAATAATAATAATATTATCTACATATTATTATGTTTATAATAATATGTTTAAAATAATAACATGTTTAAAGAACAGGTCTAATATGTTTAAAGAACAGGTCTGAATTGGTGAAGCGAATTATCGGCAGAGGCAGCTTGATAATTTAACACGATTTTTGGAATTAAATGACTGCCACTATAACCTGTTATATATATATATATATATATATATGACGGGAAACTGATTGGATTGGATAGAATTAGTTTAGTTTAACCTATAAAAACCTTTAGTTCACCACTCAAAAAATGTAATGCCCGTAAATTAACATAAACCCTTGTATTTTTATCCTTTCAAAATTCATATTATACATTTAATTCTATACAGGGTTTTAGAGCAAAATTAACTACAAATGATGCATTCACTGTCATACACATGAACTACTTAGAGGAGCACTATTTTCACATATGTATTTGATATTTTCACATGATTCTTTCTCACTTTCATGTTTGAGACCCATTGTATGCTTCTGAGAGAATCATGCGAAAATATCAAAGACTCTGTGATTCATAAGATCAATGGTGTTTTTTTTTGTTTTTTTTTTTTTTTTTTTTTTTGGGGGGGGTTACTCCACGTCAACAACAGCATTACCAATTTCATGATGAACTTACCTAACCTCTTGGATGAACAACAGAACTTTTCCCAGGAGAGAGCAAATGGTTCAAGCATATTTACTTTGATTTGAAAATGTAACATGTTGAAATAAAGATGATGCTCTATTACTCAAACAGCTTTATATTAATGAACCAAATGTAAAAACCAGTACATAGTTATACGATAGCAAACAGTAGTATTATATTCAAAGAAGGGTATTCTTATTCAGCAATAATCTGTATTCATTATTGGATGAAACTTAAACTGGATATTGCAAAAACAGAATAGAAACAAAAAGTCAACTTAAAACTACAAAATAGTAAGGTAACAACTTCTAATTGAAAGCAGACTGTAACTGTTTCACCATAATTCCTGACCTTTACACTCCCTTTCACCATCACCTCCGTGCATAATCCTGCAAGAGGAAACTTCTAATTGAAAGCAAACTGTAATTGTTTCACCAAAATTCCTGACCTGCACACTCCCTTTCACCGTCACCTCTGTGCAAAATCCTTCAAACTTTGACTGCAAAAGGAAACTGCTGGTGGCAATTATCATCATCCGTCAACAATGAATTGATCATCTTGATTATCTACCTCAACTCTAGTGTCACCATGAACAATGCCATTCACCTGGTGCAAGTTCTGCATCATTTGGGAGAGATAATGATTGCTAGCTCCAGTATGGTCTGGAATCCCAGCTGGATGAGCAGTCCACTGCGAAAGAAGCCCAATCAACTGGCCAGTAAGGTTCTGTTGTTCATGAAGGATCCGAGTCTGAATCTGGCTCATTTCTGATCGGTGCTGACTCAATGTTTCATCAATTCTCTTCTTCCACTCAGATCTCCTCCTGTTAATCCTCTCCTCCAACTCATTCTCAAAAATCATCTGTTCCTCTCTTCTTCTTCTTCCTCTTTCTTCGCTCTCCTTCTCCATAGATTCCAATTCCTGAATTCTCTGCCTCCTCAACTTCTCTATAGATTTGTCCCTCTCTTTCTCTCTCTTTCCTTCTGTTCCCATAGCCTCTCCCGTTGCTGGTCATTTTCTGCTACTAGATGTTCTCTTTTCTGTCTGTCCCGTTCTCGCTCCACCTCACGCTGCTCAAATCGAGTTTCCATTTCTCTCAACTGGCCTAACTGGTTTGCAAGAAATCCCCATGCCCTTTTCTCCAATCCTTTCAACATCTTCCTCTTTTTCCTCGTATCCGACCCCATTGGCTCAAGGTCTTCATAAACAAATCCATTATCACCATCTTCCTTCATATGACTATCATTACCACCATTAAAATTCTCCTCCTCTTCTTCCCCATCATACTCAAACTCCAAACCCATAACCCCATTCCCATGAATCCCGCCTGCAAAATCACCATCCTCCCCCTGACCCAGATGCTCAAATTGCACAACCTCCATCCCATGACTGCTTCCATCAAACCCTCCACCATTATCATTATTACCCACCACCAAAGAATCATTACCACTAAAAACTGACACATCCCCAAACACCTCCTTATACCTAAGGAAATTCGACCAGTGCGTTAACCCCTCAACCCAATCAAACTCCTCCCCACCCGAATCACCAACGGATTCCGACTTCTTAATCTTTTGCTTCACCAGTGAGTACTGGTGCCTCATGTTCTGCACTTTGGTGGAAACATCCTTCCAAGTCCATTGCCAAGGGTACGAAACCGGGTCTCGGATATGGTGCACAGAATTCACATATAAAGCAATAGGTTTATACTTTTTCTCCCTGGTTTTCATTTTAGCTAAAGTTCCATCACACACCATCTCTCCATATTTGTCTATTAGGGTTCTCTCCTCTGCCTCACTCCATTTTTTCCTTCTCGAAGGAGGCATCATTAAGTACTAGCACTAAAAACTTCTAAAATTCATTCAACGGCAAAGAATCATATGTATGTAACTTAATTGATTGTAATCAAATAAACCAAAACCAGAATTTCCTACACATACATACAAAAACAGATAAATCGAAATTTACTATTTACTGAATACTGACCTTGAAAAGGAGAAATTTGTGAAGAAACCTTGATGAGTAACTATATATGAGAATTATAAGAACTGGGTAAGTACCAATTTGGAGTCTTGGGATTGTTTAGAGCTACATTTTCTCGAGAAATTGAGAGAGAAAAATTGGGGATTTGTCCAGACGGAGTGGATTCTAGTGGGGACTTCTGAGGTATTTGAAAATTTGATGTGAGGGTAAAGATGGAACATTGAATCTATGTCCTTAAAAAGGTTGTTGAAAGTTTGTCTAGGATTTCGCAGAAAATTTAGGTAGTATAAGGAGTGATTAAGGACGGTAATCTTGTAGGGTGTTCAATCGGTATAAGGACGGTAATCTTGGGTAGGGGTATTCAATCGGTAACTACCTGGCCAAATCATATCGGTACCGAATTGAACCGGTATGACGGTACTGAAATTAGTTAAATTCTGATACCGATATCGATATCGATTGGACCAGTGTATCAAATTAATTTATCGGTTCGGTACCGATTTTTACCGAATAAATATTAAAAATTAATATAATTTTTTTATATTATTATTATTATTATTTATTATTATAATCATTATTATTATTATTATTATTTTATTAATATTAATATTATTTTTATTTTTATTATTATTATTATTATTATTATTAATAAAAAAGAAATTAAAAACCTAGGTATATATCTGATAATACGGTTGAGAATATCTAGAACCATAAAATTCTAAGTACAAAATCGATGCTGCAAAAAATTAGTATATATCTGGATTTTTTGTAATAGAAATCGAACTGATTATTTTTGTATCGAACCAAATGGGTTACATGCGAGTCAAGAAAAAATCAAAAAACCGAAAAAAAAATCAAATGAATTGAACACCCCTAGTCTTAGGTAGGGGTGTAAATGGATATGTACAAATTTGGATATAGTAGTATTCATTTATTTGCGAATGGATATCTTTAAACTGAATACAGATAATATCTATTTTTTTTCGAATACAAATAATATCCGTTTTTTTTCGAATACGCATCGATGCGGACAAATACGAATTTTTCGTTTACCATTTACAACCCTAACTATAACTTGAATAAAAAAATAATGAGTTTTAAAATATAGTTTATTAATAAATGAATGTTAATTTATTTATTTTTAATAAATATTTAAATACAATAATCAATTTTTTAAATTATAATTCAAATAAGTTTTATCATTTTTTTATATGTGTGGAGTAATAATGTAGTGTATATGAATATTTATAATTTATAATTAGATTCAAAAGTTTACATTGAATATTTAATTATTTTTTTGAAATATTTGATTAAAACTTTAATAATATGTTTATGGGAAATTTTATTTATAATTTATCCTCATTATATAGATTACAATTTACATAGTTATAAAAGTTTATTTTATTTCATTATATTTATGGAGCTGCTAGTTATATTGTATATGTGACAACCTGTGGACGCCCAAAATAGGTATACATCACCCATTCGAGGTGAAATCGTCAATACATGTATGTAAACAACAACAACTTTATTATTACAATAGTAAAAAGCTGTGAGTTTAAATACAAATATTATCTTCAGACAATATCTATACTCAAATAAATTCTCATCACATTTATTGATACATTATTTTACAAAATGGTGAGGACTACTAAACAATCCTTTCTAAAACCTTCATTCCATACCCCAGACTGTACTCATTATATTCTCGCCTCCCGAGAAAAAAAAAATGGAACAAAAGGAAAAGGGTGAGCTCAACTAGCTCAAGAAAGAATATTATGACTAAGATAATATACAACAAATTACCGTTAGTCTTCAAATGGGAAAAATCTAATAGAATACAATAGACAACAAATTTTAAATCAATATTCGCAATGAAATAATAATTCATTAGAAGAGTTAAGTAGAGAATGCAAACTACTATCTTCTATGTATGAATTTAAAAGTTCATCGCTCTATCTTTTATCCCTGTAACATCAATCAATATATATCTGGAATCACATATTCATCTTTGCACTACAGGCCAAAGATATTCATCGATTAGTCATGTTCATCTAAACACTGTTAATCTTTGCACTCTGGTGCCAAAGATATTCTTGATCATTCATCTTTTGCACTCAAGCCAAAGATATTCAATAATATCATCATTTAAGACCGAGGATGATGAAAAATATTTTTTAAAAAACGAATCCAAAGTGAAACAAAATGTGAGGATTAAGGATTAAGGATTTAGTACTTTTGTTTTATCCATGTTCAAAAATACCTCAAAATAATCATAGTGGTGTAAAATTCAAGAATGATCAAAACATGGATACAATCAAAGCTAGTATCCGAATAGATATTTTGGACGAAAAGAAGAAATTTTATTTTTCGATGAATAGTGTCAGATATCGTGAATAGTGCCGATATCGTGAATAAGTAACTCAAGACACCAAAAGATAGAAATTCACAAAAAACATCTTCACGCTTCATGAATAGTACTCGTGAATAGTAACTCGTGAATAGTAACTCATGAATAGTAACTCATGAATAAGAACTCATGAATAGTAACCACGACATGAAAAAGTTCTAAATTTGATAAAAATTTCAACCAATATTTCAAAGATAATGATATGAAGAAATAATATCATTCGAGAAGAAAATAACATCCCTTACCTCGAAAGATTAGTACTTTCATTTGGAATAGGGGTATAGTCTTTGAAGGAACTTGCAAATCAACAATACTCAAAGTATACTCAAAATACTCACAAGAATACGTTCGATAATATAGAGAGAGAAAACTTGGATTTTGGTGTGATTTTCAATTCTAACCCAAGACCCTATTTATAGGAAAACGCTTAGAAACACCAAAGTAGAAAATTTATTAAAATATTAATATATATATAAAATCTTCACGCACACCTTTGAATCTGAATTTCAGCAATTGAACACATGCCTCACACATGCAAAAAACGTTTTTGTAAAAAAAAATATTTAAAACTTCAAAATTAATTATTTTAGAGCTTCGTAACTTCAATAATTCATAATAAATAGCCCTTTTATCAGAAAATTCGAATCTCATGAGTTTTTATAGGAAATTCAATTCTCTACAACTTTGCAGAAGAAAGTTTTCCAAATTCCAAATGGAAATTGACCGAAATCCACAAACGGTCGATTTTACAATTTATAATCAAATTTCGATCAATAAATGGGGTCCCACCGACATGTTTAACATGTTTTAAACATTTATTGCAATAAAAATACTCTTCCTCCTCGTATACTCATATATCCCACATTCGTTGTAAAAATATCACCATTATTATATTATTAAAATATAATAATATATTTAAATGAATTATTTTATCGAGAAAGAGATAAAATTTCAATTTTCAACAATTGTCACATTAAAATTTTCTCCATCTATATCCACATAAAATCAATATTTTCCTCATCATATGAATCAATAATTAATTATTCATAAATAATATTACGTAATCACAATATCGACAACCAGTGCGTTCCTCAGGAAAGAGGGGCTTTCCAATAAGAATTTCTTCTTCTTCATGCGCGCAATTAGGTGACCAAACCTCTCCTTGCAGATGTAACTTTCTAGACATTGCCAATAATGTTATCTAATAATATTATTCAGATAATATGAATTATTGCTTCGATAATGAAAAATACCGTGTAATGACAATTATTGAAACAACAAGCAATATAAAATATCAATGACAATTATTAACTCAATGAAATATCGAATAAGATAATTATCAGAACCATTATTGAGTAGTGCCTTCAATAATTGGTGCAATACTGGTGTCTTCTTGTGCAACAACGCCAGACATCGTGTTTTAACCAAGGGTATTCCAATAGTGTTAATTGGAATAACTACGCCATTATTTTTAAACAACTTATATTTGTCGTTTTCTTCATCCAATCGCTTTTACGTTATGGGGCCCACACATGGTCGCTGGCCGTCGCATTTAATATTCCCTAACGAAGACGAATATTCCACGACCAAACGAATATTCCCCAAGAACAATGAATATTTTATAACCACTTGTTTATTTTGAAATATTTACGTATTTAACCCTAACTATCCACATTAATCAAATCAACCCTTACTATTTCAAAATAATAAATAGAAAATTAAATTTCATTAATAATAAGTTGGGGTCTTACAACCTCCCTCCTTATGAAATTTCGTCCTCGAAATCGACGACGTATACACAGTGTTTCAAAAGGTGAGGATACCTCGCTTTCATTTCCGTTTCAAATTCCGTGTTATTTCTCTATAGCATGATTCCTCCACAAAACTTTAACTTGTGGTATGACCTTTCAAGGCGTAGGGACATGCTCCTTCCAATCCAAAATCTTGACAGTACCTCCTCATACGTTAAGTCTTGGCTATCTCGTCCGGTTCTAACTCTATAACGTGGTTGGGTCTTTCACATATTCTGAAGTACAGATATGTGAAACACATTATGAACACGAGACATACTCTTGGAGGTAACGCAAGTCTATAGGCTACATTTCCTACTCGGGTCCGAATTTGAAATGGGATAAATAAATCGTGGATTGAGCTTTCCTCTCTTCCCAAATCTTGTAACTCCTTCCATGGAGCAACTCGCAACAATACATGATCCCTACACTAAATTCCACGTCCTTTCGATGAAGATCCGCATAACTCTTTTTGTCGATCTTGTGCCGTTTGCATACGTTGTCGAATCATTTGAATCTTTTCGGTGAGTCATACGCATCTTAACTCGGGTCCCCAACAATGTTGCTTTCACCCACCTCATCCCAACATATTGGAGAACGACATTTTCGTCCATATAATGCTTGAATGGAGCCACACCTATACTTGCACGATAAGCTGTTGTTGTAGGAGAATTCCACCAATGGTAAATACTTATCCCAAGCGCCCTTGAAGTTCAGGACACGTAGTCTTAATAAATCTTCAAGAGTTTGAATAGTCCTCTCGATTGTCTCGTCTGGTTTGGGGATGGTATGTCGAACTAAATCGCAAAATCCGTGCCCATAGCTTTTTGCAAGCTAACCCAAAATCTTGAAGTGAATCTTGGGTCACGATCCGAAACTATGGATACAGGCATGCCATGCAACCTCACAATCTCATTCACGCATATACAAGCAAGAAGTTCAAGGAATAAGTCTTCAGTATCGGCAGAAGAAATGAGCAGACTTGGTTAATCTATCAACAATAACCCAAATAGCATTGATGCCTTGAGAAACCGTAGGAAGACACGTGAATTGAAATCCATGGTAATGTGTTCCCACTTCCATTCCGGAATCTCAAGTGGTTGCAACGGACCCTTAGGTACTAGATGCTCCGCCTTTACACGTTGACAAGTTAAACACATTGAGATAAACTTTGCAATCTCTCTCTTCATATTGTTCCACCAAAATGTATGTAGAAGATCACGATACATTTTAGTACTTCCAGGATGGAATGCAAATGGTGTATTGTGTGCCTCCATCATAATCTTGTACTTCAAATCGAGTCGTTAGGAACACAAAGTCTAGAGTGGACTCAAGTATTCCTTCTTCATCAATTCTCGCTTCCTAATAGCTCCTTCTTGTACTTTCTTTTTTCACGCGATAAGCTCAAGATTGGGTGGCTCGAGCAACCTTAACTTTTCTATTAAAGTTGGCTCTGTACGCGTATACTTGACATCATCGCACTCTTCGTTCCGCATATGATCTTCTACTCAACGCGTCGCCTACCACGTTCGCTTTTCCGGGATGGTATTGAATAGTGGTGGTCGTAGTCTTTCAATAGTTCGAGCCAACGTCATTGCCGCATGTTGAGTTCTTTTGAGTGAAGAAATATTTAAGGCTTTTATGGTGCGAATATATCTCCACTTTCTCCCCATATAGATAGTGCCTCCATATCTTTAGCAAGAAAACGCATCACGCTAACTCTAGATCATGAGTAGGATAATTCCTCTCATACTCTTTAAGTAAGTTGTCGCGAGGCATAAAGCTATGACTTTCCCACGTTGCATGAGAACACATCCTAACCCTTTGCCTCAAGCATCGTCAGATAACAAACCCATCCGAACCGGATGGTATTGTTAGAAACAGTCAAATAAGTCTCCTCTTAAGCTCTTGGAAACTTTTTCTCGCATTCTTCGCTCCAAACGAATTTTGTATCCTTCCAAGTTAGTTGAGTTAATGGAGTAGCGATTCGAGAAAACCCTTCCACGAATCTCCGATAATAACCAGCTAAGCCCAAAAAGCTACGTATTTCGGTCACCGACTTCGGTTGCTCCCAACTTTGTATTGATTCAATCTTCGCCAGGTCCACGGATACTCCATGTTTCGACACCACGTGCCCAAGGAATGCTACTTCTGAAAGTAGTATGCACACAAGCCAATCATGTTTGATGATAAAGCATATACTTTGTAACAATCTTATTCATTTATTAATAAAAAGTATTAATTTATTAAAGGCTTTTAATTATCTACATGATGCTGTTTTATAATATGTGATAAACCCATAGTTTTAAGCTATGCTTTTAGAATAATGATGATGATCATTCTAATGAGATCTAAATTCTTAGAAAGCTTAAAACTAAAATAGTTCCCAATCATTGGATTACTAAATTGGGGATTAGTGAATCCGGATAGATTGGTACATACGTTGCTTGCTTTCATTGGATGAGGATGATTGATCTCATGATCATTTGTGTGGAGACACTAAAAGCAAGTATGTAGGTGCTTATTAGAGAATAAGTTCACCGAACGTGGCTCGCTAAGGAATACCTAATGGAGTTTTATTTGCTGTCAATAGGAATTCTCAGAGTGATAGTAGACAAGTAATCCTTGGACTTGAGATCATCATAGTATCTTGTGTATGATGAGTTATACTTTGACTTATTCCTTAAGACCCTTAGGGGTATATCAAAGGGTATGCTTGGGTATAATAAGTTATACATGGAGATAATGTATGATCGATAAAGAATCTACCACTTCTAATAAAGAAGAGAAATGTCCTATGTGATTCGATAAATGACAACCCAAAGAGTCCTTGGGTTAAAGCGAGAATGAAATTAGAAAGGAGTTTCTAATTTGCATTATTTGAGTCATGCATTTAAGAGTCGAAATACATATAATTAAATAAAATAAGACTTGACATGTAAATTCCATGTCTTATATTTAATTGGGACATTGTATGGTGGAAGGATTGAATTATACGGTAACTATTTACTCAAAGGTTCTTTTATGATTAATGTTGAAATCTATATTATCCGGAAAGTCGTTGATCGCTAGGGGAGGCTTATCCCTATTGTAGAATAAATATTATTTAAATAAATTAATTGTTTAATTTATTTATTTAAATAAGATTAGAATTGTTCTAATTGATTTATTCACAATAGGTTTAATATGGAGAACCTAAAGGGTCACACCATAAAAGGAAGAATAATTATTTAAGAAGTTAATGGCATAATCGTAATAATATGTTAAGTATATTTAATTTAATCTATGGTGATAGAATAAATTAAATAGCTTAATATTTATTATTTAATATTTTAGAAATATTAAATATAAATTAATAAGAGGAGTCTTATTAATATTATTACAATTATTATTATTTTAATTTTCGAAAGAGTTTATGAATTAATTTAATATAAGTACTCTCATTTATTCCTAATTGGATTAGGAAGGAAAATTAGTTAAAGGAGTTTAATTAATTATCCCTAATAAGATTAGGGAGCTTAATTAATTAAAAGAATTTAATAAATTAAATAAAACCCAATTCCTTAATTAAGGTGGGTGGTTGCCCACATCTATATATAAGAGAGTCTTATTATGGGTGGTGAGGGTTGTTGACTTTTTTCAACATACGACATAATTCCAATTGTTGGGAGAGTACACCTTTCTATAGAGATAGAAAAACTAGGGTTTAAAAAAACCCTTCTTCTTGAATTTTCTTCTTCCTTGGTGGATCACCTCAGAGGCCAAACATTTGGGTGGCTAACGTTGATCAAAGGAAGGAACCAAACCCGGTGGATTCAAGATTGAACGCGAAAGGATTTGGAGGTGAACTTGTACGAGGGAAGCTCGATCTTCAAGGGTATGATTTATTCTTTATCTTTTCGTTTAATTAATAATTGTGCATAAAGGTGATCCGGATATATGGTTTGTAAATTTTTAAACTCGATTTTCCACGTTTCGCACTTTTTTATTATGCAATTTGATTCACATACATGAATATACAAACAAACCTAACAGTGGCATCAGAGCCAAACCTTTTTGCGAATTATTAATTGTTTTATTTGATATGTATATTGATATGTGTTTTGAACAATTTAATTGGGCATAATTTTAATGTATAAAAAAAAAAAAAAAAAAAAAAAAAAGAAATATTTTTGAAAGCATGACTCACGGATCAAAAAGAAAAAAAAATATGGTTTTTTAATTAAGTTCGCATGACCCAGTAGTTAACATGTTAACATGTTAGTTTATATATATATATATATATATATATATACATATAGGTTGCCTATAAAAGTTAACAGGAAGCTACACGTGGTCATGGGATTTAAAAGGCTACAGGATCCTGCACTTTAGAAAATTAGAAAAGGAAGCGGATATATATATATATATATATATATATATATATATATATATTATATATATATATATATAATATATATTATTAATATATATATATATATATATATTCTTAATTATTATATAATTAAAATAAAAAGTTTATTTTAATTTTAAAATAAAAGTTTATTTTAATATTAAAATATAAAGTTTTATTTTAATTTTAATAATTTTATAATTAAAATAAAAGGTTTATTTTAATCTTAAAATAAAAGGTTTATTTTAATATTAAAATAAAAATTTATTTTAATTTTAAAATTAAATTTCATGCTAACTAATTAGAGTAGGAATTGGATTCCATGATAACTAATTGGAGTTGAAATGAAATTCTTTATTTTTCCTTAAATAAAGGAGTTTATTTAAATATGAAATAAGATTTCATATTATTCAAAATAAAAGAGTTTATTTGTGAATAGGAAAGATAATCCTAATTTCCTTAAATAAAGGAGTTTATTTAGATATGAAATAAGATTTCATATTATTCAAAATAAAGGAGTTTATTTGTGAATAGGAGAAAGAATATCCGTGTTTCCTTTAATAAAATTTTTTTACATGGAATTGGATTCATAATTAATTAAAATAAAAGAGTTTATTTTAATTAAAGATTTTTTTATATATATAAATATATGGAATTGGATTCCATAATTAATTAAAATAAAGGAGTTTATTTTGATTAAAAATTTGATTAAAATAAAATAGTTTGTTTTATTCAAAATTGGATAAATTAAAATAAAATAGTTTTATTTTGATTTAAATTTGGATTAAAATAAAGGAGTTTATTTTGATTCAAAAAATAGATTTTATACTAACTAAATTTGCCCATTAAATGATATCAATATATATATTAAATGTTTATTATTCATGAGATGAATGTTATTTATTGATGCATATGGTGATGTGTATGATAATAAATGGGATTGATTATGGACTATTGACCAATATGATTGGATTTTATTTTAGTTGGATGCATGAATGTATGGGTTTTATTAAATGGGGTCTGCGTACCTCGTCTTCTCTAATTTTTTCTTAATGTAAATTCTATCTCCCTCCTATGTACTTTCCTCGATCACGATCAAGGTTTCTATTTATTTTAAATAGTTTTGTAATAGGAATATTTAGAATTAATTTTGAAAATTGGAGATCGAGGAGCAAGAGCGACTTGAAGACCCGTTTGTAATGGAGCCCAGGGTTTAAATGTAATTGTTATATTTAAATATTATTTCTCGCACCCTAGGGTTTGACCTTTTGGTTCACTTGATGGCTCTAGTGAACCAAACTAGAATAAAAGTCCATAATCAATCCGGGTAGAATATAGTATTCTATATGAGCATGCTTATATATATATATATATATATATATATTATATTATGCAAACATGCTTCGCATGTTCATTAATACGACGCGTATTTTATATATATACGTAAATGCTGCTTAAACAAGATGAGACAAATTAATAACAAACCCCTCAAATTTTTATATTAAGTCCTAAGCGTTCAAAGATATTTGGAATATCGAACGTCAGCTTTCTAGCATGATAAAATTAATAGAGTATTAAATATTTAATATGAGTTTGTTGTGTCACCACAAGGCAAGTATTAAGTATTTAAGATGTTAATTTATCACATTTGATGCTTATAAAGAAAATTGAACAATATTGTTTTGTTGTGTCACCACAAGGATGATATTTTTCTTTTTTGAATATATGGAGTGCTAGGTTGGACTTAACTTGGATAATTTTGATTCGGATGTGCCACCACTGATCAAAATAATCTAAGAGGCAAAAATCTGAGGAGTTGCATAGTTGATGTAATTGACAAAAGTTGTCTACCTATTTATTTATATATAGTTTGTTGTGTCACCACAAGGCTATATACATTTGAAATGGGATCCTTATTCTCACTAGCAGATCTTTAATTAGATTTTTTAGAACTATATAAGTGAGGTAATATAGTTTGAAGAAAATAGTGGGAGATACCAATTTAAAACAAGACCTAATTTATTTTGGTAATTAATAATAGAATGTATGTTAAAATATTGTTAATTACAAATTCATTTACGTAATTTTACAATGTCTAAAATTACTATCATCATGCGAAGCATATTAGATGCTAAATTAACTTAATCAATTAAAGCGGATTGGTTGAGGAATTTGAGAATAGTTCTCATAGTGAAAAGCTATCTTTATGTCCTTAATACGCCTATCCTCGCAATGGTTAGCAGCATAATGCCTCCCGAGGAAGAGATTGCTACTTTTAGAAAGTGGCAAGATGATGCCTGATTGGCTCGATGCATCATGCTCGCATCCATGAAAGTAACGAGCTTCAAACGCACAGTGCATGAAACTATGGATGCTCTCTACTTCCCATTATATTCCCGTTAGGTTTGTAATATTCATGCTTGCAATCAAATTGCATAAAAAGTCTTAAGCGTGTAAAATCGAGTTTAAAAATTTACAAACCATATACCGGATCACCCTTTATGCACAATTATTAATTAAGCGAAAAAGATGAATAAGAATCATACCCTTGAAGATCGAGCTTCCTCGGTACAAGTTCACCTCCAATCCTTTTCGCGTTCAACTTGAATCACGGGTTTGGTTCCTTCCTTTGATCAACGTTAGCCACCCAAATGTTTGGCCTCTAGAGGTGATCCACCAAGGAAGAAGAAAATTCAAGAAGAAGGGTGGTTGGCTAACCCTAGTTTTCTATTTCTATAGAAAAGGCATACTCCCAACAACTTGGAATTATTACGTACTTTGTTAAAGTCAACAACCCATCCCACCCATAATAAGACTCCTCTTATTTATAGATGTGGGCAACCCACCTTAACAATTAAGGAATTGGTATTTATTTAATTAATTAAATTCTTTTAATTAATTAAGCTCCCTAATCTTATTAGGGATAATTAATTAAACTCTTTTAATTAATTTAACCTCCTAATCTTATTAGGAATAAATGAGAGTACTTATATTAAATTAATTCCTAAACTCTTTTAGAAATTAAAATAATAATAATTGTAATAATATTAATAAGACTCCTCTTATTAATTTATATTTAATATTTCTAAAATATTAAATAATAAATATTAAGCTATTTAATTTATTCTATCACCATAGATTAAATTAAATATACTTAACTTTATATTATTACGATTATGTCATTAACTTCTTAAATAATTATTCTTCCTTTTATGGTGTGACCCTTTAGGTTCTCCATATTAAACCTAGGTTGTGAATAAATCAATTAGAACAATTCTAATCTTATTTAAATAAATAAATTAAATAATTAATTTATTTAAATAATATTTATTCTACAATAGGGATAAGCCTCCCTAGCGATCAACGACTTTCCGAGATAATATAGATTTCAACATTAATCATAAAAAGAACCTTTGAGTAAATAGTTACCGTGACAATTCAATCCTTCCACCATCTGATGTCCCAATTAAATATAAGACATGGAATTCTTTGTCAAGTCTTATTTTATTTAATTATATGTATTTCGATCCTTAAATGCACAACTCAAATAATGCAAATTAGAAACTCCTTTCTAATTTCATTTACGCATAAGCCAAGGACTCTTTGGGTTGTCATTTATCGAATCACATAGGACATTTCTCTTCTTTTATTAGAAGTGGTAGATTCTTTATTGATCATACATTATCTCCATATACAACTTATTATACCCAAGCATACCCTTTGATATACCCTAAGGGTCTTAAGGAATAAGTCAAAGTATAACTCATCATACACAAGATACTATGATGATCTCAAGTCAAGGATTACTTGTCTACTATCACTCTGAGAATTTCTATTGACAGCAAATAAAACTCCATTAGGTATTCCTTAGCGAGCCACGTTCAAAGTGAACTTATTCTCTAATAAGCACCTACATACTTGCTTTAGTGTCTCCACACAAATGATCATGAGATCAATCATCCTCATCCAATGAGAAAACGTTAACGTATGTACCAATCTATCCGGATTCACTAATCCCCAATTTAGTAATCCAATGATTGGGAACTATTTTAGTTTTAAGCTTTCTAAGAATTTAGATCTCATTAGAATGATCATCATCATTATTCTAAAAGCATTGCTTAAAACTATGGGTTTATCACATATTATAAAAACAAACATCATGTAGATAATTAAAAGCCTTTAATAAATTAATACTTTTTATTAATAAATGAATAAGATTGTTACAAAGTATATGCTTTATCATCAAACATGATTGGCTTGTGTGCATACTACTTTCAATCTCCCACTTGCACTAAAGTCAATAAATCATGGTATCTCATACTCTTCTTCTCTAAGTGGCGATTATCCTAACATTGGATAAGCTTTAGTTAATGGATATGTAATGTTGTTCATGAGAGTCCACTATCTCTATAGTGATTTCCCATCTTTCAATAATTCTAATAATCAAATGAAAGTGCCACAACACATGTTTAGATCCAAGATGAGACTTAGGAACTATTCCTAGTTACGTAATGAACTTTTAATCCAAACAATCAACTTGCGACTTCATTTATAGCTATATACTTTGTCTTTATTACTAAACCAAAGAACTCTTTCTTTGTTTGGAACCTTTCAATTCAACGCACCCTTGTTCGAGAAGATAACGCTTTACCTTAAAGTGGATTTTTACGTCGTCTTAGTGCATGCGAAAAACTTGAGTGCATTAAGACCCTCTAGTTTTAATTAAGACCCACCATGTTTGATCACATCCTTAGTCTTAGGTTAAGAACTTTAAGATGTTTTCTTTGTCTTTATGGTGATCTTCTCGATAATATGACCGATCAACATCGGGTCTCGTATATTTCATTGCATACATGATTGTATCACTCATGCGATCTCTCTTCTTTGGAGTCTATGGGGACTATTAAGAGATACACTCCATGGCTCATCAACATGAGACATCTCTTTGAGTTTGCCATGCTAAAGCGACTTTAGCATCAAATGAATATATCGTTCCTTGGGTTAAGTTGAGCATCCTTTTAAATCTATCTATATAGATTTTATCCCCAATAATGATACTCTTCCCAAATCATTCATGGATGATTGTTTAGACAACTTTATCTTTTCTTGATTGTAGCATTGGTATGTAATTCCTCATCCGTAGTATATCAACATATAATACTAGAAATTTCACGACGCTCCCATCGACCCTTTTGTACACACTAGAACTCTAACTCTCATCAGTATGTAATCTGGATCATCATCTTCTATGATGTGTACCTCATCATCATCATCCATGATGAATCCATACCTCTAGGTATCTTTGTATCTATTCGATTTACGATTCGGTTGTGGTACAATAGAGTCTATCTACAGGTTCCTCTTATTTGACTTATAGTGTTTTGTGGATCATGAACTTTTCAAGATCTATAATCCTCCCACTAGTCCTTTCAATGATAAACACCTTTATCTTAGAAGGCAGCGTGTTTCGCAACAAACACCTTTTGCTAAGTAGAATTATAGAACATATACCCTAAACTTACTTTAGGATGTTCCACAAATCGACACTTGTCAAATCTTGTCCCAAGCTTATCCTTTGAAACCTTTTCACATAAGTAGGACAACCCCTTATCTTAACATACTTAAGATTAGGAATCCTCCCCATCCATAACTTTTATGGAGTCTTGAAATTTGGATTTTGAGGTTACCTTTTCAGTGAATATGCAGCCTATTTCTAGGACATGATCCTGAAGAATCTTTGGAATGTCGGTAAAATCATTATGGACCGCACTATGTCCAACAAGGTACGATTTTTCCTTTCAGATACATCAATTAATTATTGCGTATCAGGAGGCGTCCATTATGAAAAACCATTTGAGATGATCTAGAAACTTATTGCACAAGTATTTATTCCTTGATCTAATCAAAGAATCTTTATACTTTGCCAATTTGTTTCACTTCTGAATTCTTTGAACCTTTCAAATAATTCACACTTGTATTTCAACAAATACATACATTCAACTCTTTGAATGATCATCTCATTTTCTTATACTAGTTTGTTCAATTTACAAAATAATTTTTATGTAAGTCAGTATACAAAATTTATTAAGTAATATTTCGATTCTATACAAAACATTATTATTATAAATAGAACAACAATTGTTCTCAATTATAATACCAAAGATTTATTGTCCAACAATAAAATGAAAATAATGTTTCCAACGAGAACTGGAATACAATAACAACTTATTGACTTAATAGATTTGCCCGTAGGCATTGTTAAACTATAAGTTTCTATGGCAAATATGGCAACCTTTGCTACATTTCCCGCACATAGGATAACTTATATTTGTTTAGCTTTCTACTTCTGCTTGGTCCCATCATAAATCTATATTTATGATAACCAAAGTCGGTATCCAATACCCAAGTAGAACCTTGACTTAAAGAAAATTTTATTTTAAACATGAACAAAAATCGTATTAAATAGAAACTTCACTAAGCTTCTTTGGTTAGTCTCGCAAGATGCTTCTCGCAGCTTTCTTTTCAAGTGTCGAAGCTTATTGCGGTGTGGAAGCAAACTTCTTTGCTATCCGTATCGACGTTTTGTTCTTATTATCCTTTGTTTATGCCTTTCTATTTACCTTCTTTGAATCATTCTTCTTTTCGAGAAGATCCTTTGGCTCCTACCGGTAAGACTTGATTTTTCTTGGTTGGAAAGTGACTCTCAACATTTTCAACATGTTAAGCAAATCGTGAAAGGCGATATCTAGCTTGTTCATATGAAAAATTCACAACAATTGTGAAAGGAGTTAGGGAGTGAGTGCAAGATCAAATCTTGGCTCAACTCTCCATCCATGACAAAACTCGTTGTATCTAATTGATCAATCAAATTGATAATGTTAAGGACTTTTTATGCATCTTTGTAGTGCCATTGGCCATTCTAGATCGGAAGAGCTCCTTAGATATGTCGATATCTATCGGCCCTACTTTCCTCACCATCAACTACTTGATGCGGGAATATAGTAGGAGCATCCATAGTTTCATCGCCGTTGAAGCTTCGTTACTCGTAGATGCGAGCATGATGCATTGAGCCAACTGTGCATCATCTTGCCACTTTCTAAAAGTAGCAATGTCTTCCTCGGAGGCATTATGCGCAACCATTGCGGAGGATAGGCGTATTAAGGACATAAGATAGCTTTTCAAACTATGAGAACTTTTCTCAATTTCCTTAACCAATCCGTTTAATTACATTTGATTAATTTAGCATCTAATATGCTTCGCATGATGATAGTAATTTTAGACATTGTAAAATTACGTAAATGAATTTGTAATTAACAACATTTTAACATACATTCTATTATTAATTACCAAAATAAATTAGGTCTTGTTTTAAATTGGTATCTCCCACTATTTTCTTCAAATTATATTACCCTCACTTATATAGTTAAGCAAAATCTAATTAAAGATTTGCTAGTGAGAATAAGGATCCCATTTCAAATGTATATAGCCTTGTGGTGACACAACAAACTATATATAAATAAATAGGTAGACAACTTTTGTCAATTACATCAACTATGCAACTCCTTTTCTTTTTGCCTCTTAGATTATTTTGATCGAGTGGTGGCACATCAAGAATCAAAATTATCCAAGTTAAGTCAAACCTAGCACTCCATATATTCAAAAAAAAAATATCATCCTTGTGGTGACACAACAAAACAATATTGTTCAATTTTCTTTATAAGCATCAAATGTGATAAATTAACATCTTAAATACTTAATACTTGCCTTGTGGTGACACAACAAACTCATATTAAATATTTAATACTCTATTAATTTTATCATGCTAGAAAGCGACGTTCGATATTCCAAATATCTTTGAGCGCTTAGGACTTAATATAAAATTTTGAGGGTTTGTTATTAATTTGTCTCATCTTGTTTAGCGCAGCATTATATATATATATATAAATACGCGTATATTAATGAACATGCGAAGCATGTTTGCATAATATATATATATATATAGTATAAGCATGCACATATAGAATACTATATTCTACCACGGATTGATTATGGACCTTTATTCTAGTTTGGTTCACTAGAGCCACCAAGTGAAACAAAAGGTCAAACCCAGGGGTGCAAGAAATAATATTTAAATATAACTATTACATTTAAACCGGGCTCCATTACAAACGGGTCTTCAAGCGCTCCTTGCTCCTTGATCTCCAATTTTTCAAAATTAATTCTAACTATTCCTATTACAAAACTATTTAAAATAAATAGAAGCCTTGATCGTGATCGAGGGAAATACATAGGAGGAGATAGAATTTACATTTAGAAAAATTAGAGAAGACGCAGGTCTGTGAGACCCCATTTAATAAAACCCATACATTCATGCATCCAACTAAAATAAAATCCAATCATATTGGTTGATAGTCCATAATCAATCCCATTTATTATCATACACATCACCATATGCATGATAAATAATATTCATCTTATGAATAATAAACATTTAATATATATATTGATATCATTTAATGGGCAAAATTAGTTAGTATAAAATCTAATTTTGAATCAAAATAAACTTCTTTATTTTAATCCAAATTTAAATCAAAATAAAACTATTTTATTTTAATTTATCCAATTTTGAATAAAATAAACTATTTTATTTTAATCAAAATCTTTAATCAAAATAAACTCCTTTATTTTAATTAATTATGGAATCAATTCCATGTAATAAAAAAATCTTTAATTAAAATAAACTCTTTTATTTTAATTAATTATGGAATCCAATTCCATGTAAAAAAAAAATCTTTTATTAAAGGAAACACGGATATTCTTTCCTATTCACAAATAAACTCTTTTATTTTGAATAATATGAAATCCTATTTCATATCTAAATAAACTCCTTTATTTAAGGAAACATGGATTCTCTTTCCTATTCACAAATAAACTCTTTTATTGTGAATAATATGAAATCTTATTTCATATCTAAATAAACTCCTTTATTTAAGGAAAAAAAATATCCAATTTCAACTCCAATTAGTTAGCATGGAATCCAATTCCAACTCTAATTAGTTAGCATGAAATCTAATTTTAAAATTAAAATAAATCTTTTATTTTAATATTAAAATAAACCTTTTATTTTAAGATTAAAATAAACCTTTTATTTTAATTATAAAATTATTAAAATTAAAATAAAACTTTATATTTTAATATTAAAATAAACCTTTATTTTAAAATTAAAATAAAATTTTATTTTAATTATATAATAATTAAGAATATATATATATATATATATATATCGTATATATATATATATATATATATATAACCATAATATATATATCATATATCCGTTCCTTTCAAAAAAAAAATTGATGAGAACTCAAATTTGGCAACTTGGGCAAATTACAGTTTCAAGGCATAATTAAGAATATATATATAATATTATAGTGTGGCCATTTCTTATATGGGAATAATTTTTTTGGTCCAATGACCTTGAGTTTGAAAATGACAAATATATATATATATATATATATATATATATATATATATAAAATTATTCCGTGCTCCCTTGAACAAAAAATAATTTGTTCTTTTTAGGTTTTTGTGAATTAGGATTAGCGAGTTTCACCCATTTAATTGTTTCTGTAGAATTTTTTAAAAAGCAGTTTAGTCACTGGATTTTAAAAAAGTTTTAACGTGTTTTTTTTTTTTTTATTTTATAAATTTTATCTAATAAAATTATGCCCAATTAAATTGTTCTAAACACATATCAATATATAAATTAAAACAATTAATAATTGCATAAAGGTTTGGCTCGATGCCCTTGTTAGGTTTGTAATATTCATATGCTTGATCAAATTGCATAAAATTAAGCTGAAGCGTGTAAAATCGAGTTTAAAATTTACAAACCATATACCCGGATCACCCTTTATGCACAATTATTAATTAAGCGAAAAGATGAATAAGAAAATCATACCTTGAAGATCGAGCTTCCTCAGTACAAGTTCACCTCCAATCCTTTTCGTTCAACTTGAATCCATGGGTTTGGTTCCTTCCTTTGATCGGCGTTAGCCACCCAAATGTTTGGCCTCAGAGGTGATCCACCAAGGAAGAAGAAAATTCAAGAAGAAGGGTGGTTGGCTAACCCTAGTTTTTCTATCTCTATAGAAAAGGCGTACTCCCAACAACTTGGAATTATTACGTACTTTGTTGTAAAAATCAACAACCCATCCCACCCATAATAAGACTCCTCTTATTTATAGATGTGGGCAACCCACCTTAACAATTAAGGAATTGGTATTTATTTAATTAATTAAATTCTTTTAATTAATTAAGCTCCCTAATCTTATTAGGGATAATTAATTAAACTCTTTTAATTAATTTAACCTCTAATCTTATTAGGAATAAATGAGAGTACTTATATTAAATTAATTCCTAAACTCTTTTAGAAATTAAAATAATAATAATTGTAATAATATTAATAAGACTCCTCTTATTAATTTATATTTAATATTTCTAAAATATTAAATAATAAATATTAAGCTATTTAATTTATTCTATCACCATAGATTAAATTAAATATACTTAACTATATTATTACGATTATGCCATTAACTTCTTAAATAATTATTCTTCCTTTTATGGTGTGACCCTTTAGGTTCTCCATATTAAAGCGGTTGTGAATAAATCAATTAGAACAATTCTAATCTTATTTAAATAAATAAATTAAATAATTAATTTATTTAAATAATATTTATTCTACAATAAGGATAAGCCTCCCTAGCGATCAACGACTTTCCGGATAATATAGATTTCAACATTAATCATAAAAGAACCTTTGAGTAAATAGTTAAAGACAATTCAATCCTTCCACCATACAATGTCCCAATTAAATATAAGACATGGAATTCTTCGTCAAGTCTTATTTTATTTAATTATATGTATTTCGATCCTTAAATGCCTGACTCAAATAATGCAAATTAGAAACTCCTTTCTAATTTCATTCACGCCTTATGCCAAGGACTCTTTGGGTTGTCATTTATCGAATCACATAGGACATTTCTTCTTTTATTAGAAGTGGTAGATTCTTTATTGATCATACATTATCTCCATGTACAACTTATTATACCCAAGCATACCCTTTGATATACCCTAAGGGTCTTAAGGAATAAGTCAAAGTATAACTCATCATTACAAGATACTATGATGATCTCAAGTCCAAGGATTACTTGTACTACTATCACTACTGAGAATTCCTATTGATGAGCAAATAAAACTCCATTAGGTATTCCTTAGCGAGCCACGTTCGATGAACTTATTCTCTAATAAGCACCTACATACTTGCTTTAGTGTCTCCACACAAATGATCATGAGATCAATCATCCTCATCCAATGAGCAAACAACGTATGTACCAATCTATCCGGATTCACTAATCCCCAATTTAGTAATCCAATGATTGGGAACTATTTTAGTTTTAAGCTTTCTAAGAATTTAGATCTCATTAGAATGATCATCATCATTATTCTAAAAGCATTGCTTAAAACTATGGGTTTATCACATATTATAAAAACGACATCATGTAGATAATTAAAATCCTTTAATAAATTAATACTTTTTATTAATAAATGAATAAGATTGTTACAAAGTATATGCTTTATCATCAAACATGATTGGCTTTGTGTGCATACTACTTTCAATTCTGCACATCAAGTAGTTGATGGTGAGGAAAGTGGGACTGATAGATATGTCGGATATCTAAAAGAGCTCTTCCGATCTAGAATGGCCGATGGCACTATAAATGCGGATAAAAAGTTCTTAACATAATCAATTTGATTGATCAATTAGACAACTAGTTTTGTCATGGATGGAGAAGTTGAGCCAAGATTTGATCTTGCACTCACTCCGGGACTCCTTTCACAATTGTTGTGAATTTTTCATATGAACAAGCTAGATATCGACCTCATTTGATTTGCTTAACATGTTGAAAAATGTTGAGAGTCACTTTCAACCTAGAAAGACCAAGTCTTCTTTGGTAGGGGCCAAAGGATCTTCCAAAAGAAGAGCGATTCAAAGAAGGTAAATAGAAAGGCATAAACAAAGGATAATAAGAACAAAAGCGATCACGGATAGAAAGGAGTTTGCTTCCACCGCAATAAGCCACGGACAATTGGAAAGAAAGCTGCGAGAAGCATCTTGCGAGAGGCTAAACAAAGAAGCTTAGTGAAGTTTTGATTTACAATACGATTTTGTTCATGATTGAAATAAATTTTTCTTTAAGTCGAGGTTCTACTTGGGTATTGGATACCGATTTTGGTTATCATAAATATAGATTTATGAAGGACCCAAGCAGTAGAAAGCTAAACAAATATAAGTAATCATATATATGGGAAATGTAGCAAAGGTTGCCACATTAGCCATGTAAACTTATAGTTTAGCAATGCTTCTATGGCAAATCTATTAAGTCGATAAGTTGTTATTGTATTCCAGTTCTTGTTAAAAATATTATTTATATTTTATTGTTGGACAATAAGATTTTTGGTATTATAATTAAGAACAATTGTTGTTCTATTTATAATAATAATGTTTTTGTATAGAATGAAATATTACTTAATAAATTTTGTATACTTGACTTACATGAAAATAATTTTGCATATTGAACAAATTAGTATAAGAAAAGGAGATGATCATTCAAAGAGTTGAATGTGTGTATTTGCTAAAATAGAAGTGTGAATTATTTGAAAGGTTCAAAGAATTCAGAAGTGAAACAAATTGACAAAGTTTTAAGATTCTTTGATTAGATCAAAGAATAAATACTTGTGCAATAAGTTTCTAGATCATCTCAAATGGTTTTCTCATAATGGACACATCCTGATACACAATAATTGATTGATGTATCTGAATGAAAAATCGTACCTTGTTGGACATGGTGCGGTCCATAATGATTTTACCGACATTCCAGTATCCTTCTAGGATCATGTCCTAGAAATGGCTGCATATCTACGAAAATGGTAACCTCAAAATCCGGCCCCAAGACTCCATAAAAGTTATGGATAGGGAGGATTCCTAATCTTAAGTATGTTAAGATAAAGGGTTGTCCAACTTATGTGAAAAGGTTTCAAAGGATAAGCTTGGGACAAGATTTGACAAGTCTGATTTGTGGGACATCCTAAAGTAAGTTTAGGGTAAATGTTCTATAATCCTACTTAGCAAAAGGTGTTTATTCGAAAAAACGCTTCCTTCTAAGATAAATGTGTTTATTATTGAAGGGGCTAGTGGGAGGATAATAGATCTTGAAGAGTTCAAGAACCACAAAACACTATAAGTCAAAAAAGAGGAACTATAGATTGACTATTTGTACCACAAACGAATCGTAAATCGGAATAGTAATAAGAAGATACCTAGGAGGTATGGATTCATCATAGATGATGATGATGAGGTACACATCATAGAAGATGATGATCCGATTTACATACGATGAGGTAAGAGTTCGAGTGTGTACAAAAGGGGCGATTGGGAGGCGCCGTGACATTCCTAATATTATATGTTGATATACTACGGATAAGGAATGACATACCAATGCTACAATCAGTGAAAGATAAAGTTATCTAAACATTTTCCATGAATGATTTGGAAGAGTATCTTAATTGGGGATATAAATCTATATAGATAGATTTAAGAGGATGCTCGACTTAACCCGAGCGTATATTCATTTGATGCTAAAGTCGTTTAGCATGGCAAACTCCAAAAGATGTCTCATGTCGATGAGCTATGGAGTGTATCTCTCTTAATAGTCCCCACAGACTCCTGAAAAGAGAGGTCGCATGAATGACAATCATGTATGCAATGAAATGTACGAGACCTGATGTTGATCAGTCATATTCTGGAGAAGATCACTGTAAGACAGTGAAAAACATCTTAAAGTTCTTAACCGGCACTAAAGATGTGAGCAAACATGGTGGGTCTTAATTAAAACTAGAGGGCTTAACATAATCAAGTTTTTCAGACAGACCAAGACGATAGAAAAATCCACTTTAAGGTAAAGTGTTATCTTGAACAGTGGTGCAGTGAATTGGAAAGGTTCCAAACAGCAAAGAGTTGCTGGTTTAGTAATAAAGACAAAGTATATAGCTATAAATGAAGTCTATGAGTTGATTGATTTTGGATTAAAAGTTCATTCTGAACTAGGAATAGTTCCCAAGTCTCATCTTGGATCTAAACATGTGTTGTGGCACTTTCATTTGATTATTAGAATCATTGAAAGATGGAAAATCACTATAGAGATAGTGGACTCTCAAGAACAACATTACATATCCATTAACTAAAGCTTATCCAACAATGGGATAATCGTCACTTAGAGAAGAAGAGTATAAGATACCATGACGATTGGCTTTAGTGTGAGTGGGAGATTGAAAGTAGTATGCACACAAGCCGATCATGTTTGATGATAAAGCATATACTTTGTAACAATCTTATTCATTTATTAATAAAAAGTATTAATTTATTAAAGGCTTTTAATTATCTACATGATCTTTGTTTTATAATATGTGATAAACCCATAGTTTTAAGCAATGCTTTTAGAATAATGATGATGATCATTCTAATGAGATCTAAATTCTTAGAAAGCTTAAAACTAAAATAGTTCCCAATCATTGGATTACTAAATTGGGGATTAGTGAATCCGGATAGATTGGTACATACGTCGCTTGCTCATTGGATGAGGATGATTGATCTCATGATCATTTGTGTGGAGACACTAAAGCAAGTATGTAGGTGCTTATTAGAGAATAAGTTCTTTGAGCATTGGCTCGCTAAGGAATACCTAATGGAGTTTTATTTGCTGTCGATAGGAATTCTGTAGTGATAGTAGTACAAGTAATCCTTGGACTTGAGATCATCATAGTATCTTGTGTATGATGAGTTATACTTTGACTTATTCCTTAAGACCCTTAGGGTATATCAAAAGGTATGCTTGGGTATAATAAGTTATACATGGAGATAATGTATGATCGATAAAGAATCTACCACTTCTAATAAAAGAAGAGAAATGTCCTATGTGATTCGATAAATGACAACCCGATGAGTCCTTGGCTAAGCGAGAATGAAATTAGAAAGGAGTTTCTAATTTGCATTATTTGAGTTGTGCATTTAAGGATCGAAATACATATAATTAAATAAAATAAGACTTGATGAGTAATTCCATGTCTTATATTTAATTGGGACATTGTATGGTAGAAGGATTGAATTGTGCAGTAACTATTTACTCAAAGGTTCTTTTATGATTAATGTTGAAATCTATATTATCCGGAAAGTCGTTGATCGTTAGGGAGGCTTATCCTTATTGTAGAATAAATATTATTTAAATAAATTAATTATTTAATTTATTTATTTAAATAAGATTAGAATTGTTCTAATTGATTTATTCACAATAGGTTTAATATGGAGAACCTAAAGGTCACACCATAAAAGGAAGAATAATTATTTAAGAAGTTAATGACATAATCGTAATAATAATATGTTAAGTATATTTAATTTAATCTATGGTGATAGAATAAATTAAATAGCTTAATATTTATTATTTAATATTTTAGAAATATTAAATATAAATTAATAAGAGGAGTCTTATTAATATTATTACAATTATTATTATTTTAATTTCTAAAAGAGTTTAGGAATTAATTTAATATAAGTACTCTCATTTATTCCTAATAAGATTAGGAGGTTAAATTAATTAAAAGAGTTTAATTAATTATCCCTAATAAGATTAGGGAGCTTAATTAATTAAAAGAATTTAATTAATTAAATAAATACCAATTCCTTAATTGTTAAGGTGGGTTGCCCACATCTATAAATAAGAGGAGTCTTATTATGGGTGGGATGGGTTGTTGACTTTTTCAACATACGACATAATTTCAATTGTTGGGAGAGTACACCCTTTCTATAGAGATAGAAAAACTAGGGTTTAAGCAAAAAAACCCCTTCTTCTTGAATTTTCTTCTTCCTTGGTGGATCACCTCTAGAGGCCAAACATTTGGGTGGCTAACGTTGATCAAAGGAAGGAACCAAACCCGGTGGATTCAAGATTGAACGCGAAAGGATTTGGAGGTGAACTTGTACCTGAGGAAGCTCGATCTTCAAGGGTATGATTTATTCTTTATCTTTTCGTTTAATTAATAATTGTGCATAAAGGGTGATCCGGGTATATGGTTTGTAAATTTTTAAACTCTGATTTTCCACGTTTCCGCACTTTTTATGCAATTTGATTGCGCACATGAATATAACAAACCTAACAACTTCCTCAAGCCAGAACTCGCATTTCTTCAATTTGGCATATAGTTTGTTTTCACGAAGCCTTTGGAGTACCGACAAATGGTGCTCATGATCTTCACGACTTTTGGAATATATAAGGATGTCATCAATAAAGACAACAACAAAGCCGATCCAAATATTCCTTGAATACTCGGTTCATCATATCCATGAAAGCGCGAGGAGCATTAGTTAGTCCGAAAGGCATGACTAAGAATTCATAATGCCCATCTAGGAGTTACGGCGGTCTTTGGAATATCCTCGATTCTAATCTTGGTGATGATATCCGAGCGAAGATCGATTTTGAAAAGAATTGTGCCCCTTGCATTTGGTCAAACAAGTCATCAATACGAGGTAGAGGATACCTATTTTTGATGGTGACATGGTTCAATTCAGATAGTCAATACAAAGTCGCATACTCCGTCTTTCTTCTTTTACAAATAAAATAGGAGCACCCCAAGGAGATGTCTTGGGGCAGAATGAAACCGATGTCCAACAATTCTGTAGTTGGACCTTTAACTCCACGAAGTTCAATAGGAGCCATTCGATATGGGGTTTTAGAAATGGGCTTTATGCGAGTTCAAGATCAATAAAGAATTCAACTTCACGTTAAGGGTAGGCCGGGAAGTTCTTGAAATCGTCGGAAAGTCGATAACAGCGGGAATATTATTCAAATTTGGCGTGTCTTTATTCAAATCCATAACATGGGCTAAGAAAGCTTGACATCCGTTTTTTAATAAGCGAATAGCTTTATGATTAGATATAGCGGTGATTGATTTTAATGGTTTAGTTGCTTGAATTAAGTACAACAGGTTGGTTAGGAATATGAAAACTAATGACCTTACAAAAACAATCAATTTTGGCATGATGAGTAGTTAACCAATCAATCCCTAAAATCACATCAAAAGCAAGTATCTTTAAAGAGATAAGGTCAATGGTAAGGTGATGGTGCCAACTTGAATCAAACAAGATTTATAAGCAGTGGATGTGATGAAAGTTTCTCTAACGGAGTTTCCGAGATAGGTCAAAAGTCTAATTTCTCCGAGTCAAGTTTAAGCGTTGAGCACACGCGGAGAGATAAATGAATGGGTAAAGACCGATATCAAGTAAGGTATAAAACTTGAGAATTTATAAATAGCTTACCGTGATAACCTCGTTTGGGTTCCTCGCATTATGACCGATCACAACAAACGCTCTTCCGGAATCGTTGACTTTGACTTTTTACGGGACGATCTTTTAGTCACCGCCCCATTGAACTAGGTTTCGCACTCTGTCTGATCTCGGCGATATGTCCTTCCTTTCCACAATTATAGCATACCTTGAGCTGTTGTGTGGACGGTTTGGTGATATGTCCCTCTTTTCGCATTTATAGCATATGGCCGGTGGTCGTTCTCCTCCCTTAGAACCGATTCTTTCTGCAGCACTGTCGTCTTCACATAGTCGTTATTAAATCTCCTCTTTTAAAATCTCCTCTCGACTCGCTTCTTACATTTTCATGACCATGATTACCACCAGTGGTAACCATTTTTGTCCGTCTGTTTCTTTCTCATTTGGTTATCATTATTACATTGATCGCTATCTCGCATACGATCTGGTTGTGGTCCTCGGTTGACCGTACTTTCGTTATCTCGCTCTAATAATTGAGCCACATTTACAACATCTGAATAAAGAGAAAATTTATGAGAAATGAGATCTTGGCGTATGTCGGGTTTCAAACCTCTAAGAAACATCCGCGTCATATGTTCCTCATTCTCCACCAAATGAGGTGCAAACACTGGATAACTCTCGCAAACTTTGCCTCGTCTTTGAGACACCGTCGTATTGTTTTGTTCAATCGATGAACTCCACTTCCTTCATATAAGCGAACACTTTCGGGAAAGTATTTGTCATTAAATAGCTTTCAAACGTTTCCCAAAAACATCTTTGAGTGCGGTGGATGGAGTACGCTTCACAGAGACTCCACCGATGATACGCTTTCGCCACGGAACATAAAGGTGGCGAATGGAACCTTCTGTTCTCCGTGCATCCCAAGACATCGAATATCTTGGTAATTTGCTTGACCCGTGTTTCATGGCATGATCGGATCGGCTTTCCCTTAAATTCTGGTGGTCCTGACTCTTTGGCTAGCTTGGCATTTGTGACAACCCGTGTGAATTGCTATCATTTCCTCTCGTATTTTGAACACGAGTCTCCTCGTCGATTTTGCATGAAGCGCAAAAAGCTTCTAAACATCCCTCGTTCATCATACGCTTTCGGTGGTGTTGTTCACGGGAGGAACATTGCCGACTGTTGCACGTTCTCCTCGTTGGTGAGTCTGAGGCGTCTCCACGGTCTCATTTCCATTGTTAATATTCTCGATCGACATTCTCAAATCATTGTCATAAAACAAGGGTTAATTAAGGAAATCAATATATCACATAATATCCCTATATCTTGACCTAACTAAAAAATAAGCTTAGGTAGGACACCTTTAGCGAAGGATTTACTCGTCTCTCCCTCCTAGTTCTATTCCAGATCTCATGGAGATCATATCCCTAAGCTACGATACCAATTTGTGGCGCCCCCAAAATAGGTATACATCACTCATTACGAGGTTGTCGATACATGATGTACGAAGCAACTACAACTTTATTATTACAACAAGAAAGCGTGAGTTTAAATACAAATATTATCTTCAGACAATATCTATACTCAAATAAATCCTCATCACATTTATTGATACATTATTTTACAAAATGGTGAGGACTACTAAACAATCCTTTCTAAAACCTTCATTCCATACCCAGGCTAAACTGCATTCTTTATATTCTCGCCTCACGAGAAGAAAAATGGACAAAAAGGAAAAGGGTGAGCTCAACTAGCTCGATAAAGAATATTATGACTAAGATAATATACAACAAATTACCGTTAGTCTTCAACGAGGGAAAATCTAATAGAATACAATAGACAACAAATTTTAAATCAATATTCATAGATGAAATAATAATTCATTAGAAGAGTTAAGTAGAGAATGCAAACTACTATCTTACATGTATGAATTTAAAAGTTCATCGTCTATCTTTTATCCCTGTAACATCAATCGATATATATCCGGAATCACATATTCATCTTTACTCTGGGCCAAAGATATTCATCGATTGGTCATGTTCATCTAAACACTGTTCATCTTTGCACTCACGGGCCAAAGATATTCTTTGAAGTCGTTCATCTTTTGCACTTTATAGGCCAAAGATATTCAATAATATCATCATTTAAGGCGAGGATGATGAAAATATTTTTTTAAAAAGCGAATCGATTGAAACAAAATGACAAGGATTAAGGATTAAGGATTCGTACTTTGTTTTATCCGTGTTCAAAATACCTCAAAAATAATCATAGTGGTGTAAAATTCAAGAATGATCAAAACATGGATACAATCAAAGCTAGTATCCGAATAGATATTTTAGACGAAAAGAAGAAATTTTATTTTTCGATGAATAGTCAGAGTATCGTGAATAGTCACAAGTATCGTGAATAGTAACTCAGACACCAAAAGATAGAAATTCCACAAAAACATCTTCACGCTTCATGAATAGTACTCGTGAATAGTAACTTCGTGAATAGTAACTTCATGAATAGTAACTCGTGAATAGTAACTCATGAATAGTAACTCATGAATAGTAACTCATGAATAGTAACCAAACATGATAAAAAGTTTCAACCAATATTTCAAAGATAATGATATTGAAAAAATAATATCATTTGAGAAGAAAATAACATCCTTACCTCGAAAGATTAGTACTTCTAAATTTGGAATCTAAGGGTATAGTCTTTGAAGGAACTTCAGACCATCTAACAATACTCAAAGTATACTCAAAATACTCACAAGAATACGCTCGATAATATAGAGAGAAAACTTGATTTACGGTGTGATTTTAATTCTAACCTAAGCACCCTATTTATAGGAAAATGCTTAGAACACCAAAGTAAAAATTTATTAAAATATTAATATATATATAAAATCTTCACGCACACCTTTGAATCTGAATTTCAGCAATTGAACACATGCCTCACACATGCAAAAAACGTTTTTGTAAAAAAAATATTTAAAACTTCAAAAATTAATTATTTTGGAGCAGAACTTCAATAATTCATAATAAATAGCCCTTTTATCAGAAAATTCGAATCTCATGATTTTTTATAGAAAATTCAATTCTCTACAACTTTACAGAAGAAAGTTTTCCAAATTCCAAATGGAAATTGACCGAAATCCACAAGCAGTCGATTTTCTGATTTATAATCAAATTTCGATCGATAAATGGGGTCCACATGAGCATGTTTAACATGTTTTAAACATTTATTGCAACAAAAATACTCTTCCTCCTCGTATACTCATATATCCCACATTCGTTGTAAAAATATCACCATTATTATATTATTAAAATATAATAATATATTTAAATGAATTATTTTATCGAGAAAGAGATAAAATTTCAATTTTCAACAATTGTCAAATAAAAATTTTTCTCCATCTATATCCACATAAAATCAATATTTTTCTCATCATATGAATCAATAATTAATTATTCACAAATAATATTACGAATCACAATATTGACAACTGAGGCGGTTCAGGAAAGAGGGGCTTTCCAATAAAAATTTCTTCTTCTTTGGTGCTTGATTAGGTGACCAAACCTCTTCTTAGACAGAACTTTCTAGACATTGCCAATAATGTTATCTAATAATATTATTAGAGATAATATGAATTATTGCTTCGATAATGAAAAATCTTGTGTAATGACAATTATCAAACAGCAATGATATAAAATATCAACGCAACAATTATTAACTCAATGAAATCTTGAATAAGTAATTATCGTAACCATTATTGAGTAGTGCCTTCAATAATTGGTGCAATACCGTAATCTTCTTGTAACAACAACGGCATTATTGTGTGTTTTAACCACCGGGTATTCCAATAGTGTTAACAGTAATAACTACTGTAGTTATTTTTAAACAACTTATATTATCGTTTTTCTTCATCCAATCGCTTTCGTTATGGGGCCCACACATGGGCTGCGTCGTAAATGCGAATATTCCGACAAGTCTGAATATTCCACGACACCAAACGAATAAACAACAATGAATATTTTATAACCACTTGCTTATTTTGAAATATTTGCGTATTTAACCCCTAACTATCCACATTAATCAAATCAACCCTTACTATTTCAAAATAATAAATAGAGAAAATTAAATTTCATTAATAATAAGTTGGGGTCTTACAACAACTGATAACTAGTTAATCCAACTTGCTTCAAAATTTACTTTGGACTTGCTTTAAATATTTGGACTTCTATTTTTAAATAATTGGGCAAATGAAAGTGATAAATACTCCCTCCACCCAAAAATTCATAAACGTTAATTAATTATTCAACCCCCTTCTAGATTAATTTTAAATTAATTCAAACTCAACTCATTTTAAATAAAATTATATTTTTAATTGTTTCGCTTCCAACATTGCAAGTAAGTTTTAAAAGTAAAAACTTATAACAAGCTAATAACTATAGTTTTGTTCTTCTAGTATATAATTTTTTTTGGTAAATGATACATTTTAGATATTTTAACTTTATAATAGTAAAAATCTATTAACTATACTTAAATCAATTTATTTCAGTTTATTAATATTAGAATAAAAGTGTTATTTCCTACTTTTAGAAGTAAAATGATATATTTTAAAATAATTTCAGTATGATAGTGAAAACTAATTATTATATAAGGAAGGCCACTTCAAAAAAATTATTTTGCTTATTATATAATAATTAATATATATAAGTTATTTGGATATGAATTTCAAATACGAATTCGAATCCGGATATCCGCTATTTTTCGGATATATTTACGGTCGAATATTAAACGAATACGAATACGCCTATATCCGTATTCTTATCAGTTTATTTGCGGATACCTTTAAACCGAATACAAATATATCCAATTTTTTTTGAATACAAATAATATCCGTTTTTTTTCGAATATGGATGCAGACGAATACGAATTTTTCGGTTACCATTTACAACCCTAGTTTTGGGTGGTGCATTACATCTAGGGATAAATACTTTTTAGGTCACTCTACTTTAGGTCAACTTACAAATGAGTCATTCAACTTTTTTTTTTCTTACAGTTAACTCATTGAACTTTATTTTTCTAACAAAAATTTAAACTTCCGTCAGCGGGGTTAAGCTTTTGAACGGAATAATGACGTGGAAAAAAGAAATATCTATTGAATCCTAGTCATTACACACAAGTTGTGACGCCCCAAAATTAGGTATCATCACCCATCTTGAAGTCGCCACATACACGTAGTGCGAATTTAAATCAACTTATTAACATAAGCATAGGTATGCAATCGATATAAAGCGTGAGTTTAAATACAAATATCGTCTACTAGATATTATACAAACTCAAACAAAAAAAGTCCTCATTATGATTATTATCACACTATTTTACTGTAGAATAGTGAGAATTACTAATCTTATCTTCGGACCATGTTTCGTTTAAATTTCGTCCAAAATTTATATTATCATTTCAAGAGAAACGGTGAAAGAAAGGGTGAAATTTCAACTAGCCCAAGAAGAAATATTATGACTAAGATAATGCGAATAAATTATCAATAGTCTTGATAATGTTAAAGCGATAAAATCTGATAAACCAATAGGTTTAAGCTGCAAGTGAATATCAATCCATTAAAAGAGTCAAGTAGAAAATAAAGTCTACTATCTTTTAGGTTTTAAAAGGTTTTTCATTCTTTATTATAATTTGAGACTCGAACTTTAATAAATATTCCAGCATCATTGAATCTTCACTACTACTACGGTGAGGATATTCTTTAGTATCAACGCGTACAATTATAAATGCGACTACTGGTAAAGAATATTTGTGTATTCATTAATAATCGTGATCATGCCAACAATTGTCCATCAATGCACTACTGTTAATTTGAGGATTTTTTATCACATCATTTGTAGCATTACTGATCGTGATTACAATGAGATAGATCTCAAGTGTTATAATCATACCAAGTCCATCTACGCATCTTAAAGCTGGTAGCGGATGACTTTCAAAAATATATAAACGTGAGGGATGATGACAATGATATAAGAATTGATAAAAGCAAGTTAAAAGAATTATTTTATCCAGGAATTATTAACGTCCAAATTGTCAACACGAATCTTGTTTTGCAGAGAGTAAAATTCAAGAATGATCGGAAGAATATTTTCGTGAAAGATCTTTGGATGAAACGCAAATATCGAGGATATCTACTAATTTAAATGGAGTATAGAAGTCAAAGTTTTAACCATTGGGTATAATAAAGAATGGAATAACAAAAGAAATCACCATAAATGCGATAATCGCATGCACGAGTTATTCCAACGGAATAATAAATAACGGGCAACCGGTCGGGGTGAAATTACACCGGCAAATGGATGTTAAGCGTAATAATAATAAAGATGGAACCAGATCCGGGTGTAAAAACATGCGAGATAGGATATTCCGAGAATAATAAAAGGCGGAAACCGAGGTAAAAGGTGTAAAACACATGTAAACGAGGATGTTCCAACAGAATGATAAAAAGACGCGGGCAAGAATTAGGTGTAAAACACACATGAGCGAGGATGTTCCAATGAGAATAATAGAAGAATGTCACCAAGTATAGGGTAAAACCACTTTATCTGAGTTATTCCAACAGAATAATAAGAAATGGAATAACAACAGATTCTCTTACGTGAATAAGAAGAATAAACACACTACATTTGGTAGGAGATTGAATCTTTGCTGACAGAAGTAACAAAATACTCTTCTTCTTCTCTCTCTTATCTCTATACTTTCTCTCTCTATAAACTTGAATGAATTAATTGAAAAATAATGAAGCCCCTGCGCTCTATTTATAGAAGATTTTAAATTTTAGCAGCGCTCTTAGTGTGAAAAGTTGAGTGGACGTATTTGTTTTTGGCACTTGTAATGTGAAGCGACAGTGGTTCGACCTTTTGGTAAAGGTAATTACTATTAACGAAGGTAAATACTATTGACGAAGGTAAATACTATTCACAAAGGTAATTACTATTGATGAAGGTAAATACTATTCACGAGGATAATTACTATTGACGAAGGTAAATACTATTCACATGAGGGTAATTCTTATTGGCGGTAAATACTATTCACAAGGGTAATTCTTATCGATGAAGGTAAATCTTATTGATGAAGAGATTTCTTAGATGATTACATATAGAATTTCCCATAAAATAATCAAACTTACCACAAATCATAACATATATTTAATCTTTTGATAATTATTAATCATTTATAAACGTAAATACCAATTATTGATTTAATCTATAACATATTATCTGACGATGATTGTGATGATAATTGAATCGATAATATAAGAGATATGATCGAAGAATTATTGTAGTGATAATTGAAAGCGTAGGTGAGTGACTTCTCACGTAAGCGTCGATAATCAATCTGCACATGTCTTCTTATCTGCCAGACATATTCACATCTTTACTTACTAAGGGTAGATCAGCGGTTTTAGCAGTACTTGCTCCGTAGTTATTTTTATAAAAATATTTTTGTCGTTTTCAATCCGATAAAAATGATAATGTTGTGGGTCCATGCGATGATTAGTATTTAACGAATATTCCCTAACAAAAAAGAATATTAAACCAAACGAATATTTTATAACAAACTTGCATCTTTCTGAAAATTTATAAATATTACCCATATTTATAACATTATATCAAATTTATTCCATAATATTCAAAAATAATATTTATAGAAAAATTATATTTATTTATAAAAAAGGCCTTACTACTGTGTTTGTATCCCACCCATTAAAAGCAAGTATACCCATGCCCACCCAAATTAAACCCAACCCAAATTCCAACCCAACTACCATAATAATAATAATAATAATAATAATAATAATAATAATAATAATAACAACAACAACAACAACAACAACAATAATAATAATAATAATAATTACATAAAAAAACGTTTGATATTAATTATACAAAGTCCGGCGTTGCTAGATTGTGTTGCTTCTTGTGTGATTAGTAGAGGGTAATTGTGCGCTTGATAGATGTTTTATGATCTGAGGGGTGGCTTTATTTTGAAATTATGGTTGGGGATCCGGATCTTGATGGTTATATGTTGGTGTTAGTTTGGAAGAAGGTTTTTTTCTTGACCTGAGTTTCCTTTTTTAGATCTCGACTGGAGCTTACCGGAATCTGGGGCTGGCTCTGCTCATTTTCTGGTATTTTATGGATTCTGGGATGTTATCAGTTGATCCATGTTTGTCCTTCTATCAGTGGAGCGTTCATTTTGCCAGTGGTTCTGTTGCTCGGATGGTTCCTTTTCATCTGTGTGGTTCTCCGATCTGAAGTATGATTCTATTGATTATCCTTTATTATTTGAAATTTAGATGTTAATTGTTGGATTTTTGGGTTTTTATTTGGTTGTTGGAATCTAGATCTGTCCTTCCAATTTGATTTTTGGGTTATCCTATATGGTTATTATCCGTTTTGAACTTCTGATTTGAATGCTATATTTTTCTCTTAATGTTCAGATTGAATTTTTTTGGGAACTGATGAGGTCCATCGCCGGATTCCATTAGTGGAATCTGGTTTCGTTAGGTTTTGATGGTACCAATTTGGTTCTTTTGCTATCTTTCAATCTTGCCCAGTTGTTCATTTTAATTTTCTTGGCTTAGATTGATTGTGTTGGCTTGGATTGATTGTTGTTCTAGCATATTTTTAATTATATTTGTAAATAATTAAAAAAAAAATTATTTGATATTAATTATAAAAATAATTAAATATATATTTTATTTATTTTCTTATATTTTGGTAAATTTTTATAATTTATATTATTATATTTCTAAAGAATTAAATAAAAATTTATTTGATTTTAATTATAAAATAACTATATATATATTTCATTTATTTTCTTATTTTTTGACTCACTACTGCAACCGTAAAGAGTAAAATTTCTATTGAAAAAATTACAATATGCCACCGGAGCCAATGATACATCTTTTTTGGTGTGATTTTTTTACTATTTTGCATGTTGGTTTGGTTGCGAAAAAAAGTTCCTACTCGGCAACTCTCCCTTACTTCCGCCTTAGTGAAAAATATGATGTCATTTTAAAAAAATAAAATTGTTGACATGTATAAGTGTGTTAAACTAAGGGCATTTGGTAGCCCTATGTGAGACCCCAAATTTTATGAATAAAGATTTAATTTTTTTAAAATATTTTTTTTGAATATTATGGTGTGGATTTGATATAATGTTATAGTTGTGGGTAATATTTATAAATTTTACAAAATACACAAGTTGTTATATAATATTCGATTGGTGGGGAATATTCATTTTAACGAGGAAATATTCGCATAACTAAGACAATCATTGGTGGACCCATTAACGGAATTATTGTCGGATTGAAAGCGACAAAAATATTTTATGAAAATAACTGGCCAGGAAGTTTCACTGAATAAGCTTGTTGAAACACCCTTACAATTGTTAAAAAATGCGATGTCTGGCATTAGTTGCGTAGTACCATTGCGGTATTGATTATTGATCTTACGTGGGGAAGTCACTCAGTTTTGTTCGATTATTATCACTGATGAATTTGCGTAGTATCTCGCGTTATTTGATTCAATTATTGTCGATATTTTATATATTATTAAATCAATAATTGAGATAACAAAGTTATTAATATTATTATTTACAATATTAACGATGTCTAGAAGTTCTGCCAAGGAGAGGTTTGGTCACCTAATTGCGTCCCTCTTTCCTGGGAACGACCTGGTCGATTAATATTGTGAGTTATAATAAATGTGATAAGTTTTATTTTATTATTATTATAAATGTAATAAAACAGAATTTTTTTTATATAAAACAGAATTTTTTTTATAAAGTTTTGTTTTATTTGATTATAAATAGAATATATTATATTTTATTATACATAGTGTTTGTATAGTGTATTCTGATAGTATTTGTGATAGTTAAATCTTTTTATATAAAAAAATGTAATCTTTTTATAAAGTTATTTGTTTTATTAGTATAAATAGAATATATAATATTTTATTATCATAGTGTTTGCATAGTCTTGCGTAGTATTTCAGATAGTAAATTTTTTTTATATAAAACATAATACTTTTATAAAGTTATTTGTTTTATTAGGACTATAAATAGAATATATAATATTTTATTATGCGTAGTGTTTTGCAGATAATACCGCTCGCGTAGTGTTTTCATAGTAAAATCTTTTTATATAAAACAAAATACTTTTTATAAAGTTATTCGTTTTATTAGATTATAAATAGAATATATTATATTTTATTTAAAAGAATTTTTTATTTGAATATCTTATTAATCTTTGCGATAGTAAATCAATATGGATGAGTCTGGTTAAAAGTAAATAATATCTGGATCGTTAAATGAATTAGTTCTTATTCAAATTAATTCTCCTATAAATAGAAATTTCGTTCCTTCATTATTTCTTTTTAATTCATCGAAAGCTACAGAGAAAGAAAAAAAGTATTCTACTACTTCATTACTTTCATATCCAGGTTTCTTACAAGATAAGGGATATTATTTGTTGTCTTCGTAAAGGGTATTATTTCTTTCGTATTCATGAAGAGAAACTTTTGTTATTTAATTCTTTATTATTATGTTGGAATAACACTCTGTCATCACAATCTGCATCGTGGTGAAATTCTTCATTATTCCATTTTTATTATTATGTTGGAATAACTCTGCAATACATCTTAATCTGCATATATGGTGAAATTCTTACATTATTCCATTCTTTATTATTCTTTGAAATAGCTCATCACATGAAATCTCGCATACATGGTGAAATTATGTTGTTATTTCATTCTTTATTATTCGTTAGAATATCCATCGGTTCAATTTCACTTTTGACTGGTTCCGATTTCTTTATTATTACATCTAATAATATCGCATGCATGCGTTCACGCATTGCCTTGGTTCCATTCTTTATTATTATGTCGAGAATATCCATTTGTGCGTTCTACAAATGACTGGTTCCTTATTTATTATTACATTTGGAATAATGCATGCATGCGATTTATCGCGTGATGAGTGAATTCTTACATTATTCCATTCTTTATTATTACATTGGAATAAACGCATACATGTGGATTATCATATGCGTGGTGAATGATCCTTTCAGATTCATTCCTCGTTAAATTGTGGAAATGATCATATCGTGGATTATCGCATGGCGGGTGAAAATTCATTTGCGATTTCATATATTCTATTATACTCGGTTGGTTAAAGTTTTGGATTCTATACTCCATGAAATTAGTAGAATATCCCAGATATTTCTTGGCTTCATTCGATATCTTTTCGAAAGCATTCTTGAATTTTACTCCGAAAGCGATATCGTATTTTACAATTTGGACGTTATTGAGTTCGGGATAAATTAACTTATAAATCTTTAAAATTTATTCTTGAACTTGTTTTATTAATTGTCATCATCCTCACGCTTATATTAAGTTAAAAGTAAATACATGGCTGTAGTGCGTAGATGAACTTGGTATGATTATAATTGAGGGATTATTCGGTATAATCATTCTTGTAATGTTATAAATGATGTGGAAAAAGTTCTCGTTGGCGTAGTGCGTTGATGGGACGATTTTTGGTATGATTATGATTATGGATTCTCTTGACGATGGTACAAAGATGAATTATTTTATGGCGTGATCGGGATAGTTGATGAAAATACGATTATCTTTTGCACGTAGTGCGTGGATAATTCGTGGTCGTGATACTAAATAATATCCTCGACCTATAGTGCAAGGATGCTTTGATAATGTGAATTATTTATTAAACTGAGTCCCAGCGATAAAAGTGATGAAAAATCTTTTAAATCATAGAAGATAGTATATTTTATTCTCTACTGACTCTTTTAATGGATTCTTGTTCATTGCGATAAAACGATGTTTGTTATATTGTATCGGTTTAACTTAATTTATTGAAGCTATCGATAATTTATTCTGCATTATCTTAGTCGTAATATTTCTACTTGAAATTTAGTTGAAATTCACCCTTTACTTTTATTGTTCTCTTGAAATGAAAATGTAGCGAGGGACTAGTCGAGGGAGCGGAGTGATGGTCAGGATGATAGCATTAGTAGTCTCACTATTACATGAAATAGTGTGTTAATAAATGTATTGAGGACTTATTTTGAGTTTGAATCTTTGTAAGACAATATTTGTATTAAAACTCACAACTCGTATTCAGTATATTTAAGGTTTATTTGTATTACATGCACTAGTGTATTTCTAAGAATTTCAGAATAGGTGATGTATACTATTTTGAGGCGTCACCCTATATATAAAGGAAGAAGAAAACAAAAACACCTTCGGCTATAGTAATTGAAATCGAATCAAGAAGAAGGACAAATTAGCGGCTGCAATTGAAGTAACTTGGTTCTTCTCATCTTTATTTGTCAGCACTCCATCACCTACATTTTTCCATATAACCACTCTACCCCTCAATTCTAAGAAAAAAATCAAAACCCCCATTCACTCATTCACTCCGTTAAAGCCTATTTTGGTTAGTTATAATGTATTGCTAATTGGATTGCGCAAGGAGGTCAAACAAATGAGGCCATTCGATTTTTTAGGAATATGCTCTCAAAGGGGTTTTCTCTAAATGTTGTAAGCTATAATATTTTGTTGAGGAGTTTGTGCCATGAAGAACGGTGGGAGGAGGCAAATAGGATTGTTGAAAAGTTCGAGGAGAAGAAACTATTCTTTGGGCAAGATATAAGGATGGTATCTATTCGGAGCTATATTGGATTCATGCTAAATTGATTAGGGGGCAGGATATACAAGCTTGGTATAAGCTTCAATGGTCTGAGACGTTCACTTATGACACTCCGGACGATGGTAACTCACTTTGGATTATATCACATCGGCTGCATTATGTCTTCGACTATCTACTTTCGGTGATATAAGGTTGAATAGTGATATAAGGTCGGATCAAAACCTCTCCTAGGGGTCGAGAAGACTATTATGGCGATATAAGGTCAGATCGAAGCCTCCCCTAGGGGTCGGGATTAAAATGGTTTGGGTTGGAATTAAAATAACTTGGCTAAGGTTTAAGATGGGTTGGCTAGGATAAATATGATTTGGGTTGGCTTGAGCCAAGGTGGGTGAGCCATGGCTTAGTCTTGGAGCCAAATTGGAGCAAGTCTTGGAGCTAAAGCTTGGTAAAGACATGTGTCACTTGATAAAAGAGCTTGATGACCATGTGTCTTACAAGCATTATTTGAGCATGAGGTGAAATGAATTTGGAAAAGTGAAAAAAAGGAGTGGCCGAGTATGAGGATAAGAGGGGGCAAAGTGATGAGTCACTTACCATTTATGGTAAGTTTTTTATCCAATTAAATTTGCAATTAATGCCTTGTGTCCTCCATTCAATTAAAGTAGCCAAACATGCCCTTAAGTTGTCTAACTTTAGTTAGTTTAATTAAAGTTAGGTTAGTTAATTCAAGCTTGGTTAGGTTAAGTGTTGGGTGATTTAATTAATCAACCAACACTTAGCCATTTCATTTCCTTTCATTCATCTTTATTCCATAAGCTAGAGAGAAAAGAAAGAACAAAAGAAAATAGAGAGAAAGAGAGAGAGGTTCGGACAAGGAGGAGAAGGAAAAGAAGCAATCTAGCTTTATTTTATCAAGTCCTACCCAAGATCAAGGAAAGAGAAGATCAAGAAAGGTAAGACCATGAACCCTAACCCTTTAGCTCTTTGAATTACATTTATTTAAATTAGTAATTGTTGGTGGTTGTTTATTGAAAGATCACGAAGGATCTTGGAGTAATAAAGATGTGTGTCTTTTAAAAATCTTAAAGTACTTGTTAAATTGCATGAAAAATGGAACAATGAATGAAAATACAAACCTATGCGTAAAGGAATACAAGAACGGATTAATAGCAGACTGTCATGGGTTGTTTTTATGGTCTTTTGAGATAACTTATGAAATGTAAAAATTAAGTTCTAGGGTGTCATGTTATACTCTTATAAGTCATGAACATCACCCAATTGGAACGGAAGCAAAACTTTATGTAACGAAGTCATGGCTAATTTTTAAGTAAAACTAGTTAAAAAGTTAACAACGGAATTAGTGTAACCACTGACCCTTGAGCAGTTTTTTGTTCCAAATGGTTTGATGGAATTTTTTTTTCGTTTTAGGGGTTATTTATTACATTAAGTAATCAAACTGTAGACTTAAAAATGACCTCATTCCGAGTTTGGAGGCGGGAGATATGCCCTTCGGAAGGAGACTAGTCTAAATTGTCAAAATTGGAAAACTATTTCGGGTAAGGACTTTTGTGCCACTATTTTGGCCTGAGAATGAACCTGGAAAAAATTTCTGCCCAAGGGGATTTGTAGTAGATGTAACAAGGAAGAAATTGTGACGCCCCCAAAATAGGTATACATCACACATTACGAAGTGCCAAATACGTAGTATGTAATACAAATATAATCTTAAATATCTGACATGGTGTGTGAGTTTTAATACAAATATTGTCTTACAGGCGGTATTCAAACTTAAAATAAGTCCTCAATACATTTATTAACACTTATTTATTTCATAGAGTAGTGAGGACTACTAATCTTATCATCCTGGACCGCTAAGTCGCTCCTCGATTCCATTAGTCCACTGCGTTCTCATTTCACAAGAGAACAATGAAAGCAAAAAGGTGAGCTCAACTATTGAGAAGAAATATTATGACTAAGATAATGCAAAAAAAATTATCGTTAGCCTTCAACGGTGTTAAACCGATAAAATATAACAAACATCAAGTTTAAGCTGCAATGAACAAGCAATCCATTAAAAGAGTCAAGTAGAGAATAAAATCTACTATCTTTTATGTTTTAAAAGGTTTTTCATCACTTTTATCATTTGAGACTCAAAACAATAAATAATCCACATCATCCACGACTACTACGCCAATGATATTCATTTAGTATCACGACCACAAATTATCCATGCACTATGGGCGAGGATATTCGTGTATTCATCAATGGTCGTGATCATGCCAACAACTATCCATCAATGCACTACGGACTGATGAGGACTTTTACCACATCATTTGTAACATTACGGTCGTGATTATACAGATTAATCCTCGGTATAATCATACCAAGTCCATCTACGCACTTCTGATGCCATGAGATGACTTTCAACATAATATAAACATGAGGATGATGACAATGATATAAGAATTGATAAAACAAGTTCAAGAATTAATTTATCCAAGAACCAATAACGCCCAATTATCGACATGATACTTCTTTGTGGAGTAAAATTCAAGAATGCTCGGAAGAATATTTCCATGAAAAGATCTTTGGATGAAGCGCAAATATTAAGGATATTCCACTAATTTCATGGAGTATAAAAGTCAAAGCTTTAACCAACTGAGTATAAGAGAATATATAAAGCTGCCAAATGGATTTTAAATCGCCGTGCAGTAATCCATAGATGAGATCATTTCCACAATTTAATAAGGAATGAATACTGAAAGGATCATTCACCATGCGTGTGATAATCCACATAGGCATGGTTATTCCAGCGAATAATAAAGAATGGAATAACGGAAGAAATCACCGTACGCATGCGATAGAAGCTGCATGCAGACGAGTTATTCCAACATAATAATAAAGAATGGAATAATAGAAGAATTCACCGTAAATGCGATAGGCCAGCACATCGTGTTATTCTCAGCAGAATAATAAAGAATAGTAAGAATTAAATGCATAAACCGCATGCAGACATGATATTCGACAAAATAATAAAGAATGGAACCGAAGTCATGCGTAAACCCATGCATGAGGATATTCCAAGAGAATAATAAAGAATAGAACGGTGTCGTGCGTATAGCCTTGTGAGCATGGATATTAAGAGAATAATAAAGAATGGAACGAAGTTGCGTAAGCGCGGCGGCATGGATATTACTGACGAATAATAAAGAATGGAATAATAGAAGAATTTCACCGTGTATGCGGTGCTTACGCGTAAGCGGAGTTATTCAACATAATAATAAAGAATGGAATAATAGAAGAATTTCACCATGTATGCGGTACTTTGCATGATGTATGAGTTATTCCAACATAATAATAAAGAATGGAATAATGTAAGCTCTCTTCATGAATCTGAAAGAAATAATACCCTTACCTTAGAAGAAGCTGGATATAGGAGTAGTGAAGTAGGAGAATACTTTTCTTCTTTCTCTATTGTTTCTCTCTAGAGTTTCGAGTGAATTCGTAAGAAATAATGAAGGAATGAGCTTTATTTATAGGAGAATGGTCGAATAGTAACTAATTCATGAAGCGGTCAGATTGATTTACTTTTAAATGGGCGGTCCATATTCAATTACTACTCAAATTATTAATAAAATATTCTAATAAAACAAAATCTTTTAAATAAAATATAATATATTCTATTTATAATCTAATAAAACGAATAACTTTATAAAAGTATTCTATTTTATATAAAAAGATTTTACTATGCAAACACTATGCATAATAGAATATTATATATTCTATTTATAGTCTAATAAAACGAATAATCTTTATTTACACTTCAGTTGACATAATATTTATCGATTGTGCAACCTTCAGACTTATGAAAACTCTCTGTTAGTTGTATAAGTGTTCAACTATGCTATAATGTATAAATTCTTTAATGTTTTTCTATAATGCATAAATTGTTTAAGTTTTATTTTGACATAAATTGTTCAAGTTTTAAAGTTCTAGTATTCAGGAACTGTTTAAGAGTAATGTCAATGCCAATTGTATCGACTAGACAAAAGTTAAAATATTTTATTGATTTGAATACCATTCTCTGAACGTTATTTGGATTAGGTAGAGCTGTCCACCCAAACTGTTTTGAGTTTCAGACTCCAGTCTGAGATGAACAACCCTAATATTAGGATATTTTTATATCAAAAAAATTCTGATAGACACCTGAGCTGGTCAAACAAACGCATATAGTCGTTTAGCTAGAGTGTTGTACAACATAGGGTACACTGGGCTGATCACCCAACGTGCCCGTAAGTCAAATGGTTCATAGTTGAATTACTATTGAACCCTTGAGAAAAAAAATGTTCAACGTCTTTTGACCGCTCAGTACGCCATTTCAAAAATGTTAGATAAAAATGAATTTATTATTTTTATTCCTATTTATTCGTAATGCTTTCACAACTATTATTTAGTTGTAGAAATAGTAACATGATTCTTAATTTTGTTGTTTATTCAACTGTTTATACTTGCTGAGCTTTGTAGCTCATCTTTGCTTTAAATAAAATTTTTTAGCGAAGCCAGAGTAGATTGAAGGGTCTGGTAAGAACAAAGAAAAAGGAAAAGGAAAGATGGACGAATATAAGATAGTTGTAAATATTTATAATAATTATAAGTATTGTAATAATTACTTAATATTTTATCATGTGTTGAAGACTTAAAGGTCTGAGAACCTGAAATTTAGAGTGTGACATATTTTAATAATCGGTAGTTGCATTTATGTCATTATTATTATGTTAAATGAGAAGTACTGTGAAACACTATATTAAGGGTTTAAAGGTACACGAATTTAAGGGCGTTGTAAGACCCCGAATTTTATGAAATAAAAGTATTCAATTTTTCTTATAATTATTATTCAGTAAATGATTAAATTGATAAAAAAAGGTGATATATGAAATTTTTCAAAATAAGCAAGTGGTTATAAAATACTCATTGTTGTCAGGGAATATTCGTTTGGTCGTGGAATACTCTTGTTGTTGGGGAATATTAAATGCTGACAAGTATGACCATTTCATGGGCCCTATAACAGAATAATTGTCGAATGAAGAAAATGACAAGTTTGAGTTTTTATAAATAACAGCGTAATTGTTACCATTAACACTGTTGGATTACCTGGTGGTTAAAATACGATATCTGGTTGCATGGTTGCGCGATAGCACTACGGTATTGCCTGATATTTTTGAATTATTGATTCTTACGTGTATGAAGACTACTCAATAATTATTACGATAATTCTTATTGATATTTTATTTTATTAGTTCAATAATTCTTTGTGTTGATATTTTATATTATTGTTGTTTTGATAATTATCAACTTGCATGATATTTCCCATTATTAGATCGATAATTCATGTTATTTGAATAATATTATTAGATAGCATTATTAGCGATGTCTAGAAAGTTACATCGAGGAGAGGTTTGGTCACCTAATTCTTGGCGCGGTAAGGAGAAATCCTTATTGGAAAGCCCCTCTTTCTTGGGAACAACTTTGGTTGTCATTATTGTGATTACGTAATATTATTTGTGAATAATTAATTATTGATTTATATGATAAGAAAATATTTATTTTGTGTGGATATAAATGAAGGAATTAATCTTTGAGGTGTTTTATCGGTATTTAGTGGAATGGATGAATTGTTGAAAATTGATATTTTGTCTTTTCTGATAAAATAATTCATTCAAATATATTATTATATTACATTATAAATGTATAATGTGATAATATAATAATATAATAATGGTGATATTTTTACACTAAATTCACGGTGCATGAATCAAATGAGAGAAATCTAGAAATCAAAAGAAGAACAAAATATGGGATTTTCAGAAAAATTAGTTCATTACTTGATTTTATAAAATCCATAACTCTTTGTGTATAATGAGTTAGGAGATGAGACATATATCAAAAGAAATCCCTGGAAGTAAGCTAACCGTAGAAATTGGAATCTTTCAAAAATTCATTGTGGATTTTTTGTGGTGACTATTTGAAATGGCTGATGCGAAGGACTCGTAATCAAGAAAAATCGGTGTTCTTTGAGATATATTGCGTGAGTTATAATTTTTTAATCAAATAGTTGGATCGTTGTGATTTTTGAATATGTTATACATATATAAGTTGAGTATATGTCCACAAATTTTGAACCGTTAAAAATTAACTTATGATTTGTTATGAATTTTAAGAGGTGACTGATTCGGAAATTAATTTTATAAATAATTTTGGGTGGAGATTTTTAGAAGGTGGGACCCACTTTTGGTTGTTGGGGAAGATAGCTGATCTTTGGTGGGCCCCATTTGTGGTGGCTGAAATATTTTCAAAGAAGTGTGCGTAGAAAACTTTTTATTAATATTTTATTAATTTAGTCTCCTTTGGCGTTCTAGCATTTTCCTATAAATAGGTGCTTAGGTTAGAATTGAAAATCACACTAGAAACATAAGTTTTCTCTCTCTATATTATCAATCATATTTTTGTGAGTATTTAGATACTTTGAGAGTTTCTATTCAGTGTAAGTTTCCTTCGGCATTACATCCGACATTCCAGTCAGAAATACCGCTATTTTGACGTAAGAGATTGTAAGGGTTATTATGTTTTTCAGTTTGTAATTTTTGTTGACCATCAAAAATACTGGAAAAATTTAAAATGATAATTTGATGAGTTTTCTAGATTGTGTCCAAAAATGGCAATTTTTGGATATATATATATATTAAGAGTTATGAATTTTATGGAAAAAGACTATTTTAAAAGTAAACCCTTATAACTCCTTGTGGTTAACTCCAAAATTGGAAAAATTTTTATTGGGAGTACATGTATATAACAACAGTATACTCTGTAAATTTTAGAATTTTTGGAAAAAAGTACGGTTTATGATAAATATCTAAATATTCGGCAGTTTTGGCCATATGAAAAATAGTAAATAAATTTTAAAAATTCCGAGAAAAATATATGTTCAATATGGGACTATATTACGCTAAATCCCGTAAAAGAAAATTTTTACGGAATTTGATTTCATTATTTTTCATGAAAATAGACTAGTTATGAATAAGTGAATTAAATATGTTATGTGAAGTAAGAAAATTGGAAAATAGGATTTTATGGCTTGAGAATCTATATATAAGGTATATCTGAGTTTTTTATGAGAGTTTTGGTTATTGGTGATGAAATCTTATGAGTTTGGTATTTTAGGATGATTAAATGCATTAATTAGTAAAGTGTAAATAATTAAAATAAATTATTTATAAGTTTAAGAAATGATTAAAATATTGTGGTAATATTAATAATATTAGATTATGAAATTATTAAGTGATTTATAACATTTAGATTAAGTTGTTATAAAATCATTGATTTAAAATATTATTTAATGATTAATAATATTAGTAAATAAATTTAATGTTATTATATAATGAATAATATTAAATGAAGTTTATAATATAATGAATAATGTTATTATCTTCGTTAAATATTCGTTGAAATATTATTTTTACATTCAAATCATTTTTGATATAATATTATTCTTGAATTTTACTCCAGCAAAAGCGATGTCGTATTGACAATTTGGATATTATTGAATTACGGATAAATTAAATTGTTAAAGTCTTTAAAATTTATCCTTTATCCCATGTGATTAATTCTTTATATCCTTGTCATGATCCTCATACTTATATTGTGATGAAAGTCATCTTTGGTAGTTATACATAGATGGTAATTTGTTGTTTATTAGTTTCTCGGGTTGTATGCCTTTGGGCTGTAGTCTGCGAAAGAAGAAGCATTGATTGATATCTTTTTTTGTAGTGCAAAGATGACACATTATTGAATATCTTTGGCCGTAGTCTGAAGATGATTGAATTTGTTATCTGTAGTCTGAAAGATGACTTTTGTTGTTGAATATCTTTGGCTGTGTAGCAAAAGATGAATTGTTAATGAATATCTTTGGCCCGTAGTGCAAAGATGAACTTATTAGTATGATTATGAATATGAACTGTGATTTGGTATAACCATGATCTTTGATGTTCCAGTTAAAGACATGTGATGAAAATTATCTTCGTCCTGGATGAGAAAAGGAATTTAGAACCACGAATATGATTATGAGTTATTCACATGATTGTGGACATGAACTGTTGATTGATGTTACAGGGATAAAACATTGTTGGTGGAATTTTAACATGGAGAAGATAATAAACTTTATGGTCCATTTGACTCTTCTAATGGATTGCTTCGTTCATTAACTATGGTTGAAAAGTTTTATCATCTACCATATGTTCTAAATCTCTGATTTATTACTGACAAAGGCTATTCATAATTTAATTATCTTTAGTCATGATATTCTTTTCTAGACTATTTGTGTGACTCCCCCAAAATAGGTATACATCACCCATCTTGAGTCGCCAAATACATGGTACAGAATACAAATACAAACTTAATTATATAACAGTCGTGTAATATATGACAAAACATAGCTGAGAGTTTAAACAGGAATGTTGCCTTCTAGACAATATCCACTCTCAAATAGAGTCCTTATTACATTTATTGTCACACTATTTTATAGAATAGTGAGGACTACTAATACACCATCTCGGACCATCACTCCGGTTCCTGGACTAGTCCATTCGTTCTCATTTCCTGAAGAGAATAATGAAAGCAAAAGGGTGAGTTCAACTAGCTCAGTAAGAAATATTATGACTAAGATAATGTAGAAAAAATTATCATTAGTCTTCAACAATGTTAAACTGATAAAATACAATAGACATCAAGTTTAACTACTGGTGAAATAAGCAATCCATTAGAAGTCAGTAGAGCATGATATCTACTATCTTCTATGATTTAAAATGTTTTCATCAATTTTATCATTTGAGACTCGACTTAATAAATAAACCACATCATCGAGTCATCCCCACTTTATGGGCCGAGGATATTCATTAAATCATCGATAGTCGTGGCTATATCCGAATAATCTTGATCATAATCATACCAAAAGCTGTCTATCGATGCACTTACTGAGCCGGCGAGGACTTTTACCACATCATTTATAACATTACGGTCGTGATTATACAAGAATGATCCTCGGTCATAATCATATCAAGTCCATCTATGCACGTAAGCCAAAGATGACTTTCATCACAATATAAGCATGAGGATGATGACAATGACATAACAATTCAATAAAACAAGTTCAAGAATAAATTTTAAAGATTTATAAGTTAATTTATCCTAAAATCAATTACGTCCAAATTTTCAACATGATATTGCTTTGTGGAGTAAAATTCAAGAATGCTCAGAAGAATATTTCCATGAAAAGATACTGGATGAAACGCAAATATCCAGGATATTCTACTAATTTCATGGAGTATAGAAGCCAAAACTTTAACCAAGTTGAGTATAATAGAATATATGAAAGCTATGAATGGATTTTTTCATAAATACGGTAATCGCGTAGCATGCATTATTTCCATAATTTAATAAGGAATGAATGCGAAGAATCATTCACCGTCGCATGCAGCGATCCACGTAGGCGAGTTATTCAGCGAGAATAATAAAGAATGGAATAACGAGAAGAATTCACCGAGCATGCGATAAACCGCATTGCATGACGAGTTATTCTCAGCGAGAATAATAAAGAATGGAACCAGTCGTGCGTAATCCGCACGCATGCAGGATATTCCAATGAATAATAAAGAAGCGGAACGGAGTCGTGCGTAATCGCTTGCATGGGCGGGATGTTCCAACGAGAATAATAAAGAATGGAACGGTCGTGCGTAATCCGCTTGCAGGCGGGATATTCTAACGAATAATAAAGAATGGAATAACAACGAGAATTCACCGAGGCATGCGATAGAGCAGCATGCATTGAGTTATTCCAGAGAATAATAAAAATAGAATAATGAAGAATTTCACCGTGTATGCGATTGCTTGCATAGGCGAGTTATTCAACATAATAATAAAGAATGGAATAACAACTCTTACAGTATTGAAAGAAAATAACTCTCTTCATGAATACGAAAGAATAATACCCCTTACCTTAGAAGAAACTAGATATTGGAATAGTGAGGTAGCAAATTGCTCTTCTTATTTTTCTCTATAATTTCTCTCTATAATAATTGCTCTATAGCTTTAGTGAATTGGTGAAAAATAATGAAGGAATGAGCTTCTATTTATAGAAAAATATAGTTTTGATAATTTCACATTTTGGGGCTCGAAATATTACAGTATAATACCTTCCTCTTTTTCTTCATTTTTAATTTAGTCCTGCAAGTATTATCAAACTTACACCACCTCCCCTAATAGTAAATCATTTTAACCAATAGTAAATCATGTGAATCAATAGTTCTAGACATGTGAAAATATGAATTACAGTATAGTACCTCCATCTATACCTCCATTTTAACTTAGTCATGCAAGTATTATCAATCTTGCACCATCTCCCATAATAGTAAATGAATGTGAATCGATAGTACACATATGTGAACAAATAGTTATAATCATGTGAATCAATAGCAATTAATTGCTCATTTATCCGATTAATTACCGATTGGTGATATAACCTCAAACATCAATTATTATTGAAATAAATATCGATTTTCACTAACACTAATAATTCCAACACTGATGGAACTATCAATTTCATCTTTAATCAACACGAACTTATTCATCATTAATATTATAATTCCTGATATTTAACAAACGAGTCGTTCCCAGGAAAGATGGGGCTTTCAGATAAGGATTTCTCCTTATTGGCGCCTTGATTAGGTGACGAACCTCTCTCCTTGATGAACTTACAACCATTATCGATATTGCGAATAATAATATGAATAACTTTATCATCTCAATTATTGATTTAATAATATAACATATTTTACATATGATCTTGTGATAATCTCGATCGAAACTATGGATCTTTGGCATACCATGCGATCTTACAATCTCGTTTATATACATACTAGCAAGGCGTTCAAGTGTATAAGTTTCTCGTATTGGTAAGAAATGACAAGACTTGGTCGATCTATCAACAATGACCCAAATCGCATCTACGCCTTGAGAAACCTTGGGAAGACCGATAACGAAATCCATGGTAATGTGCTCCCACTTCCATTCCAGGAATTTCAAGTGGTTCTGATGGAACTTTTGGCACTTGATGCTCACCGACTCGTTGACAAGTTAGACACCTTGAGATAAACCGATATCTCTCTTCATATTGCTCCACTAAAATGTATGTCGAAGATCACGATACATTTGGTACTCCACGATGAATTGCAAATGGTGTGTTGTGCGCCTCCATCATGATTTTATACTTCAAGTCGAGAATCGTTAGGAACACTGAAAGTGCCGGAGTTGACTCAAGTATTCCTTCTTCATCGATTCTTGCTTACGAAATAGCACCTTCTTGCACTTTCTTCCTTATCGCATCGGCTCCAGTGCGTAGCTTGAGCGACTTTAACTTTATCGATTTAAGTCGGTTCCACTTTCGTATATTCGCCATCATCACATGGGTCACAGAGTCTTTAAATCTATTTTCATCCTTTTCAAGTCATACAAAATGGGCCTTTGCGTTGACAATATTGCACTCGCACTCCACATATGATCTTACTCGATGCATCGACTACTACGTTCGCTTTTCGAGGATGGTATTGGATGGTATGATCATAATCTTTCAAAAACTCAAGCCATCGTCGTTCTTGGCATGTTGAGTTGCTTTTGAGTAAAGAAATATTTGAGGCTTTTATGATCGTATAGATCTCCACCTTCTCTCCATCGGGTAATGCCTCTAAATCTTAAGCGCCAAAACGCATTGCCGCTGACTCTAGATCATGAGTAGGATAATTCCTCTCATATTCTTTGAGTTATCGTGAGGCATAGCTATGACTTTCCATGTTGCATGAGAACACATCCTAACCCTTTGCACGAAGCATCACTTTGAGATGACAAATCCCTACGAGGCAGTTAGTGACACCCCAATCCGGTACTTCCATTTCCACGAGATTTGGTGTTCCTTATCTAAACATCATCTATCTATCTACCCATAATAAAATGCAAACCATGCAATAAAATAAATAAATATTAAATCTCTCCCCTTATGGGGTTACATCAACTGAATAATAAATAAATCCCAGGTTACTCTAACCTTAAAACATCTGTGCGAAAAACATAAACAAATAAGTCTTAGTAACATCAACTCTAATTACATCACATAACCACATTAATAAAACTACCTTCATTACTTGCTAAGCTTGCTCTTGCCCTTACTAGTGGAAGGTTCGTTTGCTCTTTCGTTCTTAACTGCAATGTTATTATTACGCAAGAGTGAGCACGATTGCCCACAAGTATAACAATATAAAAATGAATAATAACATGCGAGAGAAATAATAACTTCTAATATGTAGCTCAACTTTTGAATCAAGAATGAATAACAAGAATCAAAAGAAATTCTGAGGGTCATAAGACCTTGAACTATGTCCTAGGTTGTCAAGTATTTTTACTTGAAACCTTTAACAGTTATAAGACTATGGACTCTTCTTCTACCATTTTGGGGATCACCCTTAGTACCATCTTTGTGCCTAATATCTTAACGCTAAAGCGTAAATAATCCCTTATCTGAGGTTGTTCATCTCGGTTTGACATTTGAGTCGCTTTTAAAGGAAGTTTGGTTTGGATAATTCATCGAGGGTTTTGAAATTTAGAGCATTTATCAACTATGGACTAGTCGAATCGATAAGGGTTCGCTAGTCTAAGAAGGTTTAACAATAAATGAATATTTAACTTGAATAACATCTCAAAAGGTATACAACAGAATAAATATTGTATAACAACATCATGCTTGAAGATTAATAAACTTTAATATACAAGGTGCTCGATCGATAATAATGAGAACTTGCTTAAGGAAAGTTTAGGATAAGAAACTTGCCTCAAATGCGTAGATTACACTTAAACAAACTCGTTCTTTGAATTAAATCCTACATACCAATTACGTTCACAATACCGATCGATAATAACGTCATTTAAACATCATAAATTATTATTTGTCTAATCTCGACTTCATGACTATACTTAGTCAATTATTACACTTAGTGTAAAATTAAGACTTCATGAAAAATAAACTAATTATGCATTCGATCATTCAATTCACACGTAATTGTGTTATGGACATGTTAATAATTCATTTTAACATCTCATTATATGTCTAACAAGTTTTTATGCTCATTAGATTAAGTTAATAACACATTGCCACACTTAAACATTTTTAAAAACTCATTTTCGACCCGATACGCTAAGTGGCGTTCTTGGCGCCACTTTTGTCTTAGTATTAGCGTTGGTAGCCGAGAATGTATTCTTATTTGAAGACATGCAAATATTTGGCATTACGGTGATTATGCGACTATGACGAGTTTCTGATACGGAGTTCGTAGCGTCATAAAACTCCGATTTTGATTCTCGATTCGCGAAGAACACGAGTTCAAATGAATTGACACATCTTTGACACTAATTCCACCAAATTAAACATACCCACATGTTATAATTCATACATAATCAATACCCAACATATATAGAGTGATTTTAACCTATAAAACATATAATTCTGAAATCAACACATAAATTATCTTCATTCTTGATGTTCATGAAGTTTGAACACAATTTCCTAAGATTCAACGCCACGAATTCGTTATACAACCAAATCCATCCATTCAAATTTCATTTTGTTTAATTTAACATGCATAATCATATCAATGCGTGAATTTTGCAAAATAAACTATATTTGACATACTAAAAACACGTATAAGGCCATATGGCCATATCATGTACTCTGCAGATTTTTGAAATAACCAGTCATAATATATATTATGAAAATCTATACAATATGTGCTAACATACTCGAATCATTACATATATCCCTAACATCTTAACCCAATTTACAGAAATTACAGAACGTAAGGAAGCGATTTTCATGAAACTTAAAAGGCGTAAAAATATAATAATTGGGTTGAAGAGATTACCCAAGCGTGAGAGTGTAATTTGTAGAAGATGAATTCCCTCTCAACTCTTTATCAATCACACACTAAAATTTCTCAAACTCTCTCTCTGAAATTCTCTGGCTCTCAGACTTAGAAAATAATAACAACGAGAAGACGTCTGATATAATAGGAGAAGAATTGACGATAAGTGGTCAATTACTCCCCAACATGGGTAAACTACCCTTACTTCCACGAGGCCATGTTTGGCTAATTAGAATAGGTTTTAAAAATCATTTAATTTAATAAATCATTATCATATAGTTTAAATAATGTCACACCCATTATAAAATAAATCTAATATCTTATTTAATTTATTTAAATAAAATATAGTAAATTCTCATTAATTCATATAGTCACATAATTAAATTTCTCATTTAATAAAAATAGTAAATTATTAAATCTCTAATGGATGATTAAATTAATTAAAATAACATTAGGCTTATTAAATATTTCTTTTAATTCAATAAGCTCACATAATCACATACTTCGAATAATAAAAATTCTCCACATATAATTAAATTAATCTATCACAACTTCATCAATTAATTAATTAATCTAATAATTAATTCATCGAAAAGATATTTATTCAATCCAATAAATATTAAAATTAAATTATAAAATTACGGTTGTCACATTTTTTCCCTTTTAAAAGGATTCTGTCCCCAGAATCACAACTCAATAATTCGTCCCGTTACACAGATGGTGTCAGAACATGTCCTGAAATGAGTTTCCTCTTGAGTTCTTGAAAACTCTTTTCACATTCCTCACTCCAACCGAATTTTGTATCTTTTTGAGTCAGCTGAGTTAATGGAGTAGCGATTCGAGAAAATTGTAAAATCCCGAATTTTATGAATAAAGATTTAATTTTCTCGAAATATTTTTTTTTCAAAATTATGGTGTGGATTTGAGATAATGTTATAGTTATGGGTAATATTTAGAAATTTTAAAAAGTATGCAAGTTGTTATTTAATATTCGATTGATCGGGAAATATTCTTTTTTTGTCGGGGAATATCCAAATGCGACCAGCACAATCATTAGTGGACCCCTGGCGGAATTATTGTCGGATCGAGAAAGCGACAAAAATATTTTTATGAAAATAACGACGGAAGTTTTACTGTTAGCTTGTTGAAACACCGGTGTTAAAAAAATGCGATGTCTGGCGTGGTTGCGTAGTAGCACGCGTTATTGATTATTGATGCTTACGTGAGAAGTCACTCAGTTTTGTTCGATTATTGCTACGATAATTTCTTTGTATAGTATCTCACGTTATTTGATTGATTATTGTCGATATTTTATATATTATTAAATCAATAATTGAGGCGACAAAGTTATTAGTATTATTATTTGTAATATTAACGATGTCAGAAGTTTTGTCGAGGAGAGGTTTAGTCACCTAATTCTTGGCATGATAAGGAGAAATCCTTATTGGAAAACCCCTCTTTCACGGGAATGACACAGTCGATTAATATTGTGAATTATAATAATGATGATAAATGTTGTTAAATATATTGAGGTGTCTTTTTATGAAGTCACGGGAAGTTTATATATATATATTATATATATATAAATTTTGTTTTATTAGTATTATTAATGTAATAAAAGCTGAAAAGCTTTTTATATAAAAGCAGAATACTTTTATAAAGTTATTTGTTTTATTAGACTATAAATAGAATATATTATATTACATTATCGTAGAAAGTATTTTGCATAGTAAATTCTTTTTAATATAAAACAAAATACTTTTATAAAGTTATTTGTTTTATTAGACTATAAATAGAATATATTATATTTTATTATGCATAGTATTTGCATAAGTGCTGCATAGTATTTTGCATAGTAAAATCTTTTTATATAAACAGAATACTTTTATAAAGTTATTTATTTTATTAGACTATAAATAGAATATATAATATTCTATTATGCATAATATTTGTATAATTGCTGCATAGTATTTGCATAGTAAAATCTTTTTATATAAAATAGAATACTTTTATAAAGTTATTCGTTTTGTTAGATTATAAATAGAATATATTATATTTTATTTAAAAGATTTTATTTTATTAGAATATTTTATTAATCTTTGCATAGTAAATTAATATGGATAGTCGGTTTAAAAGTAAATCAATGCGGACCGTTCATGAATTAGTTCTTATTCTTAGTGAAAATTCATTCTTTATCATTATGTTGGAATAACTTTGTATACTGAGACTACCTATACTTAGTGAAATTCTTACATTATTCCATTCTTTATCATTATGTTGGAATAACACATACATGTGCAAGTACCGCATACATAGTGAAATTCTTACATTATTCCATTCTTTATTATTCTGTTGGAATAACTATATATCTCTTGAGCTACCCTATACTTGGTGAAATTCTTACATTATTCCATTCTTTATTATTATGTTGGAATAACTAATGTCATCTTAATCGCATACGTGGTGAAATTCTTACATTATTTCATTCTTTATTATTACGTTGGAACATCTTGTGCAATGGTTTTACGCGTGACTGGTTACATTATTTATTATTACATTTGGAATATCACATGCATGCGTTTGGCGTGACATTTGTTCCATTATTTATTATTACATTGAATATATCACGTGCGTGCGTTCTGGCATTGACTGGTTCCGTTATTTATTATTACATTGGAATAACATCATGCGATTATCTATCGATACACGGTGATTTCTTTTGTTATTCCATTTTTATTATACTCGGTTGGTTAAAGTTTTGGCTTTTATACTCCATGAAATTAGTGGAATATCCTTGATATTTGCGCTTCATCCGATATCTTTTATAGAAATATTCTTCTTAGCATTCTTGAGTTTTACCCACAAAGCGATATCAAGTTGACAATTTGGGCGTTATTGGTTCTGGATAAATTAATTCTTGAACTTGTTTTATTGAATTCTTATATCATTGTCATCATCCTCATGTTTATATTGTTATGAAAGTCATACGTGGCTTTTGTAGTGCATAGATGGACTTGGTATGATTATGACGAGGGATTATTCGGTATAATCGTAGTAGTAATGTTACAAATGATGTGGTAAATGTCCTCGTTGGCTCGTAGTGCATTGATGGATGATTGTTGGCATGATCATGACCATTGATGAAAAACACGAATATCCTTGGTCGTAGTGCATGGATAAATTGTGGTCGTGATCTTAATGAATATCCTTGGCCGTAGTGCGGGGATGATGTGGATTATTTATTAAAGGTCGAGTCTCGGTGATAAAAGTGATGAAAAACCTTTTTAAATCATAGAAGATAATAGATTTTATTCTCTACTTGACTCTTCTAATGGATTGCTTGTTCCGCTGCAGTTAAACTTGATATTTGTTATATTTTATCAGTTTAACACTGTTGAAGACTAATGATAATTTATTCTGCATTATCTTAGTCATAATATTTCATACTGGGCTAGTTGAGGTCACCCTTTTGCTTTCATTGTTCTCTTTAGGAAATGAGAACGTAGCAGGAACTAGTCGGGGAACAGAGTGACAGTCCAGATGATAGTATTAGTAGTCCTCACTATTCTATGAAATAGTGTGATAATAAATGTATCGAGGACTTATTTTGAGTTTTAATACTATCTAGAAGACAATATTTGTATTAAAACTCACAGCTTATGTTGTATATTTAAGGTTGTATTTGTTTTCTGTACCATATATTTGCCAACTCAGAATAAATGATGTATACCTATTTTGGGGGCGTCACAGATGGTATCAATGCTTAGGGATATGATCTCTGGATGAGATGTGAGACAAGAACTAGGAGGGGAGAGACGGGGAATTCCTTCGCTAGTATGACCTACCTAAGTTTATTTGGTATTTAATTGGTCGGTCAGAGTATACGGATAATACGTGATATGTTAATTAACCCTTGTTTTGTGACAGTGTTTGAAAATGGCATCTGAAAATATCTTGGGAGAAGTTCCAAGAGTTGTTCAACGACAAGTACTTTTCCGAAAGTATTCGTCACATGAAGGAGGTGGAATTCATAAAGTTAGAGCAAAACAATATGATTGTGTCGCAATACGAGGCTAAATTTGCGGAGTTATCCCGGTTTGCATCCCATTTGGTCGATAATGAGGAGCGAATGACGCAAATATTTTTAAGAGGTTTAAAACTCGATATACGTCAATACCTCATTTCTCACAAACTTTATTTATATTCAGATGTTGTGAATAAGGCTCAATTATTGGAGCACGATAATGAGTCAGCACAACCTAAAGGCAACGACCAACAACACGATAATAATCATACCAAGTGGCAAGCGGCGGCCATCGAACAATGATAACCATCGTGGGGAAATTATCATGCCAAGAATGGTAACCACCCGGTGGTAATCATGGCGAGATAACGAGGAGTGGAAATTTCAAGAAGAAGGTCATTTAGCTCGATTTTGTCGTGCACCAAAGTCAAGTCCAGTTGGGACGGTGGCACCAAAGGCAGATACGGACAAAATAAAGTCGGTGGTTTCATGAAGAGCGTTTTTCGTGACTTCTCAAAAAGCGAGTAACCCGAACGAAGTTAGCACGGGTTAGTTAATTATAAATTCTTGTGAAGTCTATACCTTATTAGATACCAGTTCTGCCCATTATTTTATCTCTCTTGCTTGCGCTCAATGTTTAAATTTGACCCCAGAGAAGTTAGACTTTGACTTATCGGTTAAAGCTCCGTTAGGAGAAACCTTCATTACATGTGATATCCAAGTCTTGGATGAGAGTCACAGTTTTGAATGATATTTCTATTGTTAATAAATTTCTGACTTCTTAGCCTACTTAGAGCGTGAAACCAAATTTTGTATTGACCCTAGTATAGAACCCATTTCTAAAACCCTTAAATATTTCTTCAACCAAAATGAACGTATAATGCGCCAAAGACGTTGGCTCGAGCTGTTGAAGATTACGATCATACCATTCAATATCATCGTGGAAGAGCGAACGTGGTAGTTGACGCGTTGAGTAGAAGATCGTATGCGTTTACGAGTGCGATGTTGTTAAACACAAAAACCCATTTCTTATAACTTACAAATGATGAAGATAGAGTTAAAGACTCTAGGGACCCACGTGAAGATAACGAATATACGAGTAGAATCGACTTTAATCGATAAAGTTAAAGCCGCTCAAGCTACATACTCAGAGCTGATTAATGTGAAGAAGAAGGTTCAAGAGGGCGTTATTCTAGAAGCAAGAATCGATGAAGAGAGGAAATCTCAACCCTCGATTTTATTGGCCCATTTGAAATCCTTGATCGAGTAGGAACTGTGGCCTATAGACTCATTTTATCGCCAAGTATGTCGCGTGTTCATAACGTTTTTTCACGTATCGATATTACGTAAATATGTGGACGACTCGAACCACATTATTGAATTAAAACTAAACGAGATAGCAAAATTTAAGATTTAACGTATGAGGAGATACGTGTTAAAATCTTGGATAAGAAGGATCGTATTCAACACTCAAAGGTTATACCTCAAGAGTTAGAATTTGACGAAGTCTCCTCACTGTTTAAGGCGATACAGAATGCGTACATAAATTTCGAGGGCAAAATTTCATAAGGAGGGGAGATTGTAAAATCGCAAATTTTACGAATAAAGATTTAATTTTCTCGAATTTTTTTTTTCAAAATTATGGTGTGAATTTGAGATAATATTATAGTTGTGGGTAATATTTAGAAATTTTGAAAAGTATGCAAGTTGTTATATAATATTCGATTGATCGGGAAATATTCTTTTTATCGGGGAATATCCGTACGATGGTACAATCATTGGTGGACCCCACAACAGAATTATTCTGGAATTGAGAAAACAACAAAAATATTTTTATGAAAATAACGGCGAAAGTTTTACCGTTAACTGTTGAAACACCCGGTGTTAAAAAGTACGATGTCTGGCGTAGTTAAGTAGTAGCACACATTATTGATTATTGATGCTTACGTGAGAAGTCACTCAGTTTTGTTCAATTATTGCTACAGTAATTGCTGTATAGTATCTCACTTTATTTGATTCAATTATTGTCGATATTTTATATATTATTAAATCAATAATTGAGACGACAAAGTTATTAGTATTATTATTTGTAATATTAACGATGTCTAGAAGTTACATCGAGGAGAGGTTTGGTCACTAATCAAGGCGCTTAATAAGGAGAAATCCTTATTCGAAAACCCCTCTTTCACAGGAATGACACAGTGGTCGATTAATATTGTGAATTATAATAATGATGATAAATGTTGTTAAATATATTGGTGTCTTTTTATGAAGTCACGGATGTTTTATATATATATATATATAAATTTTGTTTTATTAGTATTATTAATGTAATAAAAGCTGAAAAGTTTTTATATAAAGCAGAATACTTTTATAAAGTTATTTGTTTTATTAGACTATAAATAGAATATATTATATTCTATTATGCATAGTGTTTTTGCATAGTAAATTCTTTTAATATAAAACAAAATACTTTTATAAAGTTATTTGTTTTATTAGACTATAAATAGAATATATTATATTTTATTATGCATAGTGTTTTGTATAGTGCTGCGCATAGTATTTGCATAGTAAAATCTTTTTATATAAAAGCAGAATACTTTTATAAAGTTATTTATTTTATTAGACTATAAATAGAATATATAATATTCTATTATGCATAAGTGTTTGTATAGTGCTGCATAGTATTTGCATAGTAAAATCTTTTTATATAAAATAGAATACTTTTATAAAGTTATTCGTTTTGTTAGATTATAAATAGAATATATTATATTTTATTAATACTGCATAGTAAATTAATATGGACCGTCTCGTTTAAAAGTAAATCAATCAGGACCGTTCATGAATTAGTTACTTATTCGGACCATTCTCTATAAATAGAAGCTCATTCCTTCATTATTTCTTACGAATTCATTGAAACTCAGAGAGAAATTATAGAGAGAAAGAAGAAAAAGTATTCGCTACTTCACTACTCCTATATCCGGTTTCTTCTAAGGTAAGGGGTATTATTTCTTTTTGTATTCATGAAGAGAACTTCATTATTCCATTCTTTATTATTACATTGGAATAACTTTGTATCACATGGACTACCCTATACTTAGTGAAATTCTTACATTATTCTATTCTTTATCATTATGTTGGAATAACTTTAATACATGCTCAAGCACCGCATACATGGTGAAATTCTTACATTATTCCATTCTTTATTATACATTGGAATAACCTATATACATGGTACGCCCTATACTTGGTGAAATTCTTACGTTATTCCATTCTTTATTATTACATTGGAACATCCTGTTTGTGCGTTCACGCATGACTGGTTCCATTTTTTTTATTATTACATTGGAATATCACGTGCATGCGTTTATCATGACTGGTTCCACTATTTATTATTACATTGGAATATCGGTACGTGCATTTACGTGTGACTGGTTCCGTTATTTATTATTCTGTTGGAATAACTCCGTGCGTGTAATATCGTACATCGCGTGCACGGTGATTTTTTTTGTTATTCCATTCTTTATTATACTCGGTTGGTTAATGTTTTGGCTTTTATACTCCATGAAATTAGTGGAATATCCTTGATATTTGCGCTTCATCCAGTATCTTTTCATGTAAATATTCTTCTTAGCATTCTTGAGTTTTACCCCACAAAGCAGTATCATGTTGATAATTTGGACGTTATTGATTCCTGCATAAATTAATTCTTGAACTTGTTTTATTGAATTCTTATATCATTGTTATCATCCTCATGTTTATATTGTTATGAAAGTCATCTGTGGCCTGTAGTGCATAGATGGACTTGGTATGATTATGACCAGGATTATTCGGTATAATCATGACCGTAATGTTACAAATGATGTGGTAAAAGTCCTCGTTGGCCCGTAGTGCATTGATGGATGAGTTGTTGGCATGATCATGACCATTGATGAAAACACGAATATCCTTGGCCCGTAGTGCATGGATAAATTGTGGTCGTATGATCTTAATGAATATCTTGGCCGTAGTGCGAGGATGATGTGGATTATTTATTAAGTCGAGTCTCAGCGATAAAAGTGATGAAAAACCTTTTTAAATCATAAAAGATAATATTTTTTATTCTCTACTTGACTCTTCTAACGGATTGCTTGTTCCGCTGCAGTTAAACTTGATGTTTGTTATATTTTATCAGTTTAACACTGTTGAAGGCTAATGATAATTTATTCTGCATTATCTTAGTCATAATATTTCTTACTGGGCTAGTTGAGCTTACCCTTTGCTTTCATTGTTCTCTTCAGGAAATGAGAACGTAGCAGGGACTAGTCGGGGAATGGAGTGACTGTCCAGATGATAGTATTAGTAGTCCTCACTATTTTATGAAATAGTGTGATAATAAATGTATTGAGGACTTATTTTGAGTTTGAATACTGTCTAAAAGACAGTATTTGTATAAAAACTCACAGCTCATGTTGTATATTTAAGGTTGTATTTGTTTTCTATACCATGTATTTGGCGACTCAGAATAGGTGATGTATACCTATTTTGGGGGCGTCGCAAAAATCCTTCCATGAATCTCCGATAATAACCAGCTAAGCCGAGAAAGCTACGTACTTCGGTCACTGACTTAGGTTTCTCTCAGTTTTGAATTGCTTCAATCTTTGTCGGGTCAACAGATATTCCATGATTTGATATCACGTGCCCAAGGAATGCAACTTCCTCAAGCCAGAACTCACATTTCTTCAACTTGGCATAAAGCTTGTTTTCACGAAACTTTTCATTCCAAATTCAAATCAAAAGTGTAAGACCCCAATTTTTATGAATAAAGATGCATTTTTTCTATAAATATCATTTTTAAATATTATGGTGTGAATTTGTTACAATATTATAGTTGTGGGTAATATTTATAAATTTTGTAAAGTAAGCAAGTTGTTATAAAATATTCGATTGGTCGGAAAATATTCGTTTTAACAGAGAATATTCGTACGACGGCACAATCATTGGTGGACCCCACAACGAAATTATTATCGGAGTTAGAAAACGATAAAAACAACTTTTTATAAAATTAACGGTGAAAGTTTTACCGTTAACTGTTGAAATACCTTGTAATGAAAAGTACAGTAATACACGTGGTTGCATAGTAGCACACGATATTGATTATTGATGCTTACGTGAGAAGTCACTTAGTTATACTCAATTATTGCTACACTAATTGCTGCATAGTATCCCACATTATTAATTCAATTATTATTAAAATATTTTATATTATTAAATAAATAATTGAGATGACAAGTTATTCATATTATTATTTTCATAATTAAAAATGTTTAGAATGTTCTGTCGAGGAAAGGGGTTTGGTCACCTAATTGCGCCAATAGGGAGAAATCCTTATCGAAAAGCCCCCTCTTTCCTGGAAACGATCTGGTTGTTAATATTGCGAGTTATAATAATGATGAATAAATGTTGTTAAAAATATTGAGGGTATTTTTATGAAGTATTTGTTGTAAATTTTGCTTATTACATATACCCCCACTTACCCATTTTTTAAAACTGTCGGTAAAAAATTATCTCAGTTTTGTGTTATTACTTGTATATATATATAAGTTATATATATATTATATATAAAGTATATATATATATATGTTCATATGATGTGTGTGTATATATATATATATATATATATATATATGTTAACTAGTCAGAATGGGGTGGGGTGGGGTGGGGTGGGGTGGGGTGGGGTGGGAGGGGGATAAGAAACGTGAAAATCACACCAGAATCAGAGATTTCTTCTTCTATAATATTGAGCATATTTCTTTTGAGTTTTAGGAAACTGTGAGTGTAGAAAATAGTTCACGTTTTCTTCAAGAATATCCCCGCCCTACCAATCGGAATACTCTTCTTTTTAAGGTAAGGGATATTATTTTTGTTCAATACTTGTATGAAATAATATTTTCTTCCATACTTTATAGTATGTAAGTAATATTATTTCGTTTCAGATTCAGAATTCTACATTTATTTTGTTAAGTTTTGGCTTCTATACTCCATGAAATTAGTAGAATATCCTTGAAATTTGCGCTTCATCCAGTATCTTTTCATGAAAATATTATTCTGAGCATTTTTGATAAGTTTTAACCTTTTCATACCGGAGTACTATTCATGGAATACTATTTCTGAAGTACTATTCACTCTAGTACTATTCACCCGGAGTACTATTTATGACAAAAAATAATTTTTTTTCGGTCCAAATCATTTTTGATGCAATATTATTCTTGAATTTTACTCCACAAAACAGTATCATGTTGACAATTTGGACTTTATTGAATTCTGAATAAATTAAATTATAAATTTTTAAAAATTTATCCTTTGCTTTCTTTTAATTGAATTCTTATATCATTGTCATCATCCTCATGCTTATATTGTGATAAAAGTCATCTTTAGCTTACGTGCATAGATGGACGGTTGATTGGTATGATTATGACCAGGGATTATTCGGTATAATCATGACCGTAATGTTACAAATAATGTGGTAAAAGTCCTCATTGGCCCGTAGTGCATTGATGGACAGTTGTTGGCATGATCATGACCATTGATGAAAACACGAATATCCTTGGCCCGTAGTGCATGGATAAATTGTGGTCGTGATACTAATGAATATCCTTGGCCCGTTGTGCATAGATAATTTGTGGTTGTGATACTAATGCATATCCTTGGCCCGTAGTGCAGAGATGATTCGATGATTTGGTTTATTTATTAAGCTGAGTCTCAGCGATAAAATTGATGATAAACTTTTTAAATCATAGAAGATAGTAGATATCATGCTCTACTTGACTCTTCTAATGGATTACTTATTCCGCTGCAGTTAAACTTAATGTTTATTGTATTTTATCAGTTTAACACTGTTGAAGGCTAACGATAATTTATTCTGCATTATCTTAGTCATAATATTTGTTACTGGGCTAGTTGAGCCCTTTTGCTTTCATTGTTCTCTTCAGGAAATGAGAACGTAGTCGGGACTAGTCGGGAAACGGAGTGATGGTCTAAGATGGTTGTTTAGTATTCCTCACTATTTAGTGTGATAATAAATATAATGAGGATTGAATTTGAGTTTGGATATTGTCTAGAAGATAATATTCTTGTCAAAACTCTCAGCTATGTTATGTTGTATTTTACATGACAGTTGTATAATTAAGTTGTATTTGAATTCTGTACCATGTATTTGGCGACTCAGAATGGGTGATGTATACCTATTTTGGGGGCATCACAGTTGGTATCAGAGCTTAGGGATATGATTCCTGGCTAAGATGTGAGACTAGAACTAGGAGGGAGACGGGAAAATCCTTCGCTAGTATAACCTACCTAAGCTTATTTTTTATTTAATTAGTCGGTCAAAATATAGGGGTATTATGTGGTATGTCAATTAACCCATATTTTGTGTCAGTGTTTGAAAATGATATCTGAAAATCAAGAGATGAACTCATATAGAGTTTTAAGTGAGGAGATTCATTTAAAGAATAAATATTGGAGTATAATATTTTGTTATAACAAAGATTTTATTGGGGATTACTAATTAAGTTAATAAACTTGACTGTAGGATGTCAGGCGAAAAAGAAATTAAAGATATTCATGTGATGAGTGAAGAATTAATAGTTGCACCCTAGCTAGTCGCAGAGGTACCAGCTGAGAGTGAGGAAGAAGAGGAACCTGAGGAGAATTTATTAGGATAACTTTATGATCGAAATGTAGAACTGCAAAATCATATTCATGAGTTAGAAGAGCAGGCTGAAGAACGACAGGCGGTCGTGGAGCAAAAAGATGCAACAATTCAAGATTCTGTTACCCGAAATGTGATGCTTGAACAGAAGCACTCTTTGGTAGAGTATAAGATGTTAAAGCTGGAATCTGAGAATTCAAATGTCAAGGATCAGCTGAATGAAGAAATAACTAAACGAGTGAGAATGAATGATGCATGAGTAAAAGTCGCACGACGCGTTGATATTGTGGAAAGAGAAGTCCGGTCCAAGAAGGCTAAAATAGATGATATGTATTTCTCTTTTCGAACAACAATTAGGAGAACCCCACATCGAATTTTGAATTACCCTGTACATTGTGGTCAACCCCAATTCGATATGGATCAAAGATCAATGATTCAGATCATGGAACTGGAGTACGACGAAGTAGTTGAGGGTAGAATATGCCCTATAGCGAAAGTCAATTCCAACGGTAATGATGACACCAAAGGTTGTCCCAGACATGTCAAAGTTGGTGGTTCAAGTGAGAGTGCTTTTCGTAACTTTACAAAAAGCGAGGAACCAAACGAAGTTATCACGGGTAATTTAATCATAAACTCTTGTGAAGTCTATACCTTATTCGATACCGGTTTTACCCGCTCTTTTATTTCTCCTACTTGCGCTCAACATTTAAATTTTAACTCCGGAAAAATTAGACCTTGACTTATCTGTTAAAACTCCGTTGGGAGAAACCTTTATTACATCCATTATTGATAAGTCTTATTTGATTCAAATCGGTACCCTCACATTACCTGTCGATCTTATCTCTTTGAAAATACTTGCCTTTGATGTGATTTTAGGAATCGACTAGTTAACTATTAATCATGCTAAAATTGATTATTTTCGTAAGGGTGTTAGTTTTCATATTCCTAACCAACCTATTATGTGAATTCAAGCAACCAAACCACTAAAGTCAATCACTGTCATATTAAGCCATAAGTAAAGAGCCCGAACCTTTTGCTGGTGACTTCCAAGTCTTGGAATGCACCGAAGCCAGACTTTCATTATGGGACGTTGTGAATAATGGTGACAAGTTGATAGGTATCAATGTGACGTGCTATCCAAGTCTTGGATGAGAGTCACAGTTTTGAATAATATTTCTATCGTTAATAAATTTCCTGACGTATTCCCCGAAGAACTTCCTAGCTACCCCTAGAGCGTGAAAAAGAATTTTGTATCGACCTTGAACCTGGTACAAAATCCTTAAATATTTCTTCACTCAAAACGAACGTAACATGCGCCAAAGACGTTGGCTCGAGTTGTTGAATATTATGACCATACCATTCAATAACATCGTGAAAAAGCGAACGTGGTAGTTGACATGTTGAGTAGAAAATCATATGCGGGTACGAGTGCGATATTGTCAATGCAAAGGCCCATTTTATATGACTTACAAAGGATGGAGATAGAGTTAAAGACTCCAGAGATCCAGGTGATGATATCAAATATATGAGTAGAACCGAATTTAATTGATAAAGTTAAATCTGCTAAACTTACAGACCTAGAGCTGATGCATATGAGGAAGAAAGTACAAGAAGGTGCTATTCCGGAAGCAAGAATCGATGAAGAAGGAATACTTCGAGTCAACTCCAGACTTTGTGTTCCTAAGGACCCTGATTTAAAGTATAAAATCATGATGGAGGTGCACAACATACCGTTTGCAATCCATCTTGGGAGTTCCAAAATGTATCGTGATCTTTGACATACATTTTGGTGGAACAATATGAAAAAGAGATCGTGGAGTTTATCTTAAGGTGTTTAACGTGTCAACGAGTCAAGGCAGAGCATCAAGTGCCAAAAGGTCCATTGCAACCACTTGAAATTCTAGAATGGAAGTGGAAGCACATTACCATGGATTTTGTTACTGGTCTTCCCAAGGTTTTTCAAGGCATAGATGCAATTTGGGTCATTGTTGATAGATTGACCAAGTCTGCTCATTTCTTAACTATACAAGAAACTTATACACTTGAACGTCTTGCTCGTATTTACATAAATGAGATTGTAAGACTGCATGGTATACCAGTATCCATAGTTTCTGATCGAGACCCAAGACGGATTTACGATTCAGTTCGGCATATCATCCTCAAATGGACGGGCAATCAGAGAGGACTATTCAAACTCTTGAAGATCTATTAAGACTCTGTGTCTTTGACTTCAAAAGAAGTTGGGATAAGTTCTTGCCATTAGTGGAATTTTCTTACAACAACAGTTATCAAGCAAGTATTGACATGGCTCCATTTAAGGCGTTGTATGGAGGCAAGTCGTTCTCCAGTATGCTGGGATGAGGTGGGTGAAGCAATGTTGTTAGGACCAGAATTGGTACGTATGACTACGGAGAAGATTCAAATGATCCAACAACGTATAAAAACCTCACAAGATCGACAAATGTGTTATGTTGATCTTTATCGAAAGGACGCGGAATTCAATGTTGGCGATCATGTGTTGTTACGTGTTTCTCCATGAAAAGGAGTTACGAGATTTGAAAAGAGAGGAAAGCTCAATCCTCGATTCATTGGCCCATTCGAAATCCTTGATCGAGTAGGAACTGTGGCATATAGACTCGCCTTACCGCCAAGTATGTCTTGTGTTCATAATATTTTTCACATATCTATGTTACGTAAATATATGAAAGACCCGAACCACATTATTGAGTTAGAACCAGACGAAATAGAGGAGGATTTAACGTATGAAGAGGTACCTGTTAAAATCTTGGATAAGAAGGAACATATTTTACGCTCCAAGGTTATACCTCAAGTCAAAGTTTTGTGAAGAAACTACGATGTTGAGGAAATGACCTTGGAGTTAGAATCTAAAATGAAGTCAAGGTATCCTCACCTCTTCGTTATACCAGGTACGTACACCAATTTTGAGGGCTAAATTTCATAAGAATGGGAGATTGTAAGACCCCAACTTTTATGAATAAAGATGAATTTTTTCTATAAATATCATTTTTGAATATTATGGTGTGAATTTGTTACAATATTATAGTTGTTGATAATATTTATATATTTTGCAAAGTAAGCAAGTTGTTATAAAATATTCGATTGGTCGGGGAGTATTCATTTTAACAGGGAATATTCGTACGACGGCACAATCATTGGTGGACCCCACAACAAAATTATTGTCGGAGTTAGAAAACGACAAAAATAACTTTTTATAAAAATAACGGTGAAAGTTTTACCGTTAACTGTTGAAATACCTGGTGATGAAAAGTACAGTAATACGCGTGGTTGCATAGTAGCACACTGTATTGATTATTGATGCTTACGTGAGAAGTCACTCAGTTATTTCTACAGTAATTATTGCATAGTATCTCACGTTATTAATTCAATTATTGTTACAATATTTTATGTTATTAAATCAATAATTGAGATGACAAGTTATTCATATTATTATTTGTATAATTAATAATGTCTAGAAAGTTCTGTCGAGGAAAGGGGTTTGGTCACCTAATTGCGCGTCAATAGGGAGAAATCCTTATCGGAAAGCCTCCTCTTTCCTGGGAACGATCTGGTTGTTAATATTGCAAGTTATAATAATGATGAATAAATGTTGTTAAAAATATTGAGGGGATTTTTGCTTATTACATGTACCCCCACTTACCCATTTTCCAAAACTATCGGTAGAAAATCATCTCAGTTTTGTGTTATTACTTATATATATAAGTTATATATATATATATATATTATAATAAGTTTTGTTTTTCATAACTTCCTCCTCTACAACTTCCCCTACTGATATTTTTTCATATTCCAAACATATCAACCCAGAAATTCGTGCAAAGGGACTGAACCGCATATGATTTCTATTTTTGACTCTGTTACTTTTAAATAGCATAACTCCTTGCTCCGAAGTCGGAAGTAGTCCGTTCTGAAGTCTATGTAAATCTTATTTAGTGTACTATAACATACCAAAAGCCCATAATTTTTAAAGCAATCTAGCTAACCCCGAAGTTTTATTTTTAGGGCAGCAACTTTCTAGTTTTTCTTTTTCTTTTGTTTTTCAACAAATCAATACGTAAAATAGCTAGATCTTTACACAACACACCATTTATCATGAATATCTAAGGTTTTTGTATTCAAGAAACATAACTTGATATTTCATCACAATCAAATCAAATAAAGAGAATAAACTAGGTTAGGGTTCTTAGAAATTTATACCTAATTCCTTGGCTTCCCTTCTTCTTCCACAAAGTAGTTTTCTTGGATGGCATGATTTTTTTTTCCTTCCTTCTTTCCTTCCATCTTGACCGACCACCCATTCTCTCTCTCTCTCCTTTATATTTCTTTCTTTCTCTCTCTTTTATCTCTTAGTTGCTTGCATATCTAACCAAATAATTTGAAGCTAATGTTTAAAGGACACTTGGCTAGTGAGTTGGTGAAGAGAAGAAAAAAAATATAGGGTTCTTTACATAAGTATACAACAAATAGAAAGTAATTACAAGAAAAGTGCATCAACCAAATAATTATAAAAAGAGTGTAATTAGGACCCATATTACAAAAATAGTACAATTCACATTAATAAGGAAACCTAAAATCAAGGACAAATAACTGCCATAATTAATAATTCAAATTCAAATATTTGGATCTAACAACAAAAACAAATTCAAATTTAAAATAATAATTCAAATTTAAATATTCAAATTCAAATCTTCATCTCCCTCACATACACTTTGAAATAATAGTCCGCCGCTACACTGCACATACTCCGCCGCTTCACCGCCGCGAATCTCCGTTGTCCAAAACGCCAATGAGAATAAGAAGACGATTCGCCATACAAAAAGTTTAAAATTAAATAGATGTAACTTTTAATGTTCTGAAAATTTTTTTTATAACTATTTTGTTACTCATAAATAATAAAATAGTTACCTTTGTATGAATGGTTGGCTACCAACTGCATCACATTCAAACGAAATTGGCAACTTAATAAAATTGAATTGGTTACCTTGGTCTGAAGGTTTGGCTACCAACTGCACTATGAAAAAACTGCAGGTGTGGATGTGAATTAGTTACTTTGGTATGAAGGTTTTGTTACCTTGGTACGAAGGTTTGCTTACCTTGATTTGAAGGTTTGGTAACCAACTGTACTAAGAAAAAATTTAAAGTGTGGAGGTTGATTGGTTACTTTGATATGATAGTTTGGTTACCTTGGTATGAAGGTTTGGTTACCATCATCCAGTATTCATATCCACCGCCACCACCGCCTGAATCTTCATACCCACCTTCATTTTGACCCTTCATTTTGAGAAGCTACTGGCGATATACAGTTGGTTGACTCATATATATATATATATATATATATATATATATATATATATATATATACGTGACCTTGAAGAGGAATTCACGTGAGATTGGAGCCACTACCTCTCGTGGCGGAGATTCGGAGGGTAATAATAATATTAATATAATTAAACCGATTTAATCGTGATTGGAGAAATGATTAAATGAAGAAGACAACGATTTACGGGAAGGAAGCATATACTAACTAACTATATATATATATATATATATATATATATATATATATATATATATATATATATAGAAAGAAAGAATACGTTGAATGAAGAAGAAGGTGATGACTAAGCTGCAATTTGTTATAGATGAGGAGAGAGAGAAGAAGTTAAGTCATTGGTATAACTAATCCCTAAATTAAGGAATTCTAATTGAATACTAATTTCCTAAATTAAGGAATCCTAATTGCACTAATATTGTAAATAAATATGGAAGTGTATTAGTTGTGTAAAGATTTTATGAGTGCACTATTGTGACGCCCCCAAAATAGGTATACACAACACTCATTCTGAGTCGCCAAATACATGGTACAAAAAGCAAACTACAACTTCAATAATACAAATGTCGGGTGAAATACGACAATATATATTATGAGTTTAAATATAATATTGTCTTCTGACAATATCCACATTCAAATAAATCCCCATCATAATTATTGATTCATTATTTTACAAAAATGGTGAGGACTACTAAACAACTCTCTCTAGAACCTTCATTCCATACCCCACTAAGACTCATTACATTCTCGCCTCCCGAGAAGAAAAATGGAACAACAAGGAAAAGGGTGATCTCAACTAGCCCAAGAAGAATAATATTATGACTAAGATAATATACAACAAATTATCGTTAGTCTTCAACAAGGAAAAATCGATAGAATACAATAGACAACAAGTTTCGGATCAATATTCATAATGAAATAATAATTCATAGAAGAGTTACGTAGAGAATGAAATCTACTATAATCTATGAATTTAACGATCCATCATCAATATTTTATCCTCGTAACATCAATCAATATACATCGGAATCAAATATTCATCTTTTTGACCACTGAGCCAAAGATATTCATCGATTGGTCATGTTCATTTAAACACTGCTCATCTTTGCACTACTGAGCCAAAGATATTAATCAATCCGGTCATGTTCATCTCAACACTGCTCATCATCAGACACTCTGGACCAAAGATATTCTTCAGAAATCATTCATCTTTGCACTACTGGTGCCAAAGATATTCTTAAGAAATCATTCATCTTTGCACTACTGCCAAAGATATTCCATAATATCATCATTTAAGACTAAGGATGATGAAAATATTTTTTAAAGAAACGAATCCAAAGTGAAACTAAATGACAAGGATTAAGGATTAAGGATTCAGTACTTGGTTTTTATCCACGCCCAAAAATACCTCAAAAATAATCATAGTGGTGTAAAATTCAAGAATGATCAAAACATGGATACAATCGAGTTAGTATCCGAATAGATATTTTGGACAAAAGAAGAAATTTTATTTTTTCTATTGAATAGTGCCGAGTATCGTGAATAGTCTTCAGATACGTGAATAAAGGCCAGATATCGTGAATAGTAACTCTAGACACCAAAAGATAGAAATTCCACAAAAACATCTTCACGCTTCGTGAATAGTAACTAATGAATAGTAACTCGTGAATAGTAATCGTGAATAAGAACTCATGAATAGTAACTCAGAGCATGAAAAAGTTCCAAATTTGATAAAAACTTGGATCAACATTTCAACATAATGATATTGAAGAAATAATATCATTACGAAAAAAATAATATCCCTTACCTCGAAAGATCGTATTTACTTTAGCTAGAATCTAGGGTATAGTCTTTGAAGGAACTTGCAATCGCCTAGCAATACTCAAAGTATACTCAAAATACTCACAAGAATACGCCGCCGATAATATAGAGAGAAAACTTGATTTCGGTGTGATTTTCAATTCTAACCCAAGACCCTATTTATAGGAAATCGCTTAGAACACCAAAAGTAGAAAATTTAATATAATATTAATATATTTAATAAATTCTCTACGCCCATCTAGACAATCTGATCTCAGCCATCAACACATGTTAAAGATGCCCTCAACATATAAAAAACGTTTTTGTTAATATAAATATTTAAAACTTCCAAAAATCAATTATTTCGGAGCTTCAGAACTTCAATAATTCATAATAAATAGCCCTTTCATCAGAAAATTCGAATCTTGCGAGTTTTTATAGGAAATTCAATTCTCTACAACTTTGCAGAAGAAAGTTTTTCCAAATTCCAAATAGAAATTGACCGAAATCCTCAAACGGGCGATTTTACAGGCTATAATCAAATTTCAGTTAAGAAATGGGGTCCACCGACACACAAAACATGTGTTAATCATTTATTGCAACAAAAATACTCTTCCTCCTCGTATACTCATATATCCCACATTCGTTGTAAAAATATCACCGTTAATATATTATTAAAATAATATATTTAAATGAATTATTTTATCGTAAAAAGATAAAATATTAATTTTCAACAATTGTCATTTTAAAATTTTTCTCCATCTATATCCACATAAAATCAATATTTTCCTCATCATATGAATCAATAATTAATTATTCACAAATAATATTACTGAGAATCACAATATCGACAACCAGGCGGTTCCAGGAAAGAGGGGTTTCAATAAGAATTTCTTCACTTGGCGCGCAATTAGGTGACCAAACCTCTCCTTAGATGTGAACTTTCTAGACATTGCCAATAATGTTATCTAATAATATTATTCAGATAATATGAATTATTGCTTCGATAATGAAAGATCTTGTGTAATGACAATTATCAAACAACAAAGAATATAAAATATCAACGCAGACAATTATTAACTCAATAAAATATCGAAGCGAAGAATTATCGTAACCATTATTGAGTAGTGCCTTCTTACGTAAGAATCAATAATTGGTGCAATACCGAAAGTCTTCTTGTTCAACAACGCGTATTAGTGTGTTTTAACCACGGGTATTCCAACAAAGATAATCTGTAATAACTACGCTGTTATTTAAAAACAACTTATATTTGCTGTTTTCTTCATCCAATCACTTTTAGTTATGGGCCCACACACGGTCAAGGCTTGTTGCATTTGAATATTCCACGAGCATTTAATATTCCACGACCAAACGAATATTCCCTAACGATAATGAATATTTTATAACCATCATTAATTTGAAATATTTGCATATTTAACCCTTAACTATCCACATTAATCAAATAAACCCTTACTATTTCAAAATAATAAATAAAGGAAATTCCTTTTATTTAAAAATTTTGGGGTCTTACAACCTCCCTCCTTATGAAATTTCATCTCGAAATTGACGTCGTACGTACTGTGTGTTTGAAAAGGTGAGGATACCTCGCTTTCATTTCCGCTTTCCAATTCCTGGTCATTTCCTCTATAGCATGATTCCTCCACAAAACTTTAACTTGTGGTATGACCTTTGCGTGTAGGACATGCTCCTTCCTATCCAACATCTTGACTGGTACCTCCTCATACGTTAAGTCTTCGGCTATCTCGTCCGGTTCTAACTCAATAACGTGGTTGGGTCTTTCACATATTTACTGAAGTATGAGATATGTGAAACACATTATGAACACGAGACATACTCGGAGGTAACGCAAGTCTATAGGCTACATTTCCTACTCGGTCAAGAATTTGAAATGGACCGATAAATCGTGGATTGAGCTTTCCTCTCTTCCCAAATCTTGTAACTCCCTTCCATGGAGCAACTCGCAACAATACATGATCCCCTACATTAAATTCCACGCCCTTTCGATGAAGATCCGCATAACTCTTTTGTCGATCTTGTGCCGTTTATATCGTTGTCGAATCATTTGGATCTTTTCGGTGAGTCATACGCATTAACTTCGGGTCCCAACAATGTTGCTTCACCCACCTCATCCCAACATATTGGAGAGCGACATTTTCGGCCCATATAATGCTTGAATGGAACCATGCCTATATTTGTTTAATAACTATTGTTGTATGAGAATTCCACCAATGGCAAGTACTTATCCCAACTTCCTTTGAAATCTAGGACACGAGTTTTAATATATCTTCAAGAGTTTGAGTAGTCCTTTTACGATTGCCCATCCGTTTGAGGATGGTATGCCAAACCGAATCAGAAATTCGTGCCCATAGCTTTCTAACCCAAAACTATGGATCTTTGGCATGCCATGCGATCTCACAATCTCATTATATACATACGAGAAAGACGTTCAAGGAATAAGTCTCTCGTGATCGGTGAAGAAATGAGCAGACTTGGTTAATCTATCAACAATAACCCAAATAGTATTGATGCCTTGAGAAACCGCAGGAAGACCCGTGAACGAAATCCATAGTAATGTGTTCCCACTTCCATTAGGAATCTCAAGTGGTTGCAACGGACCCCTTAGGTACAAGATGCTCCGCCTTTACACGTTGACAAGTTAAACATCTCGAGATAAACTTTGCAATCTCTCTCCTCATATTGCTCCACCAAAATGTATGTTCAAGATCATAATACATTTTGGTACTCCTGTGATGGATTGCAAACAATGTGTGTGTGTGCTCCATCATGATTCTATGCTTCAAATCAAAATCATTAGGAATGCAAAGTGGAGTTGACTCAAGTATTCCTTCTTCATCAATTCTCGCTTAGGAATAGCTCCTTCTTGTACTTTCTTCTTCATACGCATCACTCCGGCCTGGTGGCTTGAAAGCAACCTTAACTTTTTCTATTAAAGTTGGCTCTGTCGTATACTTGACATCATCGCTTTTCGTTCTCAAGATATAATCTTCTACTCATCGCGTCGGATACCACGTTCGCTTTTCGAGGATGGCATGATCGTAACACGTCTTTGAAATGAGTCTCCTCTCGAGTTCTTCAAGCTCTTCCCACATTCCTCGCTCCATTCGAATTTTGTATCTCTACGAGTCATTTGCGTTAATGGAATAGCGATTCGAGAATATCCTTCAACGAATCTCGATAATAACCAACTAAGCCTGAAAGCTACGTCTTTCGATAATCGACTTAGGTTGCTCTCAATCGCGACTCATATCCCAATCTTGGATAAAGACGTCACAATGACACCTATCGCTTTACTATCGCATCGAATATGACGCCCCTACAGAGAGTTAAAAGCAGGTGAATTCCACAAAGGAAGTCACAAGATAAAGGCTCAGTACCAAATTCTATAGTTGAATTTTTAACTCTCGAAGTTCAATAGAGCCATTCGATATGAGATTTTAGAAATGAGTTTTGTCACGGGTTCAAAGTCGATACAAAATTTAATATCGAGCTTTGGGAGTAAGCAAGAAATTCTTCAGAAATACGTCGGGAAAAATCAATAACAACAGGAATATTATTCAAATCGGCGTGTCTTTATTCAAATCCATAACATGGACTAAGAAAATTTGACATCCGTAATAAACGAATGACTTCATGGCTTGATATGAAAATGTTTGACTACAATGGTTTGATTGCTTGAATTGAATAAACGGGTTGCTTAGGAATATGAAAACTAACAACCTTACAAAAGCAATCAATTTGGCATGATGAGTAGTTAACCTTAAAATCACATCAAAAGCAAATATCTCTATAGAAATAAGGTTAATTGGTAATGTGATAGTGCCAACTTGAATCAAGCAAGATTTTTAAACAACGGATGTAATGAAAGTTTCTCTAATGGAGTCTCACAGATAGGTCAAAGTTTAATTTCTCCGTAGTCAAGTTCAAACGTTGGCATGTAAGTAAGAGAGATAAAAGAATGGGTAGAACCAATATCTAGTAAGGTATATACTTCGCAAGAATTTATAATTAACTAACGTGCTAACTTCGTCGGGTTCCTCGCATTTTGACCCGATCACAACAAACGCTCTTCCGGAATCGTTGACTTTGACTTTTCTCGGGACGATCTTTTGAGTCACCGCCCCCATTGAACTAGGTTTCGCTCATTGTCATAATCTCGAGCGATATGTCCTTCTTTTCCACAATTATAGATACCTTAAACTGTTGTGGGCGCTTTGGTGATATGTCCTCTTTTCCGCATTGTAGAAGATATAATGGGTGGTCGTTCTCCTCCTTAAAACTAGTGCTTTCTACAGCGGCGTCTTCACATGGTCGTTGTTGAATCTCCTCTTTTAAAATCTCCTCCCGACTCGCTTCTTCTATTTTCATGGCCACGATTACCACCGAGTGGTTACCGCCTGTCTGTATTCTTCTTTCTCCGTGGTTATCGTTATTCGATGATCGCTATCTTGAGTATGATCTCGGTTATGGTCCCTCGGTTGAACGTACTCGTTATCTCGCTCTAACAATCGAGCCTCATTGACAACATCTGAATAGAGAGAAATTTATGAGAAATGAGATCTTGACGTATGTCGGGTTTCAAACCTCTCGTAAACATCCGCGTCATACGTTCCTCATTCTCCACCAAATGAGGTGCTGAACTCGGATAACTCATGAACTTCGCCTCATCTTAGGACACCGTCATGTTATTCGCTCTAGTCTAATAAACTCCACTTCCTTCATATATAACGAATACTTTCGTGGAAGTACTTGTCATCAAATGCTTCAAACGCGTCTCCCGTATACGCATCTTTGAGTGCAATTTGGATGGGTACGCTTCATGATTCCCACGAAGAATCGCTTCGCCACGGAACATAAAGGTGGCGAATGGAACTTCTGTTCTCCGTGCATCCCAAGACATCGAATATCTTGGTAATTTGTTTGACCACGTCTCTCGCCTTTAATCGGATCCGGCTTTCCCTGCACTCGGTGGTCCCAACTCTTTGGCTGCTTGCATTGTGACCACCGTGAATTGCTATCATTTCCTCCCGTATTTTGAACACGAGTCTCCTCTCGTCGATTTTGCATGAAGCGCAAAAGCTTCTAAACATCCCCTCGTTCATCATCTCGCTCGGTGGTGTTGTTCACGGGAGGAACATTGCCCGACTGTTGCAGACGTTCTCCTCGTTGGTAAGTCTGAGCATCTCCACGGTCTCATTTACTCCCTCATTAATATTCTCGATTCGACATTCTCAAATCCGTCATAAAATAAGGGTTAATTAAGGAAATCAATATATCACATAATATCCCTATATCTTGACTAACTAACAAATAAGCTTAGGTAGGACACCTTTAGCGAAGGATTTACTCGTCTCTCCTTCCTAGTTCTATTCCCCGATCTCCGCCAGAGATCATATCCTAAGCTCGATATTAACTGTGACGCCCCAAAATAGGTATACACAACACCCATTACGAGTCGCCAAATACATGGTACAAAAAGCAAACTACAAGTTCAATAATACAAATGTCGTGTGAAATACGACAATATATAACCGTGAGTTTAAATATAATATTGTCTTCAGACAATATCCACATTCAAATAAATCCTCATCATAATTATTGATTCATTATTTTACAAAAATGGTGAGGACTACTAAACAACTCTCTAGAACCTTCATTCCATATCCCTACTAAGTACTCGCTACATTCTCGCCTCCGACGAAGAAAAATGGAACAACAAGGAAAAGGGTGAGCTCAACTAACCCGGTAAAGAATATTATGACTAAGATAATATACAACAAATTATCGTTAGTCTTCAACAGGAAAAAATCGATGAATACAACACAACAAGTTTCGAGATCAATATTCGCGTAGCGGAAATAATAATTCATAGAAGAGTTACGTAGAGAATGAAATCTACTATAATCTATGAATTTAATACCATCCATCATCAATATTTTATCCTCGTAACATCAATCAATATACATCCGGAATCAAATATTCATCTTTGCACTACTGAGCCAAAGATATTCATCGATTGGTCATGTTCATTTAAAACACTGTTCATCTTTGCACTCTGAGGCCAAAGATATTAATCAATCGGCCATGTTCATCTCAACACTGTTCATCATTACTTCTGAGACCAAAGATATTCTTGAAGAAATCATTCATCTTTGCACTACAGCCAAAGATATTCTTAAGAAATCATTCATCTTTACCACTGGTGCCAAAGATATTCCATAATATCATCATTTAAGACCGAGGATGATGAAAATATTTTTTAAAAAACGAATCCAAAGTGAAACAAAATGACAAGGATTAAGGATTAAGGATTCGTACTTGGTTTTATCCACGTCCAAAAATACCTCAAAATAATCATAGTGGTGTAAAATTCAAGAATGATCAAAACATGGATACAATCGAGTTAGTATCCGAATAGATATATTTTGGACAAAAGAAGAAATTTTATTTTTAGGTGAATGAATAGTCCGAGTATCGTGAATAGTCTTGATATCGTGAATAAGGCCGATATACGTGAATAGTAACTCAGACACCAAAAGATAGAAATTCCACAAAAACATCTTCACGCTTCTTGAATAAGACTCGTGAATAGTAACTCGTGAATAGTAACTTCGTAAATAGTAACTCATGAATAGTAACTCGACATAAAAAGTTCCAAATTTGATAAAACTTCAGATCAACATTTCAAAGATAATGATATTGAAGAAATAATATCATTACGAAAAAAATAATATCCCTTACCTCGAAAGATCAAGATTTAGCTAGAATACTAGTATATAGTCTTTGAAGGGAAGACCGTCTAGCAATACTCAAAGTATACTCAAAATACTCACAAGAATACGCTCGATAATATAGAGAGAAAACTTGAGCTTCGGTGTGATTTTCAATTCTAACCTAAGCACCTATTTATAGGAAATTGCTTAGAACACAAAAGCAGAGAAAATTTAATATAATATTAATATATTTAATAAATTCTCTATGCCCATCTAGACAATCTGATCTCAGCCATCAACACATGTTAAAGATGCCCTCAACATATAAAAAACGTTTTTGTTAATATAAATATTTAAAACTTCCAAAAATCAATTATTTTGAACTTGTAACTTCAATAATTCATAATAAATAGCCCTTTCATCAGAAAATTTGAATCTTGCGAGTTTTATAGGAAATTCAATTCTCTACAACTTTGCGGAAGAAAGTTTTTCCAAATTCCAAATAGAAATCACCGAAATCCTCAAGCAGGCGATTTTACATTTATAATCAAATTTCGATCAAGAAATGGGGTCCACCGACACACAAAACATGTGTTAATCATTTATTGCAACAAAAATACTCTTCCTCCTCAGATACTCATATATCCCACATTCGTTGTAAAAATATCACCGTTAATATATTATTAAAATAATATATTTAAATGAATTATTTTATCGAGAAAAAGATAAAATATTAATTTTCAACAATTGTCATTTTAAAATTTTTCTCCATCTATATCCACATAAAATCAATATTTTCCTCATCATATGAATCAATAATTAATTATTCACAAATAATATTACAAAATCACAATATCGACAACCCAGCAGCGGTTCAGTGAAAGAGGGCTTTCCAATAAGAATTTCTTCTTCATTGGTAGCTTGATTAGGTGACCAAACCTCTCTTAGACGTAACTTTCTAGACATTGCCAATAATGTTATCTAATAATATTATTCGGATAATATGAATTATTGTTTCGATAATGAAAGATCTTGTGTAATGACAATTATTGAAACAACAAAGAATATAAAATATCAACGCAAGCAATTATTAACTCAATAAAAAATCGAATAAAGAATTATCGTGTAACCATTATCGAGTAGTGCCTTCTTCACGTAAGAATCAATAATTGGTGCAATATCGAAAAGTCTTCTTGTTCAACAACGCCGTATTAGTGTGTTTTAACCACCCCGGGTATTCCAACAAGATTAACGATAACAACTACTGTAGTTATTTAAAAACAACTTATATTTGTCGTTTTCTTCATCCAATCACTTTTCAAGTTATGGGGCCCACACATGGTCTGGCATTGGTGCATTTAATATTCCCCGACGAAAGACGAATATTCCACGACCAAACGAATATTCCCCGACGATAATGAATATTTTATAACCACTTGCTTAATTTGAAATATTTGCATATTTAACCCTTAACTATCCACATTAATCAAATCAACCCTTACTATTTCAAAATAATAAATAAAGGAAATTCCTTTTTATTTAAAAATTTCGGGGTCTTACAACTATTGTTATAATTATTTTTAAAAATGTAATAAAATATGTAAATCATCCAAAAATATAACACATGCTCAAAAACTCCATCTTCTTACCCGGGTGTCATCCCTCCTTTTAGCCCAATTTTTTGCTTTTTATTTGAAGTGTCCAATTTGCTTAAATAAACTTCTAGAATATCCAATTTAACTTGGGCCAAAGTTTGGACTCCCATTTAAATGGTTTGGGCTTCCTAATTAAAATGTTTGGTCCATAAGAATTAACATGATACAAATCTTTTAGTTTACATAACCCTATATTTAGTAAGTGGGGGTGGAAGCTTAGGTGGTGGAGGTGCTATATGGTTTACTTATTAATTACTTAATTTAAAAAGTAAATTAATACTAATCTCCTAAATTAAGAAATCCTAATTACATATTAATTCTCAAAATTAAGGAATCATAATTACACTAATATTGTAAATAAATATGGAAAATGTATTAATTATGTAAATATTTTATGAGTGCACTATTGTTGTAATTATTTTAAAAAATATAATAGAATATGTAATTGATCCTTTAGTTTTTAAATGGAACCATAACCATATTTTTTAAACTAAAAGCAACCCGTGTCCGGAACAAATTTCGGATCAAATTCCAAGTCTGAATCGAATCAAATCCATCCAAATAAGGTCTTAAACCTCTGACCCAATAGTATCTTCTTGGGCCATATTAGTCTACCACATACACATCCAAAATATCGTGACTTGAATGTATTCCCTCCATCCTATAATTATGATGTTTTAGGTGATTTTATTTGTCCCAAATTATTTAACGTTTTAGAAAATTTAGGAGAATTAGTTACAATCTTTTCAAAATTATCCCTCATGAAAAAATATTACACATGAGAGAGAGTATGAGATAAGTATGGTAATAAATGAGATTTTAAGGGTATTATAGACAATTGATATTATATTTAATGCTTTCCAATCAGTTTTATAATTCTTGTGCACAACACTAAAACGTCATATATTATGGGACGGAAGGAGTACTATTGTTAATAACTTAATTCTTTATTTACAGACAAATTTTTCAGATATCTTTCGATGTGGGATTGATGTGTTACAAACTCCCACTTAAATTTCTGTTCACCAAAAAAGTCATGACTTGAATGTACTATTGTTAGTAACTTAATTTCTTATATACAGACAAAATTTTATCATATTTTTCGATGTAAAATTAAGGTGTTATATACAAAGCTTCTCATTTTGCACCATATATCAACTATAGTCGGGGTAGTGTTTTTCCTCTTCTTTGGGTTGGACATGAATTTTGATGTAGGGGGATTTCGACGTTATGTAATTTTTATGTTTTCAGCAAGTGTTTTGTATTAATAGTTTTTTCAGTCAATAACATTTTTGCATTGCTAAAAAAAGAAAAAAATTCCAAATACATTCAGAATTAGGTGTAATTTGCACTGAAATATTGTACAAAGTATCAAATCTACGTAATCATGAATAAATTAGTTATGATTTTCTTATATTTTAACGTTCAAGTATCAAATCTACGTAATTATGAAGTTACCATTTTTACGCTCTCCAATCTCTATATAAATCAAGTATTGATGAATCAATATAAATCATAACTTTATCATTCAGAACTGCAAAATATTATAGTATTTATACGATGAAAAGTCTCTCTCTTTTTTCCCTCCTTGCTATTTTTCTAACAGCAAATGCCAGTGGTGAATTCGAGGTTCATGTCATGGATGGAATCACTCAAGGTAGATTGCGAATTCATTGCGCCTCAGGAGATGATGATCTAGGTTATCATAACCTATATTATTTGCAAGAATTCAAGTGGTCATTTAATCCTGATTTTTTGGCCGTACTCTTTTTTTCTGTCATTTTTGGTGGGGAACACAAAACAAGAGTTTTGATGTCTATACAAACTCGAATCAAGCGATATCTACGTATTGGCTAGCAAAGCCTGATGGTTTTTATTATGCTGAAAATAGTCATGATATATGGACCAAAAAATATAATTGGACTGATTAGTGGTTGATCATCTTTTTTATGTATCCTCAAATATATTATTATCCAAGGAAAAAAAGTTTCTCTCTCTCTCTGTGTGATTAGTTTTATTGTATTTTATATATCTAAGTAAGCTAATTATTCTAATCTCTACTTTATTTACAAAAATACTTTTATTTTAATGTTGTGTCATAATTTTAACATTACTTATATATACACCATCAGTATATAATCTAATTAGTGGTTGATCATTAGACTTAACTAGCTTACCGGACATGCACATGTGTTACACGTGTAATTTATATGCAAATTTTTAATTTTAAACATTAAAATTTTAATTTTGAAAGACAATTCTATAAAGTTAAAAGTTTAAGATTTTTAGTAAGATACATTTACAAGTTACAAAATGAAGATAAGTAAAATTGAAGTTATAAGAATAAAACAAAAATTACTATAAAAGTTTAAGCGCATTTTTGGAAGCCAAAACGGCACAAATTAAGGCACTAATAAAAGTTTAAGGACATTTTCGAATGCCAAAAAGACTTCAAAAATTATTGACACAATGGCCCTCCGATTTTACGTATTAGATTAAAGATAAATTACCAAGTAAATTGTAATACCTCAATTCTATATCGAAAGATATGAGAAAAATTTGTCTGTGTATAAGGAATTAAATTATCTTTAAGTCATGACCTTTTGAATGAGCTTGCGGTGGGCTAAGATGATCCAAAAAGATACTATTGGGTCAGTGATTTAAGACCTTATTTTGATGAATTTGATTCTACTCGAACTTGAGATTTGACTCAGGTTGTTTCATATGGTATCTAAGCCAACTCTCGAAAGCTCGGGTCAGGTCATCCGATATCCCACACAATGGAGAGAATGGTTAGAGAGGTAAAGATCTCTCTCAATGGTTAGAGAGGCAAAGATCTCTATGGTGGGCTTTAAGGCCTTATTTTGAAAGATTTGATTCAATTCAATTCGGACCCAGGATTTGTTTCGAACTCGAGATTTGATCCGAAGTTATTTCATAAATTGCTACTAAAGTTGATGATATGACAATATTATCATTAAAATTATATCTAAATTAAGTAGCCAAATTATGTATAGTTACTGACGGTAATTATTAAAAATAACAAAAGATGCAAATATAAAAAATTATTATGAATAGTGTAGGTAAGCGATTGGACATAAAGAGAGAGTCACAAGAAAAGTACACCACAACAGACAAGTTCTCTAACTTGTGCAAGTTTGTGTTTGTGCAAGTTAATTCCTTGACCTATTGCAAGTTCCTTTGTGCAATTTGATTATTGTGTGCAAGTCTTTTGATTTATAGCAAGTTCTCTGATTTATTGCAAGTTTTATAACTTGTGCAAATTGATTATGGTGTGCAAGTTTCCTAGTTATTGCAAGTTCTTTAGTTGATGATAGTCTTTTAAATTGTGTCAGTTCCTTAATTGCTGAAATTCTATAATTTATGTGAATTCTTATGATTGAGCTAAGTTATAAGTTTTGAAGATATATGTGAGTTTTTGAACTTATAATATTATGGTAGGTTCGTGACCCATATTAGTACGGTAAGTTCTTGAACCGTAGTCGTATGGTAAGTTCCTGATAAGTTTTTGAACTCATATTATTGTGACAAGTTCTTGAACTCATATTATTATTGTAAGTTTCTGAACTCATAATGTATTTCTAGATTTGCAAGTTCTTGATATTCATGAATTTATTGTATGAAATGAGTTATTCCATTTGTTTCGGCTAGACTTAGTTGACGAACGAGATTGTTATATGAAAAGAGTTTGCCATTTGTTTAGGCTAGACTCAGTTGACGAGATTGTTTTAATAAAATGAGTTAATAAGTCATTTGTGTCAGTTGGACTCAGTGGATAAGATTACTTAAATTAATAAGTTTAGCTATACTCAATTTATGTGATGTGTAATGTTATTCTTTGTATTATTAAATTGTTTAATTTTTTTTAGAGATAGTTAATGTAATCCAAACTAAATTGTTTTGGTGCAAATCTTGAGCTTATAACTAAGTAGAACAACCCTAAAAATAGGGAAAATGTGTACTGTTATCGGGTAATCGACGTACGTTGTAAAATTACAGTGTCGATTTTGTTACGCGTAGCAAGGATTGTCATTGGGTTGGCCCCCTAAATGATACTCTATGTAGAGTTTTTTAGTCTTTACGATTGTTAAACATTGTGTAGAGTTTGCAGTCCTTGTGACTGTTGAACATTATGATAGTTCAAGGTCCTTACGACCACTCAGTTAGCTTTCTAAAATATTGAGATTTCATGTGCATAAAGATGTGAGGAAATTTCCTAGTCATTGAAGTCCAAAGTTGAACGTTATGTGATGTTACGCTACTGATTCTGATTATTTCAGAAATTCTAATATTCTTTGTGAATCATCAACTTTAATTTGTAATGTTCATTTAGTGATTGAGTTTCATACTCGTGCTTATAATTTTAAATATATATTTTTAAAAATTTGTTGAACAAATTTGTTTCTCACTCTTGCATTCTAATAAAATTTTCAGATAAAACAGGATGATCAAAAGTATCCGGAAAGTAAAGATAAAGGAAAGGAGATGGTGGTTAGGTAGTAGATTATGATACTATAATTCTTGTAATTTTGTAAGATTCATTATATAATCAATTATTAAAATGTGCAAGAAGTAGAAATAAAAATAGGTTAATTAAGTATATACCTCAAGTACATTATTACTTTTACTATTTCGCCCTATATTTAAGCGCTCCCATTCCACTACCCCAAATACCGTTAAGTAAGCATAACTGACCATTTTGTAATTTTTGTCCATTTAAATTGTGACAAGTGACCATTTTTCGACTAACAAATTGACTAAAAGGGTCGTTATGCTTACTTAACGGTACTTGGGGTAGCATGATGTGAGCGTTTAAATATCGAGGTACACGAATGGTAAAAAGATGTATACTTCAAGGATTAATATGCAATTAACCCTAAAAAATATATATGTAATTTTAGTTAAGTGAAATTTATTGTAAGTGAGCCTAGCTAGTACATTGTGCATACAAGTTTGTACGTGTGAGGTTGAAGTCATGGGAAGAATGAATGGATGTGTTAACGCCAAGATCTTTCTCCACGTCCCAATCACCAAGACGCGTCCAATATCCTGCACAATTCAACAAGTCAACACCAAAAGCTTGACGGCCTGACCGTCGAGGGATAGCTCTGGCGTGAGAGTTAGTACAGGCGATCACAAGGTCAACAATGGAGAGAAAAATATTATCTAATGCCTGAGAGATAGAATAATAATCATGAATGAAATGTGTGTTACTTACCCTCTTATGTGATCTTAGCCCCATGCATACTCCACTCCCGGTTTACCGTGCCACTCATCACTTCCTGACACCTTTTCCCCCACTTCCGGTCATTTCAGCCGAAAGTAAGCAGACTACTTTCACACCTACTACCACTGTTTGCCACCGCCGATCATCTGAGTCCCATCCTCATTAATGCCATACAAAGAAAGTGGCGTAATACAATAGTCAACTGTCATTTGGCATAATGATTCTTGGTCAAAGTCAAGTTAAGTGACATTTGTATAATGGGCCAATTCAATGACTAAGCCCAAATAATGGAAATGACCCAGTGACCGGATCCAACCGAAAGAACCCAATGAAATGATCAAGTAACTGGGCCCAAACCATTCTGGACCAACCAGGACTTAGCATAACATGATCCAAGGGAGAAGCCCATTAAGTCTGGCCCAATAAGGAAAAGGATTATGGCCCAACATTACCCCCTAGTCTTATATTAAACATGGTGTTTAATGAAAGACTATAAATAGTATAGGCCCATGACATAACAAACTATGATAAGTCATAAGAGATCCAAAGTGAAACTCACCAAAGTCCATCAAAATCGGTCCAAATTGATATCAGGAATAGAAGTGGGAAGCCCAATAGAGCGCAAGCCCACATAGGTGAAGATATTTAGATCTAAAAAACGGACGAAACCTCTTCCCATTCATCATCATTGCAGTGAATTAAATGTGTCGCCCTCAATTACCGTGTAGGCTTCACGGTATAAAAGGTAAACTTTACCAATTTCGACGGTTTTTACCGCTAATTTGAAATTTGAACCTTTGAGCTTTCTCCTCTCTCGCAAACTTCTTTCTCGCTTCACAAAATCTAAACAATGGTGACCGTAACCTCTAGCCAAAATTCCCCCTTCGATGCAACTCACGTCAAGATCGTTTTTCCCAACCCAAACCCTAATCAAGAGGGTTCGAGTTCCAACCCCCAATCAACAACCATGGGGGGAAATCCTTTTCGATCCCTCCGCCTCAGACTTCTTCAAGGATCTGGAACAGTTCCCCATGCCAACATCCGTTCTCGACCATGGAATCGAGATATGCATGCTCGGGACGTTATCGATTCTGACATATACGCTATAAGGGCCCCTGCTCCTGAAGAGCGTATGTACCAGCGACCGGACGGTTGGGTCGCCATGCCTGTCACTTTCCTAGAAAAGGGGGTTCGCCTACCTCTCCATGTTTTTATTGTTACCCTCCTAGGGTTCATAGGAGTGGCTTTCACCCGATTAGTGCCCAACTCCTATATCCACATCCCGGCATTTATTGCCTTACGCCATGAACTAGGATTGCTCCCTCTGTTGACATCTTCTTCACCCTCTTCTCTGCTGGGGTAGGTCTCGAGAACGAGGCTTCAAAATGTTGAAGAGCAGGTCTCCCGACCCAACACCAGGTTCGAGAGGAGACCCCTGATGGATACCCCTTCCAGCAACAAGGGTTGGCATGAGAAGTGGTTTTTCATCACGGGACCCGAGATCTCTTCTCTTCCAGACTGGACTACCTCTGACCGGGTCTCTGCTGACTTTGGAGACATATCCGAAGGACGGGTGAGGGAGATGGCAGACTTTTTGAAGAAGATTCCTCCAAAAGAATGGAGTTTCACACTTCTGACCAAACAAGCCTGGCTATATGACCACAAATGTAAGTTTTGAATAACTTTGTAACATAATTTCTGAGATATATAAGTGATCTGAGGTTACGATACATGGGTTTTGCCAGTGTCTCTCGATCAAACCGACTTCGGAGGTGAGAGACACGGAAGATTTTTAGCGAGGATGAATGCGAGATGCAAGTAAAGAGCATCCGTCAAGAATCTTCCCGAGTTAATCCCCTACCACCGATCCACCAACTTGAACCTACCCCGGTGAGGAGGAGCTACTTGATATTCCTCCTTTGCGATCGGGCTAAGGTCCTTCGTAAAGAAAATAAGAACCAAGATAACCCCCCTGACTGTCGAAGAGCTCCGAGTTCCCACCTCTTCGGCTGTCACTCCTCCGACTACGTCCACAGAAATCCATGTGCCTGACGATGAACCGACCGGGTCTGTCCCCACTGTTAGGTTTGTAATATTCATGAACGCAATCAAATTACAAAAATAATGCGGAAACGTGTAAAAATCAGAGTTTAAAAATTTTACAAACCATATACCCGGATCACCCTTTATGCACAATTATTAATTAAACAAAAAGATAACGAATAAGAATCATACCCTTGAAGATCGAGCTTCCAGGTACAAGTTCACCTCCAAATCCTTTCGCGTTCAACTTGAATTCACCGGGTTTGATTCCTTCCTTTGATCAACGTTAGTCACCCAAATGTTTGGCCTCTAGAGGTGATCCACCAAGGAAAAAGAATTTTCAAGAAGAATGGGTATTGGCTCAACCCTAGTTTTCTATCTCTATAGAAAGGGCGTACTCTCCAACAAATTGGAATTATTACGTAGTTGTAAAAGTCAACAACCACACCACCCATAATAAGACTCCTCTTATTTATAGATGTGGGCAACCCACCTTAACAATTAAGGAATTGGGATTTATTTAATTAATTAAATTCTTTTAATTAATTAAGCTCCCTAATCTTATTAGGGATAATTAATTAAACTCATTTAACTAATTTTCCTTCCTAATCCAATTAGGAATAAATGAGAGTACTTATATTAAATTAATTCCTAAACTCTTTTAGAAATTAAAATAATAATAATTGTAATAATATTAATAAGACTCCTCTTATTAATTTATATTTAATATTTCTAAAATATTAAATAATAATATTAAGCTATTTAATTTATTCTATCACGATAGATTAAATTAAATATACATAATATATTATTACGATTATGCCATTAACTTCTTAAATAATTATTCTTCCTTTTATGGTGTGACCCTTTAGGTTCTCCATATTAAACCTATTGTGAATAAATCAATTAGAATAATTTAATCTTATTTAAATAAATTAATTAAATAATTAATTTATTTAAATAAATAATATTTATTCTACAATAAGGATAAGTTCTCCCTAATGATCAACGACTTTCCAGATAATATAGATTTCAACATTAATCATTAAAGAACCTTTGAGTAAATAGTTTGCATAATTCAATTCAATCCTTCCACCATACAATGTCCCAATTAAATATAAGACATGGAATTATCACAAGTCTTATTTTATTTAATTATATTTATTTCGATCCTTAAACGCATTAACTCAAATAATGCAAATTAGAAACTCCTTTCTAATTTCATTACGCCGCCAAGGATTCTTTGGGTTGTCATTTATCGAATCACATAGGACATTCTCTTCTTTAATATAAGTGGTAGATTCTTTATTGATCATACATTATCTCCATGTACAACTTATTATACCCAAACATACCCTTTGATATACCCTAAGGGTCTTAAGGAATAAGTCAAAGTATAACTCATCATACACAAGATACTATGATGATCTCAAGTCCAAGGATCACTCAGACTACTATCACTACTGAAATTCCTATCGACAGCAAGTAAAACTCCATTAGGTATTCCTTAGCGAGCCAACGCTCAAATGAACTTATTCTCTAATAAGCACCTACATACTTGCTTTAGTGTCTCCACACAAATGATCATGAGATCAATCATCCTCATCCAATGAGCAAGAACGCACGCAGCATTCAATCTATCCGGATTCACTAATCCCCAATTTAGTAATCCAATGATTGGGAACTATTTTAGTTTTAAGCTTTCTAAGAATTTAGATCTCATTAGAATGATCATCATCATTATTCTAAAAGCATTGCTTAAAACTATGGGTTTATCACATATTATAAAACAGCATCATGTAGCCAAAGTATATGCTCTTTATATGAATAAGATTGTTACAAAGTATATGCTTTATCATCAAACATGATTGGCTTGTGTGCATACTACTTTCACCCACTCCATCCCGAAAAAGAAAACATCCATCAGACAGCCACCCTGGTTCATCTTTTGCACCTTCGCCAACCACCCTGAACACACTCCTGCCCGATCCCCCTCTCCCGAAACCATACACGTGGACTCCTCACCAGTTCGCGATGAACCTCTGCCTTCTCCTTCAAGACAACCAAATACCGAATTCCAACAGGACGCCATGGCCTCCCCAACAATATAGCCCCGATTAAATGCCCATTTTCCCTTCCAACTGTTCAACACCTTTGTTCGTGAAACCGACGATCATCGGTTCGGGAACAGTTCGAATGGGGATCTACTCAGCGAAGGCATGAGCTACTTGGCGAAGGTAAACGATTCTCCTCTTTATCTCCGATTTTATCTTCATACTTATATATCTTAAAACTGATCAAATAATATTGGAAACACATAGGCCAATGCTGTGTTCGGGCGTCTTCGTCCGAGGTCCCTCGGGTCGAATCGAGGAAGAGGCCCCGAGGAAGGAGAATGCCCTTCAAGTCTCCGCCAGCAAAGAGAAGACTCAACGTGAATGCCTTCTTCATACGAATGAAGGGCTTCAAAAAGAGTTAGCTCAAGCCAAGGGAGATGTGAAGGCCTCCAATGAAGAACTAAAGTCGACCAAAGCACATCACGAGGAAATCGTCAAAATGAATGTTGACTTGGTTCAGAGGAGCGAGATAAGGATGGAGAAGATCGAGGAATTAAAGGCTGATGCTAAGATCCTGACCAAGACCATCCATAAGCTGGAGGCGGCAGAGACTCGTCATATGAGTAGGCGGCTCAAGCTCGAAGAAGAAATCCGAGAACTCAAGGCTCTTCGGGACCTTGGGCCTCCTTTAACCGACGACCTTCGCAAACAAATATGCGAAGAGTACCGGAACTCGGATGAAATAAATGGGGAGATAATGAAGATATATTCCGAGAGTTACGAGCTCTGCCGAAGTCGTGGCAAGGCGAAGCTATCTGCAGCCAACCTGGATCCATCCTTACTCGATTCTTTAGACGACGAAGATGGTGCCTGAGGCTGATGTTCCTATTTTTGTTTTTTCTTTCTTTAATTTATAAGATTTGTAAAAATTATCTACTATTGTAATTAGATTATATATTAATGAAAAATGGCTTCATTCCTTATGACTTCGGTATATTTATTTTCTGCCAATACTCCAATATTTATTTAAGTGAAAAGATGCACAAACTCCTTCATGGGCTGAACCCGAACTGTTAAGTAACAACTAAACATGTCATATAACAGATAAGATGAAGTTAAAGAATGAAGCTTCCCAAACTCAACACTTAGAAAAATTTAGGTAATAAAGTAAAGGGATACTTATTAGTTATCAAGTGTGAGATAGATCTGCTTCATTAGGAATTTGTTTACCCGAAAGGCCTAATAAAACCAAAAGATGACATTTGCCTACCACGAAGGGCGCCCGACAAAGTCTAAAGGACAACGCTTGCTTACCACGAAGGGCCCGACAAGGTCGAAAGATGATACTTGCCAACCCCAAAGGGCTCGACAAGGTCTAAGTGTCGACAATTGCCTACCACGCAGGGCCTGACAACGTCTTAAAGATGACACTTGCCTACCACGAAGGGCCTGACAAGGTCTAAGTGACCACCTGCCGAAGAGGCTACCATCGAATGGCCAACGAGGCCACCCGAACCTCCTAACACCAATGACGTTTGCCTACCACGAAGGGCCTGACAAATTCATAAGGACCACACGCCAAAAAGGTCGCCATCGAATGGCCGGTGAGTCCACCAACCTCCTAACACCAACGACGTTTGCTTACCACGGAGGGCCCCGACAAACTCATAAGGACCACTCTAGAAAAAGGTCGCCATCGAATGGCCGCCGAGTCCACCCGAACCTCCTAACTCCTTTGAATCGATCAAGAACGAAGACAAGATTTGTTTGAGAAAAAAGGAACTTTTATTGATGATGACATAAATATTACTGAGACTTCCAATGTAATCGACATCATTTTTATGAAAAGAACTTCCTAAGCTCGCTCAGCGTGCCAAGTATTCTTAATTGTCGACCCATCTAATGCCTTTCAACCGATAAGTTCCGGCCAAGACGCCGTTGATTTCATACGGTCCTTCCGGTTTGGCATCGCCTTTCCCAGATTCTCGAGGTGTAGATGCTTGGCTTCTCGAGGACAAAATCTCTACTGAACCTTCAAACTTTACCCCTTATTATAATGCTTGGCCACTCTTCGCCGATAGTCGCTAACTCGATTAAGCATTTCTTACTTCCTAAAGCAAATCAAGGTTGGCTTTAAGCCCTTCCTCATCAGATCTCTCGAATTGGTCGACTCGAAGACTTGAGATCCAATTTCAACTGGGACTAAGGCATCGCACCATATAGGCCGCCTAAAAGGTGAATCCCGTTGTAGTCCTCGGGAGTAGTTCGATAAGCCCATAACACGCTAAGTAGCTCCTTTGGCCATCGCCTTCGCTTCGCCCAATCAAGGCCGATCCCATTCCGCCAGTTGTTCTCATTGGTCACTTCAACTTGTCCATTCGACCGTGGATGAGCCACCGAAGTTTTTCTCGTCTTTGAATCAAACTCTTTCAAAATGCTTCAAATTTTGATCCCACAAACCGACGTCCATTCGTTCGATATTACCACCTTAGGAAACTCAAACGAAATACTACCGATTCTTTCAAAATTTCAAGCATTCTCGTTCCGTTATTAACCTAAGTGGTTTTGCTTCTACCCACTTGGTCATATAGTCGATGGCAACTATAACAAAGTCGATTTTGACCTTTTGCCTTCAGTAGTGGACCCAAAGATATCAACCCCCAGATAAATGAAGGGTATAGGAGATAAGATCGAGTATAGCTCTTACGGTGGATGATGATGGGATCGGTACCGTTGAGTTGACACTTTCACACTTTTGACGTATTCGGGCCGCTTCTTTGAAGATGG